>JAIFRP010000021.1:3897360-3915700 GCA_032403825.1 Odynerus spinipes | reverse complement strand
TGTTAATTACAGTAATAAGTAGTAATAAGGTGTGAAAAAGTTTAATACTTTATATTGTTAAATATGTGTATAAGAAAACATGTGAATGTAAATTTCTTTATATAGTCTGTTAGTAACTCTTTCCTCGTAGCTTCATACAATTTTATAATTATAAGAAGAGTAAAAATGTTTTAATTATAATATTTATAATTATTGTAAGAATAAAAGATATTACTTGTAAGATAAGGACAATTTTTAAAGTGTAATATGTGAATATAAATTTGGTTATTAAAATATTCTGAAATTAAAAAAATTGACACAATGAGCATAAAAAAGATTTATAATCTCGATATAATATGTATGTGTGTGTGTGTGCTTATAATGAGTCTTACATTATGTTAAAAAGTAAGGATATTTTTCTATGATCCTGTTGTATAATATTTATGATGTACTTGTTTCTGACCTTTTAAATATGAACCCATATTTAAGGGGAATCCACCCATTTGGACCAACTCCGAATCGATCGAAGCGCCTTCTACTGTTAAATTTAAGAAGTTTATCAGACAGCACCGTACCAATCAAATTATGTCGCGTAGTTCCCGTGCCTAAGAATAGGTACATGAAACTTTTTTTCTCCAATAATGTTTTAAGAAATAAAATGTGTTTCTAAGCATGCATCTAAAAACAGTTATTTTTATGTCTAAATACGTGCAAATAAAAAGATATTGTAGTATAAGTATGTACATACGTTATAAAGTCCATATAAAGACGTTTTAGCATTTCTTTGGCGATTGTTTACTTTGAAATTTAATAACGTAGCCACTAGTGGTCGTATGAGAAAGTTCGAAAAAACTTTTTCAAGTTGTAGAATCCTTTTAAATTGCCGTGCCCAAAATCACGCGAGAAAGAGTGGGAGGGAGAATGCTCTTTTGCAGAAATCAGAATAAGCAGTGTAAGACGAGATCCTGCAAATTCGCATCCATTGCAACGATCTCGCGTTGTAAAAGATCAATATTAATGTGAATTGAGAGCCACTCTTAGTTTATCCGTGTAACTTCCTAGTTGTATCGCACCTTTTCATGCACGCACAGCTGAATCGATGATTTTGACGCTGCACGCAATACGATTCTTTCTAGGACCATTCAATTTCCATACGGAGGAGAATGAATAAATAATCATGATTAATTGATAAAGACTATATCATTTTAATTAATAATAAAGCATTTTTTATAAACAAGTCGTAAGAAAAAGTTTTTAAAGGTCACTATTATATTACATACATATATAATATTTAGACATGTTATCTTCTTGTTTCATTCTCATATTTTAAACATAATATTTCGTTCTAGAAGGCATTGATTATATAAACGTGTGTTTACATCTTTTCGCTTATCGCCGGATTATAGAGAGACTACTGTAATAACTTTAACAACACAGTCATTCGTATTAATTATTTTCATTTTTTCTCGTGGTTATTTAGTTTTCTTTATTTTATATTCTAATCTGAGGTATGGAACAATATTCTTACTTTTATTCTACCATTACTATAGATCTGTTTCAATATCCAGGGCCCTGCACAGATCTTAACTCTCCGCTGTATTTTTACGACATCAGCGCCAGCGGTAATCACTGGAAGCTCGAGGCGTGGATTTTGTATCGGTGAGACGGGGATTCTGCGCCGACATATTGAAGCGTTTGATTGACAGAATGTAATATTGAAAAGGTGTCACATAATAGATATTATCATAATCTAGCGCGCTAAGAAGCCGGATTTTTGAAACCATCAATAGAACATTAGAAAATGAGTTTAGGAAATCAACGTTTTCTAGGTGTGAGTAGGCAAGCAAGTCCAAATATGGTCAGCTCATTTTCTTATGACTTTCATCACTTTCACAGCGCTGATTTAAAAAATCCGGCTTCTTAGCGTGCTAGATTATGATCATATCTTCTATGTGATCTTTTATGTGATTATGTGGTCAATCAAAAGCTTCAATTTGTCGGTGCAGAATTCCCATCTCACCAATACGAAATCCAGGTATTTTCTTACCAAGAAACCAAGAACGAATTACAATAATATCCGGAATTTAGTTAGAAGCGTTTGAATAAAAAATCAACTTTTCAATGGTTCGCGCTAAATATTATGCTTCCCCAATTCTTACGTCAATGATACCTTCCCCTCCGTGAGTGCTCATTTCTGATGGCTTAGCATTTTCGGTTGTTGTTTGTATGCTAGGAAACTGGGTATAGTGTTGACTCGGTGTATCCTGATTTTGTTCTTGTTTGAAATTAGGCATGGATTCTGCAATTGGTCTCTGTGATTGATCTTCAGTGTGTGATGCCACTATTAGCTGCAAAAATCAAAAGACGATTCTTATTCCGTATTAAAATATTCAAATAATTCCGTGACTTACAATGTCAGCTGTTTTTGGACTTCTACAGATCCATTCAGCTTCGGCAAGAGATTTGTCTATATCAATGTTTAGTTGTGAATGACCTTGCTGAAGATACCACTGAGGAAATCCATGGTGATAATGTAAAGTTTTATCGTTCCCCCAGTAATGTGATCGACCCTGCGGGAATGACCACTGTTGATTTGGATACTCATGACGTCTCCAAAAACCAGCATTTGCTCCCAAAACAATTAAGGACAGGAGTATAATAGTCTGCATTTTCTGTAAAAACGTGATTAAACATCAGAGGACTATCCTTGTCAAAGTAAACGAAACCGTTTTTATATTCTTTGAAGTATTTTTTTGAGCATGAAAACTTTAGTAACACATGTCTTTCTATACGCGTACGTTAAGAAATTACAAAATATTTATTTTTTTGCAGTATGTAATATAACACTGTGTAATTGAAAATATCCTTCGTGTTTTAGTTTGTTTTATTTTTTGTACGTATCTTTATTGTCTAATTTAAATATATTCTTTGCAAGATGAAAGATATTTTTATTTCATATTGCCTTAATAGAATTGATTATCATTCTAGATAAAACTTACCAGAATATTTTTTTCTAAGCTCATAACATAATGTTGAATAACTGAAGTAGTGAATGTCGTGGACCAGCATTTATACGTAATTGAAAATAGGTGTAATCAAAATGAAAGGTCAAAGTATCAATGATTAACACAGGCCTTTTCCGTGGCCATTGTCTACGGTGTGTAATAAATTAGATAACTTCAATATACAATGTAACGAAAATATATGTGTAAAGTATTATAAACGGAATATTTTATTAGACGAAATAAATATTTGTTCTCTAATATATTTTTTGTATATCACATACCATTTATTAGGTGTTAATTAGACGAACAACGATCGTTCAATTTAAAAAAAAAGGTGCAACATACTTTCGAATACGTAGTTAGAATTCTAAACAAAAAATTTACATATATATTCTACGTATTTTAAGGAAAATAAAAACGATTTCGGATACTTGGGACACGTGAGTCTAATTACGGATAAAAAAGATTTTCCTTGATAGTACGTAACGAGCACGTAGAGAGAGAAAATCATTTTTTATTGTTAAAAAATATTTTATTTTGAATATGGGAGTTGAATCACTTGAGATTAGACCATGTAATATGACGGTTAATTTAAATGATATAAAAAAAAAGAGAATATTCGGGTAACGGGTGGGTGTCTCGAATTCGTTTAAAACTCTGCTACAACTGTTGCATAGTTTAAAATTAAAGTTCAAGGAAACGAACGTACTCCTCCTTCGAACATTTTATTTATATCGTTAAAAATAATCAAGTTATTTAAGGATTTAATCCTAAATGACTCACCCAATAGTAAGCTCTGATTCAAGAAGGAAAAATCTTTGACTTTTTTAGTGTGCTCGTGGCAGCGGTCAGCGTTCGACTGACAAAGAGTATGGAAAAAATTAATATATACGTCAGAGGTTTACAACGGGCCAGGTTTTTTCAGGGTCGTTCGGTAAGTTCTAAAGATTTGTTTAGTAATATATAATACAAAAGAATTTAGACAGTATCCAAAATTGCGAGTCTTTTTGGTTACATCGGTGGTACATAAATTGTAAAAGAAAGACAATGGAAAATAATAAATTTGATGAAATTTGATCGATCGTATCGTCAAATATTGCACTTCAACGTTAAATATATACATGCCTTCTGCATTCTAAACGTTAAACATTAATACATGAAAGGTTAATATAAGTCCCGCGCGTTTTACATACAATTTCCCGTGAGACAATTCTACTAAGAGGTATAATTCACTGTGTGGTTATTTTTAAGAACTGTGTGCGACACGAAACAAGCACAAGGATGATTTTCATAAGAATAATGTAAGGATCGTCAAAGGAAATATTACTCAGTGTCTATAAAAAATCCATTTACTCTATCATCGATGTACAGATAAAATCAATTCGGTGCACCGTAAGTAGCAGATGGCGAGTTTACGGACGCCGGCGGTGAACCATAATATGATGAAGAAGGAACATATGGAATCGATTGATGATTAGTAAAATCTACGGCCAAGTACTCTGGTGGCGTGAAGTCATCCTGCGTGGATTCATCGTATTCCGATGATGGAGAAAATTGATTCGATTGGAAGCCAGAAAGTATATCTGCCGTTTGAACGGACTCAAAATCTGGCTGTACGTGCACAGGTTGTTGAACGTATTCGAATGATGGTACATCGGTAGTTTGTGCTTCCGAGGGTAAAGCCGCCGATGGGAAGTAATTTATTTCAGGCTTGTGTTCCTCGGTGTTCGCTGCGACTCCTTGAACTTGAGGAAGGCCGTTCGAGATTGGATGCGGTATGAACGCGAACGTCAAAGTGTCTTTGAGATCGTTATGGACTTTCTTGTGCTGTTTAAAGTGTCCTTGAAACTTGTCAACAAATTCAAGGAAAAAGTTGAGGAATCGATTTTTCAAACCCTCGACCGGCGGTAACGCTGGTACAGCTTCTTTGATTTTCTGCAATTTCTTCTGCACGAAGTAGAACGGTTGTTTCTGTGCCATAATCGTCTTCACGTACTCCTCCTTCGCCGCTTTAATCGCGTTCACTTTAGCTATGTGCGAAGCGAGCACACTCTCCACTAGTTTCTTCTTGGTGTCTTTGATATCATGGATTATGTTGTGTTTCGCGTTACCAACCGCGGTAACGGCGTCGACCACCGATTTCTTCTTCAAAGAGATCACATCCTTAACATTTTGTGCTATCGTTTTTACGTGCTGAAATTTTTCTCCGGTGGTTGCGACATCTTCTACATTCGTCTTTTTCGCGAGAAATCCTTGCGAGCCGGTTAACGCCAACAAGATCTATTGAGATATCAGGGTTTGTTTGAATATGAAAAATATGATAATCAGAGACAGCGTATAACATATTCCATAACTTACCAGGAAGAATAAGAATCGAATCGACGGCATATCGATGTTTGGAAGTTCGAACGATCGTTTAAGCGAATTTTCTTCGACTGCATAGAAAATATCGAGAGGTTGGCTTATATATCCATACCTTTCTTCTATTTCCCAATATATTTTAGCTTTCACGAATTTTCTATTTTCATCGGAGAATATACGTACATCAAAATTCCATTTAAACTTTCACCCCTGACCAAAATATTTAACATTTTCTCGAGCTGATTAACCCGTCTCCATTGCGAACTTAAGTGTCACTTATCTGTCTACGAATCTCGTTCCAAGATAGAATACATTCGAACACGTTGAAACCTTACTCATAAAAGAATATAATAATTCAACAAATTTTATACTGCACATGTTATACATATATTACGACAGCACATGTTAGTTAACATCGTTAAGGTATACAGCAAATTATTTAGAACAACATTCAGCCTGTCCTTTCTTTTTAACGAATTGAATATTATCAAAATCCTTGGAAACGTCGTTCAATAGTTCGAAATCCTTATCGTCATCTTTACTAAAGTAGTGCTCCTCCATTATGAACGCCGTGGTCACGAGGATAGATACACCAGCGAAAATAAGCCACATTATTACTTCTAATATAATCTGAAATATTAGACATCAAGATTTTTCTCTTCTACTCTGTGGTAATGCGTCTAACGCATCTTTTTTATTACGAATAAATATGTTCTTTCACTTTACTTCGATAATCGCTTTGAGAATGATCACCGATCGTTCGTTTTTCGAAGCCCATTGATAAAAAATGTAGGGTAGTACCGCGATCGTCAGCAATAGGTCCAAACTACATACGATTGCATTTCGAAGCAAATCGGCCACTTTGAATCCGATCTCCAAGCTTTAATCGAATGACGATTAGAAATCTACAGAAATATTATTGGATAAAGGATATATGTACCTCTTCTCTTTTTTCTCCGCATATTTTTCCGAGGCAAATAAATCGTATCTTTTGTTATCCGTCGTAATTTTATTGGAAACGGAGAAACGGCTGAGCTTTAATGGCATGTCGATGATTGTACGTTTTATAGGTTACTTCAAAAATTGTTTAAATATTCCAAAGGATAAAGTTTTATGAATATCTCATAATAATTCGACTTTGCAACAAGAACGGATCGTATCGTCGTCATCGTCGTCGTATCATCGCACAATTTTCAAGTCGTGAGTCGTTTTAGACCAAGATTATCAAAGGAAGAAAGATTTCTTAAACTATAACCTACATTGAGCGTACGTCAAACAATTCATTTGTTTAAGAAATAGCATAACGAAGATCGTAGGGCACAAATACTTGACACTAAATATATTTTCTTTTGTTCGCTTTTTTCTCTATTAAATAACCATTATCGTTAGAAACTAGGTATACACATTTTTTAAATACACATCATATAAGCATTTCGTCATTTAATCTTACAAACTAATTTAATACCTAATAATAATATTTGGTAAAGTTTATTAGAAATCGGACTCGATCATTTTGATCGATCATTTCTCGTCGTCGCGAGGAATTTGTCCTGTAAATCAATAAAATCAAATCAATAGACAGGATATCGCTGAACCCACGGTCTGTACACGTAGGAGTAGGGTGGTGTACTATAAGCCAGATCTCTTCTTTTGTTCAACTTTTGTCTCTTAGCTATCTGCTGTCTGTAAACGAAAAGCGGCCTGAATACTTTCGCATCCTGAGCTTCGAGGTCGTTCGCTTCGTTCTCAAGTTCCTTGGGAATCGATCTTGCAACTCTTCTCGATGCGTCATTTTCTAGTTCCTCGGTCTTCGCGATGGCCACCGGTGGCATTCTTTCGATTTTACCGTTGTTTTCCAATCGCTTTTTAGTCATACCGTATGCCTCCACCTATAAAAAATACAAATACTCACGATCGACTCGAGAATCTACTGCAATAGCGTAAACATGATTTATAACAATTTATAGGCACGTACAACTCGAGCGTTTCTCGTTAATACTTCCGTCGATTGAGGTTCCTCTAAATGAATCTTCTCAAGCAAGCCATTATTATCTAACTCCTTTTTCGGCAAGCCATATGCTTTGATTCCTGGTCTCTCTTCTTTGGGCTGGATTTCGATATTTCGGACCTTGCCATCGAATCCTGTATGACGTTCAATGTGTAATCTCTTGATATTAGCTTCATCGTTGGAGTATCTTTTAGGTAATCGTCCTTCTTCGCTCCTTGCATTATCCAATCTTCTGTGAATTGTCGAGGGTGTGGAAGGATCATTGAGAAATTCCGCGATACTCAGGGCCAATATCGTAGTTGTATAAATGATCAATGAGAGCCTCTGTTAAATAAATAAATAAATAAATAAATAAAATTGAGAAGTATTATTATATTATAATAAATATTAATGTAAGAAAACAAAATGATATTAAACTTTGACAGAATTTTCAAAAGAAACGAAACCACCGTTTTCCTGAGCGGAGAAAGAATAATAGTAAAGGAGAACCGGTTGATAAAGAAGCCTGCCTTACCATGATCGTAGATTAGAAAAAAGCTTGTTCCTCTTCCTTAATTAGAGAACAACGCGATACTTTCTTATCTCGCCAGCGTCTTTCGCTGTAGATCTTTAAACAACGTTTGAGAGAAAATACCGAAGAAACGATGCTTATATATAATCGCGTTTGTGTGATCTTGAAGCACACGATTAAGCTATTCTCACACGTGTGTCGGTATGCAGATTCATTGCAGAGGGGGAATAGTTTCATTCCTGGTACAAACCCCGCTTGTGAACCTTCTAGCTTCCATGACTCACACATCGGTAAGGAGCTCTTAGAAGAAAGAGAAAAAGAAAAGGAGGTGAGAAAAAGAAGAAAAGAGAAAGATAGTAAAACCATCGGCGAAATTTTGGAGCTCTCGTGGCCCTCGTTCGAAAAAAACATATGGTGAAAGTACGTTTCGGATTTATTGGCGAATGCCGTTAATATCGTCGATTCGTAGAAAAGTGTGTGTAAATTGACACACTTATCTAGAATCGTCTCCTTTTTAATAGGCTGACGTTCGATTAAAAAGAAAAAAGAATAAAAAAACAAAAAAAAAGACGAAACCGTGCGCGATGATCTATGCATTCGTCTCTAATCGATGAGATTCATTAAAATCAATTAGTCATGGAGGGCTAAGTGAGACTCGCTCGTCGGTGCGAAATATTTCAATGCATTTGAAATCGATGAATCGGCTATTCTTTCGAGCAACTAGCAAAGTGTTAAGTGCCCATTCACCGTTTTTCGCACGTAAACACGTAATGCACGTATTGCAGGTAGGTAGTACCTATTTTCAGGACAAGGAGCGCGAGTTGTTTCGAGTTTTATTCGTATTCTCGGTCATCGAAACGCGAATGAATGAATGAACGGCGGCGATACGAGAAAATGACTAATCACTTCCCTGCAGGCATTAACGGCGCCACACTAACTACGGCTCGTAATTCGACCGCGCGGTGACCCTGTGTATACTTCTTCTTTTTTTGCGATCGAGACGGCCATTTAACGATCGGTGCCATAACGCAGGTATGCATCACGCGCATACCTTAGCGGAAAATACAAAGAAAGCATCGCGGGTGACTACTTAACGAGCTGGAATCAATGCCGTCGGATTAAAAGAAGAAAAAAAGAAACGTCGCTATCTCAAAAAACTCATTAACCACTTTGTTCGCGAATTTTCCGAAGTTGTGAGTCATTCGAGTGTAAGAAAGGATTACGGAAGTGAGGGGAGTCGCGTTTCTTCGAAAACGATGTTTGGAAAAGCACGATCTTGTTAGGTTTTCTTTTTTTTTTTATCGACACGTCTTTTCGCGGAACGATCGCCCGACTTTGATTATAGTATACGCGCAGATGTTACGCATTTGCAATTACATAATTAAATGTCCACCGCGAGATCGTTTCCAGCGAACTATGATTGTTTCCGATAGAGTACAGACATCGTGACTACGTTGGAAGGACGGAATACTTTCGTTTTCGATCGGATTCGGTGGTTTTCAAAGTAACACGAAAAATGAATAAATTTAGAACGTCTAACGTCCTTCGCATTCTAACACCTTAGAACGTGCTGAACGCACTGTCGGATACCGTTAGAACCGTTTACGCATCGTTCAGACATCATCAGTCGCGATCAGCTACGTCAGTGAGTAATTATTTTAACGACGAAGATGACGTATTAAATAATAGATATCAAGTTTTTACGCTCGGAAGATTCGTGAAGAAAAATTCGTGTAACGAATTTCGCTAAGATCAGATTTATTTTTGTGACATTATAAATTATGTACGATTAACAGCAACAAGTTTCTTTAAAAAGGATTACATAAAGATCGCAGAGCGAGATAGTCATCGAGAAATCGAAGTAAAAATAAAAATGACTAATAATTTCAACGCAATAGCTCCTCCTCGGCTTCGTAGTTAGACAAATTAAGAATAATCATAGTTATATCGTGGTCTATATCGACGTCTCGGATAGGAATCGTAATTTTGATAGGAATTGTAACGTCGATCGCTGTAGGCATCGGCTCTACGACGTGCCTCCTGTCGAAATCTAAACAAGGGTCTAAACACGATATCCTCAGCGGTGCTCATGTCCTCGTCCTTATCCTTCGAAGGATAATTCTCTTCGTTCGAGTCCCAGAGATACGGCGGATCGGCTTCGCGAGGTAAAAGAATGATCGTCGGTAAAGTTAATCTCTCCGATATAACGTCGTCTAAATTTCTAATCGGCGAATCGTTCGTCGTGGAGGGACTCTCGTTCTGCAAATGAAACAATTAAAAACGCGTGAAAATCACTCGTAATCCTTATCAATACTCGTACCTTTGCATCCTCTCTTTCAATCGTCCATACTCTTTACCTCAGCATCCGTAATTACTATAGAACGTTTCCAAATTTCTGGATCGACGCTCAACGAGCTCCCGTCGATGTATCGTTGCACGTCTCTTCGAATCTTCTCGCGATTAGTCTCAAGATAGTCCAATTGATCGTTCATACTGGATTGATCCGTCGGCTGGTTAGGTAACAGTGCTACGATCGAGCTCTCGATCTTTTCATTCGTCTGTTTCGAAGGATCGAGCACCGCCACCACGGGTACCGGTATGGCCTTCTCGATAATTTTCGAAACATTTATTTTCTGCGTGACAGTACCTTCCGGTAATTCGACTTCGGGCTTGATACTCGGTAGTATTTCTTTTAAATAATCGAAAGTACCGTTCCTATCTTCCGAAGAATCTTCGGATAACGCAGTAACATAATTTACCTCGTACGAACTCTTCTCGTTTTCCTGGAACATCGATGATTTCTTGACAGTTATAAAAAGAGATTCGACAAGATTAACCTCGATAAGGATTATAAAAGACAGGTAGGCAGTATAGTTCGCGTAGATCGTGAAAAATGCATACTCGGGATTTTATATCGACCGTAAACGTTATGACCCATAAATAGAAGCTTTACGTTCCACGTTTATACCGCAGTTTGCCTCCAAGCGTACGCACCTCATTTGCATCGTCCTCGGCTATTGACTGATACATCACCGCTAACTTCTCCGATTGGTCGAACTCTTCCGGTTCCTCCGTTTCCGTTTCAACGTCCTCCGTGATATTCTTCTGGATATCCTCCAAGTGGGACGTTGGAGCTACGAGAATTTGCTGCCTGTGCGAGAGCACCTAAAATAATTTTTTATTAACGACGTTCAATGTTTGTTATGTTCAATGTTTGTTAACGACGCCGACGTTCAAATAACACGTTTATTCTCCGTTTATTTGTTTTCTTTGATTTTTTACTAACCCGATCAGGTGCATTTGCAGGGATAATAACAACATTCTTCTTTACGACCAATCCCGATAAAGATCCATTACCAACCGCGTATTGAACCGCATTCTTTACAACTGGATCCTGAACGATGGCAGCCACCGTTTCGTTCGCAGTCTGCGGGGTTGCAGGTAGCAGGCTCTCGATATCTTCGCTGTCCAAAGGCTTTGCGCAAGCACACCTTCCTCCAAGTATCAATGTTAGACCAGGAAAAAGAAGTGTCCATCTAAACTGCAGCGTTAATAATATATGACAATGGATGAATAAGCATTTTCTATTATTATTCTACATGTCATCGGTTTCAGGAACGGAAATGATGAATATGTTGCACTATGCGTTAACATTGAATATGATATTTTTATTATTTATTATTACGCTTAAATGTTTTTTTAGAAAATAAACAAAAATCTTTGTAAATAAAAATACTAATTCTAAGATCTAGTTCAGTTTTTATTCTTTTTTCTTTTTTGTTTTTTGTTTGTTTGTTTGTTTGTTCGTTTAGAACAGATTGACGTATTAACTACATAGTATGATTTCAAAGCGATCACGTTCCCGAAATCAATGTTAAAATCGATCATTGTTAGAATAATTCTTTCCTGTCAAAATAAAAGCACAGATGTCAACGTACCGACGAGTACTTCATCCCGAATTGAAAATTCTCCAGATTCTAAGCCGGCACATTAAAAGGCAGCTCCGCCAAAAGTTGTGACGCCTCTGAGATGTTATAACGGTCAGTTCGGGTTTTATATAAGGTGCTGAAAAAATTATCGCTAGTTTGCTAAGTGCCGTGTGTACTGTACGAGAGATGTACCGAGGATCTAATTCTGCCGAGCGGAACTTTTGATACGCACGCGCCGTAAGTAGTTCGCGCGCTTCCTGGAGATCCATCTTACTCGCGCCATTTTTTAGTCGACATCTCTCAACGTGTTTTCCGTTATGTTGTAAAATAAAGGCTGGATTATTTAGTCCTTAGAACTAAGCGTTAAGACACATACGTGGTATTTAATCTAAGCAATGTTTCGTTACCTCGAACGATCCAATTTTCAAACCTTACGACATCTAACGAATTAGCGAGCGTACGTTATTCAAGATCATCGTACATATTTTCCCTCGCGACAGCATCCACGTGCCGTCATCGTGCTCCCGTTTTACCGCTCGAACTTGAACGCAGAAAAATCGAGCACCTTTTTAAAAATTGTAAATTTTGTAAGAAAAAACACGCGAGACCTCTGGAACATGCTCCGCAATAACGCTTCGTCACTTAGCGCGCGGTTAACGACTCTGCGAAAACTTCAAACTATTTAGCGATCGACTTATTGTTAGTAAAGGATTCTACGTTCTTGGCTATAAAAGTAGCAACGTATCCACGAAAGCAGTTAGTTCGAGACTAACTGTACCAAGTTTGACAAGACATCGAGCTTTAATAAAGATACTTTGATCGAAAATGACGAAGATTATTCTTGGCCTAGGTCTCTTGGCCTTGTTGGGTGCCGATCATTGTGTCGGAGGTCAAGGTTCAAAACCGACGAGTCCGGTGACGTCGTCAATGACATCGAGTTCTGTAGTTCGTAGAACAGAGGGTACAACGATATCAGCATTAGCAGATGAAAAGGAAGGCTCCGAGACAGTTGATCCTTTTCAAGACATTCTTTTTGATCCCAGTCTTATAGTCGCTCGCCTGAATCGCGACGTCAGTGACATCAGCAACAAAGAATCAACCTGGTCAGCTTCTTCGAACGACGCCAAAGACGAAGACTCTTCGAACGTTCTAGAAGATCTGAATACACAAGAGGACAGATACCATTTGGAACCTAATTGGTATAGACGACGGGATTGGCAGGCGGAAGAAGAGAAGCCAACTTATAAAAGAGAATCTTACAACAGGTTTCTCAAGTATCCGATATTTTCTGGAAGGTAGCGTTGTTACTAGCGATGCTCATTTTTCTTGTTTATTGAATCTAACAAAAATATTTTGTCTATACGATTGGTTGTATAGGTACCTACTTACATGTAATGGCTGATAATAAAAAATATACTTAATTATGAAGAAATAATGTCTTTATTTTTAGTTATCTTACACTATTCATATCTTAAGCTTATTTCTAAATACATTTAATAAATTCATATCACAATAGTTGGAAGTACTTATTTAAACTATTAAAAAATAATATATGACTACAAGGTATAACACAGAAGTGGTACATAATATTCCGCAACTGTTTACTTTGGTGGGTAGCTTTTTATCTTCTAAGAATCGACACTTAGAACTGTTTAGACTTTAACGAATCTTAGAATCTAATTTCTCCTAGGAAACAGTCTAATATTTCCGCGGTCATCATCAGTCGATTTTTTTCTCACCTCGTCGAGTCATCGAGATCAATTTTACTGATTCTCGTGGTCTCCCGTCTTCATGTTATGAGCACTTTTTTTGAAAATAATAAAATACGTGGCTAAACCCCACTGTCTTTCTCACTAGATAGTCGTAATAGTCGTAACTACGAGTATCAGTTTTTAAACGGTATTCAAAAGATTCTTTTAAAATCGTTCAACATTCCTGCATCCTCGAATATTCTTCATCTATTTTTCCCAATAGATTAGAATACGTGCGTCGATGCTCTTTTGCTCTTTTTACAAACTTCGATGACTCTTCATTTTGACGAAAATCATTGTTTTTCTTCTTGGTTAAGCAGCAGTAGCTTGTAGTATATCTCCGAAAGGATTGTCCACTTTCAACGATCACGTTCCTAATTCGAGTATCGATATTCGATACGTTTAAAATCCATCAATATCCCGTTCGTGTTCACGTTCCTTCTTCGACGTCAGCCAATGTATAGGATCGTCGCATAGATGTACGTGTATGTGTGCGTGTATGCGTATCAAAATATCTATTAGATCACTCATAGACGATTTCCACGACGAATCGCATCCCTCAGGCGCTGCCTGTAGGCGAGCTGTTGGCGATAAACGAAGAGAGGTCGAAGGACGTTGGTACCGGCAGCTGTCTGGAGATCATCGCTCGGATGTTGTTCAGGTACATGGCGTTTCTCGATTCTACGTGCTGGCCCCGAGTCGATGAGTGCTTTCCCTGAGAACGAGTTCTCTGGATCGTTTAAATAACCACCGAGAATGAGAAGAACGGACGGTATGAACACATCTTCTTCTTCTTCTTCTTCTGCTGCTTCTGCTGCTTCTTCTGCTTCTTCTGCTTCTTCTTGTTCTTGTACTTCTTCGACAGGTAGCACGTCGAGATTTTTGTACCCCTCCTCGAGGAAGGTCGGGACCGCGATAATCGGCTCGAAGATGGATGCTCTGATCGGAGTCGCATAACAACGGCTCGCGGTGAAGAGGAACACAAAGAGGAACACAACCTTGGTTGCAATCTGAAAGTAAAAAAAGAAACCTAATGTTCTTCACCTCTTCTCTTCGAGGAAAACAGTTTGCTCTATTCTTTTTTCACCGCTTAACTTTCTATTCTTTTATAAAGCTTTTTGTCTTACCATTTTGGATGAGTGTCGAGGATGTTCTCGCAAAATTGTCTTATTCTTTTTAACGAGCAGTGGCAAGAGGATCGGTATCGATATCGTAGATCCGTCGAGCTAGCTTCACGATAAGTTTATGAAGGAAAGGAAGAGCTATTGAGTATTTATATGTAACAATGACGTCAAAGGAGAGCACGCTAATCGTACAATGACGCTTCGCGAAGGTGATAATTGACCTGGTAAACCAAAATGATCCATCTACGTATGTACGTGGGTACGACCGTGTCCAAGGCGTTGTCATACGCTTCTTAACTTACGAGCTTATAAATTCAACCTCCGTATGTTTCCCTATCCACTTTTACTTGAACCTTCCTCTCGTTGTTCCTATGTATCCGACAGTTCGTGAATATCAATAGCAACGCATTCGTCTGTGTGTTCGTTGCTAAAGCGAGGTGTGCCTCGAGGGTAACGTTACTACACAATGGTCACCGTCTAGGAAAGTATTTCTGCACGTCCAGCGCTAGCATATAAATATTACGTCAGAATCTTCTCTCGATGAAATTCCTCAAAACGTCATGGCGACGTTTCACTTGAACGTACGTTAACGATTTGTTTATACTCTTACAGTAGTAATAGTTGTAACGATTGGGAAGATTGGCATAGGGTCAGTGAATCGTTTAGAATATTGTTCGATACTCTATCATACAAAATTTTATTCTCTTTTATACATGTTTAACCATTGCTTCGATTAAACGTAAACAAAGAGATTCTTAAAAAAGAATTTGTCTGCGTTTGTGTTAAAATATTTCATAGAATATGCATATCTAATTAAAAATTACATCGTCAAATCCATGGTACTCGCTGAACGTCCGTTTTACCACCAACCGTAACCTCTGCCACCCCATCCTCGTCCGTACCATCCGTTACCGTACCATCCTTTGCCACCCCATCCTCTTCCGTACCATCCGCCACCGTTACCGTAGCCGTATTTCCATGGAGCTGAGTATCTGTATTGACATAAGATTAATTAATTAAGTTGCAGTAACCTCTTTTCTCATTGCACAGGTAGGTAGTAGGTATAATTCGTGCTCCGATCGAAATAGCTTCGCTTCGACGCGCGTTACAAAAAAAAATATACGATCGAGTCACGTTATCAAAATTATTTTTACTCGAAGAAACGACCGAGACAACATCGCTTCACGAATCGAACCTAATGCAAATGTGCTCGGATTTATACTGGTCACGTGAGAAGACTGCCTACCACGATTAGTTAGTATGCCGGACAACTCGCACAGATCGCTAAAGTGCATGTAGTAAAATTTGCATACGGAATATTCGCGTAGACGAGAAATCAGTCGCGATTTAGATATCGAAGGACTTGGAAAATTGTTTGTAAAACCCATTTCTTGTACTATTCGTATCTTAAAACTTACCCCCAGCTGCTAGCATCAGCTTCTAAGTCGCTCGCTTCCGGCTTCTCCTCTGTGTTAACTTGCTGAGGTAGAGCCATGTTCATGCCACCGGGCATGGGTGTGCACACCACGAAGGCTACCGCCAAGAAAAAGAGTACCTGTAACGATCAATTATACGTTATAAATTAGTACCGGATAACTAATTATTCTCATTAGGGAAGATAGAGCATCCTCGAGATTTTTATGCACGCTTCGATATTAAATCGATGGGTATTTACGGAATTCGCGAAAATTTACTTTGAAAAAGTAAGGTAACGAAGGAACGATTAGGTATAGCAAATTAGATCGGACGATGTTCAATGAAATGTTGGTAAATACATCGGATCGATCGTAAAGTATCTCGAAGGAGTTACTTACGAAATGCAGTGGACGCAACATGTTGAAGACTGATGCCCAGTTTGGTTTTCTCGGGCTTTATATACCTACATGTTCTCTTCGAAACTTCCCCAACCGTTGTCCTGTTGCATCGATGCATATACGACATACTTGTATCTTTTCGTGTACGTGTCACACATGCACGAGTGGAGAACTAGTATTCTACGGGGGGAACCGCTCGTAAAAACGCCAAATACGATCACGAAGATAGAGGACATCCTAAAAATGTCGAGTTAACAATCTTTTTGAATTATATCACTTTTTTCAATGTCTGTCTAATTTTTTTCGTCAAAAGAGCGAGTGTTTTTGGAGGTGTGTTTTTATGAGGAGAGAGAAAAAAGACGCCAAAAAACGGGTTCGCGGACTAAATTTTCATAAAATTGCTATAAGTTCGTGAGGAAGATGAATAAAATAGATAATTCGTGTCGGACACTGAAGTTTTTAAATTTGTATCATTCGTAGCCGTGTGACATAATAAAGTAAACCCTACGAACACCACGGAGGATATTAATTATTTATAAAGGGGATGAACGTTGAGAATAATAAAGATGACGGACTTACGGATACGGACAAGATGGTAAACAAACTTATCTTCGTTGAACATTTAGGAGAGAAGCACAGAATTCTTACATGATTTTTGTTACAATTAAAAGTAGCATGCAACAAAACTAATAGCATGGTTGGAATATAAATTTAGTAATAAATGATTGCCCCTTGAGGATAAGTACATGCAATAAGGTACACACGGTACCAGGCTTAAATAATCGTGGTGTAATCCAAATATTAATTTTCCATTGGTAAACTTCCATTTCGAAAGAATCTCAATGAAACGATCAAAATAACCTGATATTCGAGATACAGAACATCAAGGTCACTTATAAAAAGGTCAAGACGCAAGGTGATGATCCATATAAAAGTGTTCTCATTTCCTACGCAGAAAAATTGATACGGGGAAAAACGAAAGGAGGACTACATCGGCATAATGATGCGAATGCTGCTCGTTCTCCTTGAGGAAATTTCGTAAATAATTTCGACGAATATGCGCGATCTACGGTGTTAATCGAGCCGTGAAAAATGTGTAAACACGTGAACGATGACGTGGTCCTGCCTCTAGAAGATGCACCTTCGTTATTCATCTGACCTACGTGAGTAAGCTCCGCAACGGAGGTGGCAAATCGTTGACCATGTCAGCCTTCAACCAAGGTCAAACATTTTTCCTCTTGCGAGACTGCGAATAACTTGCCCTGTCCTACGTCCTGCCGTTTACCTGACTCTTTGTTGTTACTTCGCGAGCGTTCTGCATATAGGGTGCTCCGTTCATTTTAATTCCTCCACCTTAAAATATTTGCTTTTAATATTTATTTCTTCTTGATTTCGACATCGATAAACTTTACGAATAGCTTTTTCTCTAACCGAAGATATTTAATAAATTATTTCTTGTTTATAAACGTAGTCTACATATGTATAGAAAATCATTCAAAGTAATGTTAAGTAGAAACATATACTTTAAGGATTTAAAAAGCTGAATTGAATAACTTTTATTCGGTACATTTTCTAAAATAATTTAACAAAGAAGCCTGAAGTATCATTTGTGATAATTCTGTCTTTCATTTCATTAATTAGATGCATTTAAGATCTGACTTAAACATTTTTGTAGATCGCGATGATCTTCGATACTTCAAGTCAATGATCAATCAACGCTATCTAGAGGTAGAATGTAGAACTAACTATACATGTAAGACTATTACCAACAGATCGTATTCGTAGATACTTATGTCATGTCACCACTGACGTGACTATATATGTAGTCAGTGCTTATGTCATGACCTTGCCGGGCATG
>JAIFRP010000021.1:3880575-3897354 GCA_032403825.1 Odynerus spinipes | reverse complement strand
TTTTTTATACAATTACGTGAAATAATATTATAACGATATAAGTTTATGTGAAATATTCATCTTTTACAAGATGCCGAGACAAATCAAAATTGGTAAACAATTTATTACATTCTCTATTCTTATTTTTCTTCTCTTTTTAAGAACAGAAATACTTGTCAACAACATGACATATTTATCAAACAAATGATAATTTATATTGCTAAATGCGAATATTATAAATGTGTATTATTTTCAGGTATTATACCCAATAATTTGAGACACGAGGAAACGGTAGTTCAAATAACTGAAGCATTGGACAATTTGGATTCTGCAGTGTTGTACATATTTAATTGCATAGAAAAAAGGCTTTCTGAAAATGCTGAGAGGTATCTTCCACATATTTTCCCTTTCATAGCCATTATTTTTGTAACATTTCATTTACAACAATTGATATCAATTATTTTTCGTAGGCTATCAAATATAAGAAATAGAGCTGTGAAATTAGAAAATCAGTTACAATATTTACAATCTAATTTAAATTTAAAGGCTATCAAGATGTATTCTGCTGCTAAGTATCCTGCCAGTCATACATATAGGGAATATAAAATGACTATACCTATGCAGTCTGAGGATGCTAGTGATACACCAAATATTTACAAATGTTCTGTACCTTTAAAAGATACGCATGAAACACATCTACCTACTAATTTTAAAACAGAAGATGGTCAGTATGCGATGAATGTTAATTTACAAGAAAAGCTACAGTTTTACCATGTCAGGTGTAAAACAAATGAACAAGCAGAAGATAATATAAGTGCACATAAATATGCACCGTCTTTACCATCTTCTGTCAGTGCTCTTTTATTATTTGATAATGTAAATACTGCGTATAGAAAACCATTATCGTCTCATAAACCTAATGGTAAAAAAGAAATTGAAGATGCACCTGATTCAATTGTACAACCATGGCATTCATCAGAGATGGACTTGCCATCTGGTTATCTTTATACACCTATGCTTGGAGAGGTAATTATATATTTAAATATATACATTGTTATTAGTTTTCAAATATTCTAATCTGTCCATGTATTAGGTTCCACAAATGAATGTGCCGCTTATGCTACCAGATTTACCAGGAATCGTAGATAATGAAAAATTTGTCTTAGATTTGAATTCACAAAGTCCTATTGCACCCTCTTCTGCCGTTGTTACTCCTACAGTCCGATTAGATTTACCAGCTTTGACTGAAGAAAGTGGATTGCAAAGTACAAGTGAATCTACTGTTTCGAACCTACCCAATTTACCTGAGAACAACTCATTGCTCTCTACTCAATCTATGTCAACAGCTAATTCAACAATTTCTTCGTTTGGAGATTCAGTTAATATTGGATCAAGCGAACCAAATTCTAAAGGGATAAAACCTCAAAGTACTATGCCGCCTCCTCCTCCACCACCACCACCACCGCCACCACCACCACCACCTCCTCCTCCACTTCCTTCAAGGTTTGCATCATCAACAGAAAAACAATCACAAGATGAAAGTTTACAAAATAAAAATAAAAAAGGAAACACTCAACCTAATAAAAACTTCGTAAGCACTGATGATCGATCAAATTTAATGGCAGCAATACGTGACGCGGGTGGTGTTGGAAGAGCAAAATTACGACATACTGTTCCAACTGAGAAAAAGGAAGATCGCTGGTCATCAGCTTCTGTAGGTGGGGATCTAATGGCAGATCTGCATGCAAAATTAGCTCTAAGAAGAAAAGGTATTGCTGGTTCTGCAACAGGAGCATTGGAAAGAATGTCAAGTTTAATACCACCACCACCTAAACCTAGTGAACAGTATGCTTCTGATAGAAATTCTGCTACCAGTGAATATGATTCTCAAGCTGACACAGATGATTGGGAAGAATAATTTTTGATAATTGCATAATGTAATTATAGATAGTGATATTTTATGGTAATTGTGGATACAACATTTTTTAAATGATTAAAGTAGCATTTTTCCTCTCATATTTTATTTAACATGTTAACACTCTATCATATATAAAAGATAACTATAATTGTATATATTGTAAATAAAGTAATTTACAATAATCTTGATAAATGAAATAAACAAGTGATAACTCACAATATTATAATACAAATCGACAAATATATGTTAATCAAATATTATTAGGCATTATTGCTTTAAATAACAAAATTTATACATGTCATTTTATATTGCAAATCCTTCCACAAAGATAGTTATCTATGTACTTCTAGATGATATAGCATGTGGCCTTCTTTATTATACTTTCAGTTACTGATATGTTTATTTTATTCTTATAATATATATCTAAGGCTATTACAATTGATTGAGAAGATCCACCTCCTGTATTCAAATAAAGAAAATATATGTTTATTCAATGGAGATTCAGGTTTTATATTAAAAAATGTGTATTAAAATATGTTCCTAATGAAATCTTAAGACTGACTTCAACATCTCTCTAAAATATTAATGTAACAAGTGATCAACATTGGTAAATATTATTTCTTTAACAAAATCATATCAATATGAATTCTTATAAACAGAGATATTTAATCAGCAATATAAAAATTAAAATGAATGTGACATTTCTACCTCTTATCCTAAAAATATAACAACGCCTCCTTATGATGTGTATTGTATGGCAGTGTTGTAATTATAAAATCTGTATCCATAATATAACTTTCATGATATGTTGTTTGGTTTATAAACCACATTATTATATTATGTTAAATAGTCTCTATTAATTAAAATATCTCTGTTAAATAGTACATTTTAAACAACATAATATTATTAAAATAAAGGATATATAGCTCAAAAAGTTCAATACTTAAAGTAATCCATAAATTCATAAATTACACTATTCAAATGCTGGTTACTATTCAACAAGTAAAAGAAGTCTGTTAGTTGATTTTGATAGTTCTACTTATAGCATTGCATTGATAAAGTGTCAATATGGTTCTTAAAATAATTAATAGGCACAATATAAAAAGAATAATCTGCAAAAGTAAAATAAATTGTTTAACTAATTATTATAACAATTGCATGTTTCTTTTTATAAACTAGGTGCTGCCCAGTTTAAGAAATTCATAGCTGCTTCAAATCCGAGAAAGCATGCTGCATTTGCGGGAAAAGCACGTAACATTACGGGTGTACATCCTTTGTAAAGTGCTGTTGGTCCTTCCTCTTTTAATAAACGTGCAAATACTTCACGAATACCATTTTTATATGTGCCCTCGGGTGCTATGGAATTATGAAATTAATTTGTAACTTAGGTACATTATATGCATTTATATAAAATGAGAATAATGACAAAATTTATTCTTTGCTCCAAAAAGTATACCTGCTTGCAGTCGGCTTTTTAAAACGTCAGGTGGAATACCGACTATCCAATTTGCAATACCAGCTAAACCACCAGCTAATATTGTCGATAACAAACCTAATTTTCCTCCCTCGGGTACCATCCACCTTTGTATAGTTTCATATGTCATGAAATACATTCCACTTGCAGGTACATCTGTAGGAAAATTAGTAAAAGATTAGAATATATTGATTAGACGTTTCAAAATATTTGTACTAATCAGAAGCAGTCCGTAAATATTACATACAATTAATAACAGTGGATAATGCATGTGGGTGGATAGATAGAAGGCATCCTGTTTGATAGGAGGTATCGAGGAAGATAGATAACAGTTTACAAATTTCAGTTTCCTTCGGAACAGCAGACTGTTACTTGGCTTAGAGATCGTGCTGCATTCAAGAATTTTTATAATTATGGCAATTGCAATACTTTCTTTCATCATTTTCTTTTGGGTACACAATTCTGAATAATTAGTGCAAATCATAATTTCTTTACCTTAGTGTAATATTTATAATATTTAAGAAATAGATTTCATAATTTGTAATGTTACAATTTTCAAATTAATTAGAAATATTTTAATCGTATATAATTGTTATTATTTTAATAAATGTAATTCCCATTTAATTAATGATATTGTGTTATATATATTACAACATTTATTCAGATACAGTGTATGGGACAAATAATAGATATTGGTGATATTTGGGAAATACAATGTCCACAAGGATGTTCTTGTGAAATACAAAAATTTTCTGATTTACCATTACACCAATGGACTGTTCCAAAATGGAGTAATGTAAGAAGCAGAAGTGTGAAGTGTTTTTTCTCTTTAAAAAATAGAAATTAATATATCTCTTTTTGACAGATTCCAACAGTGGATAAAACTGATTATAACATTGATAATGATCACATGAGTGAAGAGTTATTGAAAGTTGCAACGTGTGTAGTAGCAGAAGAACATGAGAAACTTTTAGGCATGCTTCCTTCAGATATACAGGTAATGTTTAATCATATATCATTTATACAAATATTGCATTGGAAATTACATAATATTAGAATAGAAAAGGTAACATGAGTTAATGTAGAATATAAATAACTAATTCACTCAACTGATAAATTAAAATTTAATCTTTCTAATAAGTGCCCTTTTTATAAAATTATATCTGATTTACTTCATTATTATATTATTTATATTATTATTAATAATTACTATTAATTAAGAAGATATATTGTTTATAATTGCAGGTTCTCACTATACTTAGGTCAGGCAGAGGAGATGCTGAAATTCTTTTAAAAGCTACTACATTTCAACGTTTTCCTGAATTACTATCTTTAAACATTGAGGGTATAGACTACAATGACCCTTCTGTAAAAGATGTAAATAAAAATGAACCAACAGGTGGTATAGTTTTGGCAGGGGATGCCTTGTTTCCATTAGGAATGACGTTACTATATTTAAACTTAGAACGTGTGAAACTAACAAGCTTAAATTTGACAAGTAAAAATAAAGCAAATCTTGTAATTAAGCTAATGAATTTACCTAATGATGAGAAACTTCTTAATGAACAAGTAGTTACAAGTGCTACAAATGAGCATAAAGGACATAGATTAATTTTTTTGAGTCAACAAAACAATGGAGAGAATGATGACAAAGAAATACTCCCATATGATATTTACAAACAAGAAATGGAAGGTTACAGAGAAAATGCTGGTCTTTTCACAGGGCTTAGTGCGCTTACACATTTGAGAGTGTATGACTGTGCTCTTAAGGACATATCTTGGCACATGTTTGATGGCCTTGATAGTCTTCTCTATCTCTCATTGGAAAAGAATAATTTGAGATTCATACCGGAATTTTGTTTTTATGGAACACCAAATCTAAAATTATTATCCTTAGCTAGCAATCAATTATTAACACTAAAAAGTGTAGATTTAGCAGGGTTATTGATGTTGGAACAATTAGATTTAACTGGAAATAATCTTACATTCTTATCAGAATTATCTTTTCCTCCGTTCCCTGCACTTAAAACTGCTGACTTTGGGGAAAATCCAATGGATTCTGTATTTCCAAGGTAATGTAGATTTCATGGAATTAATGATAATATATTACATTAAACACTTTTTTTGCAGTACATTTGAAATCATGAACACAACAGAACAATTGTATCTTGGAGGCACAGGTTCAAGACTAAAATTACAGAGAAATTCTCTGTTAGGATTATTGCAATTGAAGATATTACATTTATATAATGTAGACATACCGTTATTAGAACGTTTTATCTTGCAAGGCATGCCATCATTAACACATTTAAAGATACGTGGCAACATTTCAAGCATAGATCTGGATGCATTTTCAGATCTTGGTCGATTATTAGATTTAGATTTAAGTTATTGCCACATTCAACATATATCCATGGATGCATTTTATGGTTTAGAGAAAGTGAGACGTGTAGACTTATCCAATAATGATTTAGAATTTATACCACCTGGATTATTCAGTTCACAATATCAAAAAGAACTAAAGGAGATTATTCTGACAAAAAACAAATTAACTAATTTACCATGGGATTTTTTTAAAAATTTACGGACGGTAACTAAACCATCCCAAGTGCAAAATATAAGATTAGATGGTAATCCATGGGATTGTACATGTGCTATGGCTAATTGGAATCCACAGTTGGTATGTAAAAATAAAGTTATAATAGAATTTATAAATAGGCCATTGATAAAAGACTTTGTCATCTGCATTTTTATAAAAATTCATAACACAGTTGTTCTAATTCAATAGGTAAATAGAATTAGAGAAACAGCGCCACGTTGTTTCACACCCAAACGACTACAGAACTGGGGAGTGTTTCATGCCTTACGTAAAGGTGGTTTACAATGTAGAAGATCAAAACGAAGGCGTGTACATGGAGTTTCAAAAGTATTAAGTTATGAAAACACTAATGCTATAAGTTAGCAAATGTTTTCTTCTTTGCGTCTAACTTATAGTAAACATTTTAAATCTGGGTAAACTAAAGAGTCACGTTCAATACGATATTTAACATCTACTTTTGCAATTGTTTCGCTTAAGTTTTTTTAAAAATGTGATACATACCTGCTAAAGCAGTTATATGTACACTGTACAAATATACTATATAATTTATCAAATTTACCTCTCAAAAGGGTAGCGCATGTACCCTTATAAATACTCCTAAGGCCTCCTTCTCGATAAAGCTGTCTAGCACAATCAAGGGGTCCTTTATATTTTTTTTCCGCATCTGCATGTTGTATTTGTAAAAGGCATTTTATCCGTTCACCTGGTGCCATAATAATAGTTGTAAATATTCCACTGAACGCACCAGCATAGAATAATTGTGGTATCGTAAGCTTGTCATCTGGATTTTTTTGTTGTAACTTTTTTCCAACGCCATATCCCAAAAAACTCATTGCAAATATAGGTGCTACGCCAATTAATGGTGCTCCCATACCTAAGTAATGTTTAAATTATACCTATTGTAAGGGTATGTAGATATGTATATAACATATGTATAATATGTTACTATACAAATAATAATTTTAACAGTATAAAACATGTACATACCCTTATATAAACCACGTATTCCTTCTTTTGTTATAGTTTTTTTAGCACAATCAAATGTACCTGTATACAGAGGTTTTTCATTTGGTCCTACAAGAGGCATAGTTTGAAGACGTACCTTAAAAATAATAAATAATATGTTACTATAAATTTCACATAGGTGCAAATATTTACATTATATAATTTTAGTATCTATATAAATAAACATGCTAGAGAAAAAAATTAAAATTTAGAAAAAGCTACAAAAAAAATAAAAAAAATATATAATTATGTAA
The DNA here is from genome assembly GCA_032403825.1 of Odynerus spinipes. NCBI lineage: Eukaryota > Metazoa > Arthropoda > Insecta > Hymenoptera > Vespidae > Odynerus > Odynerus spinipes. The sequence goes on along the minus strand of JAIFRP010000021.1, from coordinate 3,890,125 downwards.
GAATAATAGTAATAGAGAAAATACAATATAATTAAAAAATAAAAAAGTATATTGATCTTACTTTGATAGTGTCAAGTGGATGACCAGCAATCACAGTACATATTCCACCAAATCCTCCACTTAGAAAATATTTAAGGGGACTTACATTTTCAGATCCCATGATTATTATAAAACTTATATTTAAGACTTACAACTTATATGACTATAATAAATTGAAACCTTTTTAAGGTTACCGTACACGATAGTGCACTGTTGGCAAAGTCCAACAGTCCAAGGTTTCTAAAGGGTATTTATTAGCCTTAGACTCTAAGGTATTGGTAATTCAAATAATCAAGTAATCAAAAGCCATTAAATAAAGTTCGTTTACTTTATCAACACAGACATTGGTTTATAATGCCTCATTTAGTTCAGAGATTCCCTCGTCAGAGGCGCGTCATTCGTAGCTACACCAGCGCCACCCAGCAGCCACGCTTCCCGGAAATTGGGTCCTCGTGCCATACACCGTTACTGGACCTTCATACGCGGGGTCACCATTGCAGAGGTTTTGGCTAAAGGTATGTTGTTTATTCTATTTCTTAAAACCTCAAGTATATTTAACTCGTATTCCAATAATTATATTAGTATCATTATAAATAATTATCATTGATAAATTATGAATTCTTTCTTTTTTCGATGTAGAAGTAATAAAGTTAAATATTTCGACCACGTGCTCGCATCTTTAAATAAATCGTATATAATTCGTTTCGTAATAGTAAAATACTTTGGTATATATCAATTTTATAAGTTTTTTACCTACAATTTTCCTACTTATTCTTAATATATAAAATATAATGATGACATCATACCAATTCATGAGTTTCATGATTATTCAATACATGCACTACCAACTGAAATATATATAACGTACTTTTCATTATCACAAAATGCAATAGAAGGCATTAATTTAATTCCCTTATCTTATTTTTCCAGAATATCTTATGAGACATGTACAGCTGGAAGCAATAAATCAACAGGTTTGGTCCACGTAAAATATTTCAAATATAAAACTACTTTGTATGAAGACAGTACTTTTTCTTCTCATAATTCAAGATTATTTTTTTATCCCTCTTCATCTGATTAATTTTATGATCACTTTTAATATTATATTTTATTCTTTATTTTAGCAGAATCATTTATATTTCGCTTTCAGGATAAGATATTACATACATTTTTCCAGATATACACCTTTAAGTGATTACCTATCTAAATAAAAAAATACATTGTATCCTTTGGTATAATTAAAAATAAATAGAAAATATAATACATTGTAACTGTTCTTGTTCAATTTACCCCAGTTGAATAATTATACATTATCCAGAACATAGATTTAAAAATAAAAAATAAATTTGTAGGTCATAGAAATATTCCTACACAATAATAGATTATTTTATCATAAAAATACTATTTGGACGTTATCGTAATTGGAATGTAACCTGTAAAAAGCTTTCTCTTTAGACTTTTCATGTTTGTTTTTATTGTAGGGTTTATAGATTTTATTTGTTAGGCCAGTGATATGTAAAAATACATATATTATCTATGTACAATATTTTATAATATTGGTGCAGCAACCAAGATATACATATATTATACATGTGATTATCAATAGTTTATAATCAATAATCTATAGAGAATATTCTTTCTGCTAATTAAATTCTTAATGCATAAGAAATAATGAAACTTATATTACGAGCAATATCTGTTTCCTTTTATGTTGCTATGATTACGTTGTACTTTCTCTGTATACCAAATATTGTAGGAAATTCAGTTTTTCGTATGTATATTGCATAAATCTTTCAAATTGGAATTAAAACAAGTTTATGTAAGGTTTAACATTTGACTGAGAAACACGTAGTAAAGTAGGATAATCTGCGACGTTAACAGCAAGTTACAATAGAGAAAATTTAAGCATTGCTATGTTTGTTACTTAATTATCTCTTTTATGTAACACAAATAGGATTACTTAAATAATTATATGTAACAATTATTGTTATTATGATACAGAATTGTGTACTGGACAGAGAGATCATGAAACATGAAGAGAAAATGGTTTCATTATAATCTACTAATACAGTAGATTTATTTATTACACTTTGATATTTAAATATTTAATTCATGCTAGTCTTCCTTAATTTAAAAAATGCGAAAATATCCATCAGAATAAAAGTTCCAACATTAACAGAATCTTATATAGCACGTCAAGTGCATAAAAGTATATTGCAATACATAATTTAAAAATATTATCTATCCTGTGTCCTTAAAACGTAATAATTTTATATGTATACTGTCGTGTACACAGAAATTGTAAAGGCACTCCAGATTTATATTACATTTATATTTTACATGTGTTGACCAGCAGTTTCTTTCATTTGTGGCATTCAGAGGAGATGAAAGAGACAGAATAAACACTTTTGTTAATTCTGACTCTTTGAAATATAATTTTCTGCATTGTAGATGTTTTCTTTTCTATTTTTTGCTTTTAAAGCAAAATAAACGATTATCTTACGATAAATAGGTTTTAACCACCTATTGTTATAAGAAAAAAAGACATCTATTCTCACTACTTACAAAAATGTTAAAAATTGTTAACACAGAGGGTATACAAGTTTCTACAATGCATATTCTTTATAATATATTATCAATTAATTAAAAGACTATAGAAAATAATAATCCAGAGAAGACATATGTAAATAATTTCTTTTTAAAGAAATAGCTACCACAAATGTGTATCTGAGATAATATGATAGTTCCATTTGATATATTCTACAAATGTTGTATGTATTTATAGGATTTTCACCTATAAGGTATTTTGCAAAGAAATCTATGTAAGTGACTAATTTATCACAAATTGACTATTTGCAAAACCATTGTATTGTTCTCTGCAATACCTTTCAATCGTCTAGTTTATAATATACAAATGGAAGGTTGCAGTGATACTACAGTAACACATCACTGATTCGAAAATAGCACGATCATACTGTTCAATACAGTTATTCCACTGTAAAGTAGATTGTACATTTTGAACATTAACACTTTTCTTATCCCCTCTATGCATGAACGTTGGTGTGAATTTTATAATCATCTTTATCCAAAATATATATGACAATTTTCCAAATATCTGCCTGTACATTCTTTACCTCCACATTTCATGTACCTTTGGCTTCTCACTTTAGTAATAGCAAGTCTCACAAGCCTTTGTATTCACACTTAAATACAGTATGTTACAGAACGCTTATCTATAAGAATGCATGTACATCACCATCGTTTACCTAACAACGCCTTAGGATAATGTACACAAACAAAACATGTACAGATTCCATAATCGAATAATAATTTTGATACAGTGTTAAACACCAACCTCAGTCAGTTTTTTGTTGATAGAGCTCTTTCAAAGATTTCAGTTCATCGATTAAAGTCTGATTTCTGTTCTCTAGAACTGCTACACGATTTTCTAAGCACTTAATATATTCTTTCTTCTTTCTTCTACATTCTCTTGCCGCTTCTCTGTAAACAAATATTTATTAATATAGTCTTCATAATTCCATTAACGATACATCTATAATAAACATTCTACATTTATATCAAATAATAAAAACGATAATTTGTGATAAAGTTTGGTTATAATTAAATGTAGAATTTTTTTGTAATTTTTTTAAATAAGTAAGACATGTTGATTTGTAATTTAACTATTTATCTTACCTATTCTTCAGCAACCTCAGTTCCCTCTTTCTAGCTGCATCTTCAACAACTACACCATGTCCTGAATAAGCTGTAACAGTGCGGGAGACTGTACACTTATAGATGAGGAAATCTTTGCACTAACTATCTTGTCTTGGGAAAAGATGGTAAAATCAATAATGCCAATAAATTTGATCATTTTTTATAATTATCTAAATTATGAATTAAAAAACAAAGAAGTATAAGAAAGTTATATAACTACTACAGAATTCTAAGCAGGAAGCATATGATACAAGCAAAATTAAAAAGATGTATATATAACTCTAAATATAATAAATGTAGAATTATGACTTCATTACTAATAAGTGTAATTATTTTTGTCATTTATAATTGTATAAGCATATATGCTTAAATAAACATTGTAACTTGTGTTTTATTAAATGTTATATAGAATAGTTTTCAAATAAGTAGTCAATAATACTGGAAGTTGCAATCCCAACAACAAGATGTGAAATAATACTAAAGACATTTAATAGTTAAATGAAAAGATAAATAAAGATGAGTAAAGCACACCTGGGACAAAAAATTGTGTGTCCTGGCCCTGTGCATACTGTACTATAGCTCCACCTGCCGTTGCTGCATTACTCATAGTTAACGTATGAAGCCCTGGGACGCCCTCCCCTTGTGTTGCAATTTGAATAGTGCCAGCAGGAATTACTGTAAAATATTATGTCAAGCCATGTTTATCTTTGTATTCTAAAAACATACATACATGTCCCAAAGGCAAAACTCATATATCACCCCTTTTACATAGTATTTACATAAATTTAATATATTTATAATAGTAGAATATATATTAGCATTCATTGTAGTATAAAGGTTGTAATATTATGTATGCTATGCAGGATATTATAACATAAAATATCGATATGTCCTATTAAGTGGTAGCATATTATGTACATAATTATTCGTTCATATGTCATTGATATTATAATCAAGATAGAAATTCTATAAAGGATGCCACACCAAAAAAATATTTTTATACAGTGTCATGTTAGGCAGTACACACAGGGATAGGAGATATTTAAAATCTACATATCTTAAAATAGTTATACTATCAATTAAAGACCATCCCATTTTACAATAGAAAATGTGTTTAACAGTGGTGGATGAGATGCACATAGAGATCATAGTGGTATACAGGACAGCCAGCATAGATACTCAGAAGATAAAATAACCAACCTGTCTGATAATGAAGAGAGTGGGAAGACACTTCACTGTCCACATTAGAATCGCACTCTGAAGAAGATTCTAGGGGGGGCAAACGACCGTCTGCAACACCGAATGAAGAACCCCCCATTACAGTGAAATGTATTTTGTGTTAATAAATTTCTATATCTTCTTATGTGAGCAAAAATATTAACATTTTGAATAACTTATTTAAATAAAGAGATGGTATGACTTAATTTCATGATACTTGTGAAAGATGTATATTGTGATCATTATAATTAAAACCACTCAGTTTGAACATTTTATGTGCTGCCAAAATATTTATACAAGGAAATGAATATATATAGTAATACAAATCATATAAATAAAAACATGAAAAAAGCGTGTTTACACAGTAGAGATTAGAAACTATTTCCTTTCTGGTTACTGATCTACATTTTTTTTATTCCATTGTGCCGTCAGCTCATACAAAAAGGAAATAGAAGATACAATGGAAAATTAAGAACACGAACTAAATATGCCCTATTACTGTTGAAATCAAATTAGTGATTAAAAGGACAATTATTTATTATTATGCAAACTCAGAGGCATTAAATAAGTTAAAATGATTTCAAGTTTCATATGAGTATTAAAATATTTAAATTAAATGTGCACCTTGCATAAACTATTAAAATGGATCACATTTTATTAATTTATTAATTATTATTAGATTACTAAAAGTCATTGCTGTGCTTACTGCTGCCTTTATTAAACTTATATAAACATATCTAAGTGAGGAATAAATCAATTTTCACTGAATTGTATTTTGGCAGCAAATAAATTTTACTTATAGTATTCATCTATATATGGGAAAAATAAAGTGGGATTATTTGCAAACCTAACTGACATAATGTATATTATAATTTTGGTATGGCATCCTTTCATAATAAAATAGCAGATAAACGAAGAAACATAAGTGAACATAAGTATTATGTGTTTAAACCTATTCACATAATTTACATATGTACATATGACATTTATAAATTTTCTATTTTTTAATCTATTACCATAAAATGATCATCCTATTGCTAACAGTAACATTTGTATGAACTGACATGCACTTTGATCCTCTACATGAGCAATTTGAACTTAAATCATGTTAATATCTTATTGTTTTTGAAATATTACTGCAATATTTGAATAAATTTTATTTTTAAAAAGTAGTATCTCTATAATCATATTTACAAAAGAAACTAATTTTAATTATACATTTACTAAGCATGCTAAAATAATTTCCCAATCCAATTATGTCAAATAAATTAATGTAGCTTTATTCAATTCTAATCAAAAAATGATTATAAGAAATAGAAAATTATAGCCAATAAGTTATCATATGTCATATGATATAGAAACATCTTTTACACACCTACAGCGAACAATTAAAAAGAAATAACAATCTCACCAGTAATTTCTCCACCACCTAAATCATTAAGAATTTTTCTGTACGATGGTCGTCTAGTGAGTATGTTACTTCTTGTTTTTGGAGATTCTTCATCTGAAAAACTGTCATCACTTCCAGTTTCCACAACCTTAAATATAAGAACTTTATTTACTTCAAATTATAATATACTTTAAATAAATAAGTACACACACACACACACACAAAATATATAAATGATATATATTTTATAAATTAAACAACATTATGGAGTACCTGAAGCGTTTGTAGACTGCCTTGGGCCGTTTGTATAACAGAATTTGGTTTACTGACAAGGATAACATTTCCTTTGGAAATAGCAACAGGTTGAATATTTGTTGCCGTTTGAATTACAGATTGTTGATTAGGTTGTATAACGGATTGTACCTGTAAAGTTTATTATGTTCTCATAAATTAAGAAAATTCATCATTCAGTTTGATCTGAGAAAAATGATTTATGTAGTATAAAAGTACTAAAAGTAAATGTACAAGATAAAGCACTATATTATGAAATAAATAAATAATAACTCTTAACCAAGATCCATTTTTAAAAAAATTACATAAAAAGTGGGCAAGATCATATATGATAAAGATTATAAGAAATATATATCAATTACATTTTTAAAATGAATTCTATAATAAAAACCAGCATTATGCAATATTAAATGACAAAGTTCTACATGATAAATTTCACAAAAATATAATCATTTATAGAGAACAAATATGTTATACACGCATGCTTTAAATCAAAGGAAAAGTAAGTTAACAGACATAGATACACAGGAGCCTCTCCTGTATACCTGTGTTGCTCCTGATGAAGGTAGTGTCAGTTGCACAATGCTGGTAGAAGCTACCAGATGATGAGTTTGCTGCTGAGGTGTTCTATTGAGAGACTGTACCGATGTTGCAATTGCTGGAGCTGCATCGCCACTTTGAGAACCCTGCGATAATGGGTCAACGGCCGATCCATTTTCCTCGACCATACTTTCCATAGCCTGGGAACCGGGCACCCTATAAATGTGATCATTATAAAATAAGATTCACTGCTTTATTTGTTGAACTAAAACATGTGTAAGCAAGCTATACTAATTAAATATTATTAACTGTTCAAAGTTAATAAAATTCAATTTCTATAGATTTATATTTGTGTGTTATGTTAAGAATATATATTTATGTCAATAAATAATAATATATGTACATAATAAGAAGAAATATCCTAACATGTCGATTTCGGAAAAATAAAAACATCAACATATCGACAATGATTTATTTGTTACTTTCATTATATTACGTAATAATAGCATAAATATTAATCATCAGAAAGCTCGATTATTTAGCCGAATTGTTTTATTTCCGAGTCCGCCAAATTCGGTCTTAAGTATCGTAAACAAAACAAAACAAAACAAAGGTGTCGAATTTGCTGAAACAATATCAGCAGCGTAATGAAACGAGAAATGACGAAATTCAAAAGTTCCCGCCAATGAGAACAGACTGACTGTGCTACTGCGTCATTTACATAAGCAGATCTAAAAATAATATCAGAACAATAAACACTTAAGGTGCTTTGGCGGCAGATGTATGAAAGTTGCAGAACTGCCGTTCATCAATGTGTACATCGTTCTGATCACGATCAGGCAAGTCCTTGACGATGACGAGTTGAAATAAGTTGAAAACAACGCGGTAACCCTATATCATTCTTGAACGAAGAAATTCGTATCATCCTTTCTTAAGACGCCATATTTTGCAGCATATTCCGTAGTAGCAGACATAAACTTCCCATGCGTTGAGGCTGCCACGGGTAAAAACGTTTAACAGCTACTATCGAAAGTATTTCGGGTGTACCGTTAGCGCAGTGGTCCATGTCCGCTTGTTATTATTCTCCAGCTGGGTACTTACCAGTTACGTATTTCTCGTCACCAACTTTGCTGCAATCGGAGTGGGCAAGCAGGCAGGTACGTAGCAGCCACGTCAAAACTCCAGTGGCTTCGTCACTGGTGGAACCCGAGCTGCGCCGTGCGCGTCACCATCAAAATGGCGACCGTCCACGTCCCTCGCCGCCGCCACCGCCACCACTACCGTCGCCGCCACCGCCACCGCCGCCACCACCTTCGCCGCCACCACACCGCCGCCACCGCCGCTATCACCGCCACTTCCACCACCGTCTCCTCTTTGTAAAAACGCAGAGAGGTGCCACGGACGATTTTACGCTTTTTTCAAATCTGCTACTCTTCTTCGCTGCTGCCTTTCGCACTTTGCACGTTCGCCTTTTTTTCGAATTTCTCTCTTTCGCTCCTCTCTTTATTCCTTCTTGATATTCCTACCGTCTTTCAATCTTCCTTCTCCGTAAGCTTATGCGACGTATATTACAGTATAAAATTGTTTAGAATAAATACTTTCTCGAACGACGTAGAAGATACAATTTCTGCGTCTTTATTTATTGTTTAAATCAGTTTTTCAATTGGTATCTATGTATCCCATACAAAATACCTGAAACATCATAGTCACCTAATTGGAGTCGCCTATACGTATGTATTAAACAACGTAATATGCGATATGTTTAATGTAGGTATATATGTCTGTAGAATCATTCTCTTGGGATGTAAAGTAAATCACCGCTGACGTGTCAGTGACGTCATAATATGACGTCATGGCTACGTTTGGTACATGAGTGTTTTGAAAATATTTATCATAAAATATATTTTAACTGCATGTATTGTATTCCATTGTAATAATGCGATCGATAATTATAATGAATTGTTAAGATGAGTATCGGAAACACAGTACGTGGATAAAATTATTTAAGATAAAAATAGCTGACCAAGATGTCTGATCCATAGATAACATCCCAATATTGTTGGATCCTTTAAACGTCGAATATCATAGATATTCTTTTGTGCACGATGAAAATCCATTCTTTTTCTCAGTATATTAGTTTGTTAACAGTCTATTAGTTTGTTAACAGTAGCATATAATAAGTTCATACGAATATCATATACTTTATTCTCAAGGTTACTGATAAATTATCAATCGATAGTGACATTTACAAGCAATATGCATACAGTTACTTTTCTTCTTTATTATTTTCATATTAAGTTTTGATGCAAATTTGTTGACGATACTATATGTAATTACATAAAATCTATTTTTTTT
>JAIFRP010000021.1:3857370-3880569 GCA_032403825.1 Odynerus spinipes | reverse complement strand
TTTTTTTTTTTTGTACAGTACCACTGATTACATATATGGATAGACCTCTCATGTCCATGCTTTTTTCTGCTCCTAGAGGGTCCCCGGAGCTCTCTTACCATTTCGATGTCACGCTCGCTGTTACCGCCGCAGCACCGAATATAACTGCAACGCCAGTGGCGTTAGGAATTGAAATCAAAATGTCGGTGCTATGTTGCCACATTTAATAGTTCAGAGATACACATGATTGTCTTACCATTGAAATGTATACAAAGTTTCGCGTTAGGATAATTGATTTATGAACAAGTTGAAGATTTGAAAATTTAAACAAATACACTAATCATTACTGAACAAACTTTCCCAGATACATATATTTTATGCATCTTCGTTACAATTGAAAATAAAATAGCGTACTGTGGCAAAGAATGTGCTCTGTATGAATGAATGTAAATGAATCTAATGAAGACCTGTATAATTGTCGGTTGATTTATATATACTTATATGCATCATTTATATCATGCAGATATTGCATATATAATTAATACTCAATTTTTATTCACATTTGCCTGCTAAAACATTATACATTTATTTTACTGGCATATCATTCCCCCAATATTCGTTACACTGTATAGAGATTCTTGTCGAGTACAATTATTCTGAATATTATGCGTAGAAAGAATATTGTTTAATCTTTGATTTCCTTGCCGTATAAAGAATAAAAAATATTTTTACAGAAAAATAAAAACCGACTTCGAACATGGAGTGGAAGAAAGCGCTGAAAAGTATAAAATAATTTTTGTTTATAAAATAAAATGATACTAAAAAAACTGCAACTTTTTCGAAGACGGCACACTTATTTTCACGACATAAGGTTGAGTGCATTCACTTTGAAATCTGAAATCCGAACTAGCAAGATGCCTCTTAAGGAGAATGTACTGTTAATTTTGTGCCGCCTTCGAAAAAGTTGCAATTTTTTTTGTATCATTTTAATTTATAAACAACAATTATTTTATACTTTTCAGCGCTTTCTTCCACTCCATGTTCGAAGTCGGTTTTTATTTTTTTGTAAAAATATTTTTTATTTTTATAATAACCTCTACGAAGAGATTTAGAAGGTTTGATTCAAATAAGTGGACCCTTGCGTGGTTGCTTAGTTATGGTCGGATAAACAAATAATAAAATTATTCGATATCTGATATTTATTCATAACTGTCACTTATACGTAGGTTAACATTCGCGAAGAGATTGCCCGTTGCTTAGTTACGGCTGAATAAACAATTTGTACCATGTTCCACCTTGCACTAATTTTGTAATAACGTTGTTAACAATTGAGCTACCAAACAAATGTTTAGGAATGAAATCAATCGGAGATCCATGCGTACAAGATGGAAAAGGTTTCAATCGAATTGGTCCATCCGTCTAGGAGTAGTGCCCGGACATAAAAAAAAGCGACATAGTCCACTTACGAATTGAGTAACCTCCGCTTTTCGAAATCGGTTAAAAAGATCGTATTAGTTATAGTAATTCTATTTTTATCTTTCTGTGCCCTTCGCTTTGTGAACAACCATTTATTTGCTCGTAAAGTAGCCCGAACGTGTGCATTCGCTTACTGTACAGCGTACGGACTTCATTAGAAAGAGCACACTTCTATTGAGATTAAAATTTCACGCAACTGTGGTTTGTATGATGCTATAAGTAACATTTGGCAACGTTGCAAGCAGACACAACAGATACCTGTGACACGCACTGTGAAAATTTTATGATAGTTTCACTCTTCGCCGTAATTTTAGGCAGAGTGCGTTGAAATCACTGGCATTTCTTTGGTCCCGTCGGTAAGTTTGGGATTACAGTAGATCCATAAGGATGAGAGGACTATTCATATATGTAGTCAGTGGTTTTTAGAGAGTGGTATGTTTAAGAGAGAGGTATTGATTTGGACAAATCACCGTTAGATGTACGGCGCATATAAAGGCTATACTTTTGGTATTTTCTCATTCACGCATGTGTTATCTATTATAGGGAGCGCGTTATCAAAATTTGACTTGGTTTGAATAATCATCACTAGGTTTAAATAAGTTTTAATTTAAGGAAGAGAGGGCGCTGTTACTCGTTAAATGTCGGTTTTCCAACTTATATGCGTGTATTTCTGGATACGAGGGATTTGGTATGTATATTGGTACTACTTTGGGTACTACTTTTTATTTTTAATGCTGGTAAAAACGTTGTAACCTTATCAAATATCGAGACGTTATTTTATATCATTTGAGTATTGTTATTTGTACAGGTCTCTGTACGTATCTTAGGTGTATTATTTTTATGAAATGTCGCGAGGTCCTAAATTTGCGAATGATAAAAATCCTCGTGGAATTTATGGAACACCACTGTTTAAATATTATGTAGCAGCAGTCCTTGGGACTACTGGCATTGTCAGTTCAATCGTGTATTTGGGACAGTAAGTTTTAATTCCCATATTCATTGTCAATTCTTCATTATTTACATACAATTGTATTAGAAGTCATGCACATGAGAATTGTTTGTTAAGTTTGCATTAAGAGTTTACACAACAGTTAACATAGTTTATATTACGTCTTACGAAAAAAAGCATTCATATTTAAATAGAAATTAAATAAAGCATTTTATGGTTTTGATTTAGTATATATACGCCTATTTATTTAGCAAGTTATTATAATAAATAAAATATTTTCAGCACCTTCTTAGCAAGTGGAAAAATAGAAAGAAGACTTAAAGATAAACCCGCTGAAGCCTCACGTGATATAATAGAAACGATTCTAGTAGAGAAATTAATTCTTTTAAGACGTCTAAACCAGGAAGACGAAACTAGAAAAAAGTGATACTGATATATGCCAACATTTTTATATTAAATTGATTGCATATATTTAAATTATATGACATTAAATTAATCGAATGTATTTAAAAAAACAAAAGAATACAGAGGTAGGTATGTATTTTGCAAAGATGAGATAAAATAATTGCATCTTTTGTAATATATATATAATAATAATTGATAATACTAGAATAAATGTAGCAATTATATAAATATTAGAATAATAAATAATAATATATAATATTAGGATAATAAATAATAAATAATAAATATTAGAATTATAGATTATAATCTCAACTCCTGTAGAATGATTTATTTAAAGGATTATTTATATATTACTTATTGAAAAATATAATTTAGATAACATAGGAAAACTTTATATTGTTTGATGATTTTTTATTTGTTGTATTGTAATTACTTTTTATAGATAAAATAATCAAATATATCAAAAAAAGATTGTGTAAACATGGAAGATAATGATAAAAATATAAAAAAATCAAATGATAAAACCCACGTATCTCTATCTTTGGATACAGATATAAGTATATTAGATTTTAAATCTCCAAAAAAGCAACCAATTGAACAAATCAAACTGTTTAATTTCAAGTCAACAAAATGTAAAGAGAGACAAAAACTATTGAAGATTAATTTAAATAATAGTATAGATAATAAAGCAGGTACTAGTAAACAAATAGAAGACAACATTTCTCATAAAGCTCATATGCAAAGTGAACCAGATATATTATGTGAAAAAGAAAATGAATCTAAAAATGCAGCAAATGGCACTGAGATGGCATACGTATGCCCACTATGTTTTAAGAACTTCAAAGACAACAATAGCAAAATACGTCATATGAAAAATTGCGCATCAAAAAATAAAGTTTCCACAAAGAAACTGTTACAAGCTATGGAATTACAAAAACGTCAAACTGCTGAAAGAATCTCTTTGGGATTGCTTGGAGCACCTGTATTACAGAATAAAAAACATACTTTTATACGTAAAATGGTATGTTACGGATAAAACATTAATGATCATCAAATCTGTAATAATAATTTTTCATATGGAACAAATTATAATATCATTGTAGTATGCAAAAGATGTTTAATATTTATTTATAAAGAATTTACTTAAACTTTTCATAGGATTTTAATTATTTGGACAGTTACTATATTTTTCTACAATTTATATTTATAACAAAATAAAAACTTAAACAATGATTATATTATAAAAATGTCATTATTATAGGCAACGAATGGGGATTCTGAATTACAACTTGCTCTAGCACTTTCTAAATCCTTATATGAAGTTGAAGAAATTAAGAATAGCAGTGAAACAGAACAGAATTTTATCACTGTAAAGACTACGAATCCAGCAGAGAACATTACTAGTGAATTACAAAAGACAAGTATGATGAAATATGATTTACTATATTTTAACATACAGTATGTTCCGATTAAATAAAGCCACCTAAATATCTCCCAAGGTTATTGCGATATAAAAAATATTTGTTACGTAATGTTTATGGTGTCAATGGACCAATATTTGATAAGAATATTTTTTCCTCAAGGTCATTTTTTCGGAGTTATCAAGGTCGTCTGTGTTTTCCGATCGAAAAATATATTGAGATGTGTATAATAACGTGACCTTTAAATGACCTTGATCCTCGAAAATTAAAGTTTTACATAAAACTGGTGTCTATCGAGATCGTAGGCTTCGATCAAAAGTCGACAGTAAAAAGTTTTAATGTAAATAGACTTGTTTATTATCGCAATATTGATGATACCTAATGGTTTGAAATCCTGATCAGTTTCAATTTATCAGTGTAGCGACGTACTGCTTGAAATGAATTACTCAACGCAACAGAAAATTGATATGGTATTTATTTATGGTAAAGCTAATCAGTGTTTAAGGGGAAGCAGTTCAAATGTATAAAGTCAAAAAACACCGACAACCTTGATAACTGAAAAAAATGACATTGGGGAAAAATATTCTTACCAGATATTGGTCCATTGACACCATAAACATTACGTAACAAATATTTTTTGTATTGCCATAAGCTTGAAAGATATTTAGGTGGCCGTATTTAAACGGAACACCCTGTATAATAATCATTTAATTTATAAAAGTAATATTATTTATTAGTAGTTTGAAGTATGAATTGTCTATAGAATGTAGTTATTTTTAATTTTACTTTTATTATAAGAAATATTAAATATAATATACTGTTTTAAACAGAAAAGCAAAACATCATGTCAATATTACAAATTCGCTCGCAGGAGGAAAGAGATCGTTTATTAATTGAAAAAATAGCAGAGATTTTAATAGATAATGAAACACTTACTCAAAGACAACAACAGCTGAAGAATGAAAATGAAAGAAAAAAAGATAATTTGAGAAGTAATGTCCTTAAAAAACTCTTAAATTTTGTGAGTATATTTTTCAAACTGTTGTAAGAAACATATTTGATGAAATTTTGTTTCTTATTTATTATATTATATTATATATTATATTATATATATATAGGATAATAAGTTATGGAATACAGCAATGTTGCAGTCAAACCTAGAAGATTTTTATGTCACAAATCTTTCACCATATATAATCCCAAATAATAAAAAATCGATGCTTATGGTATTTATATGCAAATGTATTCTATTCTTTATACATAACAAAATATTTATATAAAGTAAAATTATTGCTTATATTAAAAGAAATATTGTTAGTATAATAATTTTGCACTTAAATTATTTATAGGAAAATACAAATGAATCGAGCATTACGAATAAGTGTCAACCAACAGATTTACTGTCAATAAAATATGATTCATACCTTGATAAGGAAGAAAGTTCCAGTATATCACATACAACAGATGTAACATTATTTGCAGATATAAAAAAAGGGAATATGAAACAGTCATCTATTAATACTCTGATAGTAGATTGGGGAAATGCACTTAATAATAGTTCTTCGAGTGATATAATAATATTTGTTAATGGAGGCAAGCACATTTGGGTACATAAATTAGTTTTTTATGTGCGTTGTTCTAACATTTTACTTGATATAATTCCAAATGAGAATACAGCTTATTCAGTTAAGGAAAGAATTTGTTGGGCTGATATAGAATACCATGTTGCTTTAGCATTTTTAGAATTTATTTACTGTGGAGTTATTGACAAATATCCCATTTCTTCTAACGATAGTGTCGCTATATCTTCTTTGGGATGTTTAGCAAGAAGATATAAATTAAAAGAATTATTTCCCTATTTACGTCATGAATATATTATTTTTCATGATGAAACTTCAAAAGATCAGAAATTTGAAACAGATGAACAAAGTATACAAGAAATCTGTTATAATAATGATGAACAAAGTAAACTTGTATTAACCCCACAAAGAAATATTAACACAGCTAAATGTTGTAAACAAGATTTATTGGATATTACCACAATGGAAGTCTCTCATGACCAACTCTTCAAACCAAGTATATCTCCAGAAAAATATATAATATCTGATTCACCTATAGATAGAGAAAACAGTATATCTCCAGATATATTTGATGATATAGATGAGACAATATTAAATCATGCAGATAACATCAAGTTTACAAACATTGAAAATTCAAAGGACAATATTGAATATGATAAGTCAAGTCTGAATCAATGTAATTTAAAAAATATTATTACAAACGAACTGTTATCCCCCTTATTGATGCATAAAAATGAAAGTTCCACTAATGAATATATGCTTAATAAACCAATAATGGCAACTTCAAAAATTAATCAGATAGAACAAGTTTCAGATACAATAGCTGATAAAGTAAAACAAAAAAGTGATCTTACATTATTTATTGAAGAAGTTCAAAAAGAAAATGCAAAATCAGATTTTGAAATAGATGCTGAAATAGATTCTCCATCCAAATTGTTTATACAACATAATAGGAATCCATTTAGAAAGATAGAATATGATGAATCTATTATGGTTATTGATAAATTTGATGATTCTAAACTTTGCACAACTAAAGCTGGAAAAAAAGTAAGTAGTTTGAGTAAACTTGAAAGTGATATGCAGATTCATGCTATTGAAAATCCACAGTTATATAATATAACAATAAGTGACAATCTTAAGTGTACTACACCTGTCAATCACAATTGTACAGATTTTGTTTCACCAATAAAAGAAATTAATGTTGACATTGCACGTAATAATAAGAACTTAGAGAAAATGATGCCAAGTATGCAAGAAAATAATATTTCAATGACGTCACAGTGTTCTAATAGCGAGATAGATACAGATGATGCAGATATTTCTATGTATACAAAATATAAAAAAAAGCATAATGATAATAGCATAGCTGTATATCGATCTGCTTTAAAAAAACATAAGAATAATTTAACTAAAATTCAGACTGATGTGCTATCACCTTTCAACGTAAATAAAGGTAAAAATATCAATATAATTGGAATGGAGGAAAATACATTAAACCTAAGTTTTTCAATAAAATCTAGAAATGAATCAGAAATTTGTCATACTTTGATAAATAATACCTCTCAGAGTACACAAAGTTTGAAAGACATAAAGACAAATAATTGTAGTAATGGAAGTTCTAATGATGATTATTCCAATATTCTGAATTTGCATTCATTTGAATTATCTACAATTGAAAAACAATATAGTAGTCCTCTTAAATCTCCAATAAATTCAGATCCTGTTTTAATATCATCTAGTCCAGATATAGAAGTAAACAGTGTAGATAATGATAATTTTAGTAAGTATGATAACAAACATGTTGTAAGTTCAAAAACACAAGAGTTGAATGATGAATTACAGCATTTTTTCCTTAACGAAACAAGTTTCTCAAATGTTAATATTGAAAATAGAATCGGAAGTATGGCTTTAAAGAACAGTACATTACAAATCTCTAAAAAAAAAACAAAATCAAGAAAAAGATCTAAATCTGAAGGAAGCCTACAACTTAATTATAGCATTGAGGAAGATTACGAAATTTGTGAATTCAATAATACACCTCTTCGACAGTGTAACAAACAAGATAACTACAAATCAAATGAGAAGAACAGATTATTTACTGTAACTGAAACTTATATTTCACCACCAAATTATGATGTTATGGGTACCCCTGAACTTCATGTATGTCCATTAGCTGTTTTATTCATGCAGTTTCCTAATTTCTTTGTAATAGTACCAATTTTTATTTGTTTTAGAAAGAAATTAAGAAATATGGGTTGAAAATACAAAATCGCAAAAGATCCATAAAATTACTAACATATATTTATAACGAATTACATCCTACTATCGATTCATGTGAAACTCCAAATGCAAGTATTGGAAATATTTATCATGATGATGAAAAGCCACCAAGAAAAAGACAAAAGACAGATGCGAAGTTATCAAATAAATACAATAATATTGAATATGAATATAACTTGTCTTCTCTTCAAAGTTTGTAAGCACTTAATAAAATAATGAATATAAATATATAATATAAAAATATTCCTAAAATGTTATAATCTTATAGGGATTCTGACGATTATTCTAAAAAAATAGATATTACAACAGAAGCCAATGTCAATACTGAAAGTTTAATTGCACTAAATGATTGCACTAGTGTAAATGAAGCATTTTTTAAATTAATAAATTTCAAGAAAGATCTACATAATCCAATTTTGCGATATGAACCATTAAATTTAGAGTTGATACATTGCATGTTGAAGATAGGTGGTTTCAAGTGCAAAATCAATGCTCTTATGGATTTCTTAGATGAACAGGTAATATTCCTAATCATTCTTTTATACAGATTTTTACAAGTTTTAATCACTTCAATTTACATATATAGTAACAAAAGAATATTTGATTTTAGTGCATTACATTTTATTTACCAGAAAGTAAAACTAAAATAAGAACCAGGAAGCAGGTAAATAGTTGATCGAAATGGATCTTGTTAAAAAAAACTTGAATAGATTCATATATTTTTAAATTACGCATATCTAATGTAATTACATGTATTGAATATTAATATCTTTTTAAATAAAATTATATATCATAATTGTATTTGAAAACTGAAAAAGTATGACAACTTATATAAGATATATACACATTTCATATAATTTAATGTGTTTTCATTCAAAAACATTTCACTTTTATATTTAACAAAATATTTGTTGTAATTGGTTGCATATTCTAAGCATTTGCACTTATTTTGCAATAGCAAATCCTATGCGGTTATTTTCCATGTCAAATTCAGTATAATAACGTCCAATAAACACATCACCCAAAATCCATAATGGCCCATTAGGTTCAGGGATGTCAATACCCATAAATCCACTCAAACAAATAGTCTTACCAAATTGTGTAACCTAATGATGACAGACATTTTGTAATTGTTCATTATTTGTATATTAGCTTATATAATTGTATATGTACCAACCTTTAGAACATATTCACTGCCTTTCAATGAAAAAGCATTTCCACCAAGTACAAATTTTATTTCAGGTAATTGCTCAATGGAATTACAGTTAACCTAAAAATAAAGATAATATATCAATTTTATTGTAGCGAGCTATATAATAGTATTCTTACATTTACAATATTTACCATTGCCTCCCCTGCTACAATAGGTGTAGCGCCAATTTTTTTGTTTATTTCTTCTATTTCTTTTACTGGTCCTGCTATTAATGAGGTACCTGTATCTGCAATAGCTTCGCAACCATTTGAGCAGACTACACTATCGCCAACTTCAACTCTGTAATTATACAATATAGTCATAACATTTCTTGTACTCCTAAGATAATTAGTAGTATACGATATAAATTATATTAGATATATACCTATCCATTCTAAATTGCCAGTATGCTTTACGGTCTACAGGAACATATGTAAAATCACCTTCATAGTGCTCAGGATCTGAACCACCTAATATCATTTCTCCACCTATTAGTGCTGAAGGATTTCTAAATAGATGTTAAAATATAAAATGATATTTGATAGTAACAAAGATAAGTAAATTGTAAAACAAATTACTAAAGTCTATTATTTATATTATTATTTATCTATTATTATTTATAATACAATAACATACCTGTTCAAATAAAAACTAAAAATGGCTTGTGATACTATGCCCTGTTTAACCATATTATAAAATACAGGCGTTACACCATCTACAGCTATTTTAGAATATGCCATTCCTAGTATTCCATCAAATTTGGCAGCAACAAATGCAAGTCCAGGTTCGCTCATAGCTTCAGCAAATACTTGGTCTTTGACAGTTGCTCCTGCAATCTATATTACACAATAAGTATAAATATAACAATGTAATAAAAATACTAGACCATAATATTGTATTTAATATAGCATCAGCAATGACTTACAGTTACTAGGTCAACAGATAGGAATCCAGAAAGACTACCGGAGCCATAGCGTATTGCAAATTCAGTACCATTCTTTTTATATGTAGAAGATTTGGTACTATCGTATTTGTGATGAAGAACTAAAAGGAATATAATTGTATATTGAATTAGACATTCAATAATTATATAACAAAAAATGCATTTACACAAAGATGCTGTATTAATTATATTACAATTTTATTGTATTAAAAATAAACTAAAATATTAAATATATAATAGAATTATAAAGTGTTTGCTTTAATTTGATAAAAAATAAAATAGGTGACATTTAAATGCCTATGTGTACATGCGTATATACAATATACATTGTAATCCTATCCAGATAAGGTCAACACAGTCGATCATACTACTAAACATGGATAAGAATAAATATAATGCTATGATAAAATGTGTTCTTTAGTCTGTCGATATTTCTTATCATTATTGTGTATTTCATTCCCTTGTGGGTTGATTCTATTTATATCTTTAATCTTCTCTTTTATAAATGAAAGTATAAAACGAATAAAAATATTATGTTTGACTGTATATAATAGACTAATTATTGATAAGGAAAGAAAATAGCATATACTCACGGCAGGCGATATTCGTTATATGACATTTCTTTGACGGTACCCATAGATTTGAGGAGCCTGTGTCAAAGACGACATTGAAATTCTGTGGCGGTGTACCAATACCAATAGTACCATAATATTGTGCATCTAGATAATTAGACAATGGTTCCGGTGTAGGACCGCCGTACTTAAGATGAACTTTGTGTAATTCCGTATCATATTCTTTCAGCTTCGATCTTACGGTTTGAGTCTTATGCAAAGGAATCCTCGAATACAAGAAAATACGATTATAAAAAATTATTTTGTCGACGTTTATCATATTTTGATTATACATTCATTGTAAATATTTATATTATGTTTACCTTACTAAGTCCGCATTAACGAACGCTAGCACGAAAGCGATACATACGAAAAGACGAAACATTTTTTCGAAATCTAATTAAATTTGACAAATAGGAACCTCTTCAATTGCGCACTTCGTTTAGAATGCACCGAAACTCTGCGAGTAGCCACTGCTCCGCTATTCTTGGAATACTGATACCGACACCACTGATACTGCTGAAAATATTGAATTTAATCGTATTCAAATTCAGAAAGTAATATAGAAAGAAAACTCTTATCAAACTTTTGCAAGATAGATGCTTGTATCGCAGTCTGGTGACGTGTGTACGTAATTAAAGACATGAATCCTTTAAAATACACTTTTGTTAAAAATTCATACGTTGACTTAGTATGAAGTTTTATCAAATTAGTAATAAATACATAATTATATTTGACATAATGGTATTATAGAAAAATGTATTGCGAATATTACACAGGCATAATATTACGATGTGACTGCACGTATGGCGTATCCATTCTATAGATTATCAATTCTATGCTGATATAGATGCACGTAGAATAACGTTTGTTGGAATTACACTTGCTCGTATTGGTTTACTCGATTTTGTACAAATTTGGACTATAGTAATAAGTGACTAAAATTTTAAACATAATCAAAATGTTGATTAGATTACCGCAAATTTCATTATCCACTGTACTTAAAAAACGGTAATTTTAACATGATGTTAAGGCAGATGATTCCGCGTAATCTTGATCCTTAACCTTTTTGTTATTTCATTTTCATTTTATGGGCCATATTTATGTTAAACAATTTTGTTATGAAATGTAAATTGAAATGAAAATGAAATACACATTTATGGATTTTAATATAGATATTTGTTCACTAAAAATTATATTAACAATGTGTAGCGTTAGTAGTATATCAGACAGTAATATAAATTAAACTTATGATCATGATTACTTAAGTGTGTTATGTTTTCTTTCAGTCCTGTGCAAACAGAATATTTTAGACTTTGGCAAAGTTGTAACTTCTCATCTCGTGCAAAAGAACCAATTGTTACACCACTTCCTCCTTTGACACAACCAGTACCCGATTTGCCAAAGCCAATTTATTCTACAGCCAAAGAAGAACATCAAACAACTCAGGTTACAGTTTTACCAAATGGACTACGCGTTGCTTCAGAAAATCGTTTTGGTCAATTTTGTACAATTGGTGGTATGTTTTATATAAAGCTTATTAGAAAATTTTGGTAGCTATTCATTTTTAATTTTGTAACACGTGTTAATAATAACAATATATTTTAGTTCTTATCGACTCTGGTCCTCGATATGAAGTTGCCTATCCCAGTGGTATCTCTCACTTTCTTGAAAAGTTAGCATTCAGTGTAAGAGCTCCAATCAAGTATGATATACATATATTTAAATTAGGAAAATTTAATGATTTTTAATAATTTTGTAGTCAACCAAACATTTTGAAAACAAAGATGACATAATGCTTACATTGGAAAAACATGGAGGTATATGCGATTGTCAAGCATCAAGAGATATATTCATTTATGCAGCGTCGGCAGAGTGTCGTGGTCTAGATACAGTTACAAATATCTTAGCTGAAATTGTTCTGAGGCCAAAAATCACAGAGGAGGAGGTATATTTATAAAGTTCATATACATCAATAGTATATGCTTCTAAAGTTTTGACATGATGCTATATTCTTCAACTCATTTGCTTAAGTTTCGGAAGAATTAATATTTTGATACACTTATATAGAGTTCTATCATTTCTAAAGGTGTTGGCAGCGAGACAAACAGTTCGTTTTGAGTTAGAAACATTGTTAACGAGACCTGAACAAGAACCTATATTGATGGATATGATTCATGCTGTATGTAGAATATTTATCAATATCCTTTATAATATATGCAATATGTAATATGGCATACATGTTATATCAAACTTAATACTAAAAATATTTTGTGCGTAGGCTGCTTACCGAGACAATACACTGGGTCTTCCTAAAATTTGTCCAGAGGAGAATATAGAAAAAATTGACAGAAATATTTTGTTTACTTATCTTAAACATCATTATGTTCCAAGTAGAATGGTTATCGCTGGTGTTGGTGTTAATCATCAAGATTTAGTTAAAGCAGTTGAAAAGTAATTCAGTCATTCGTGCGTATTTGGATATGTAGCATAGAAAAGTCATATTATTTTTGTATATTTTTTCATTGTATCATTTCATTTTCTCATGCATGCTTTCAAGTATCCTATACAAGTTCTTTTCTTCTTACTTTTATATAGGAGAGCTAAACATTTTCTTAAAACTTGTTTAAAAATTATTTATTTATTGTACTAATAAATTAAGAATAGTTAATATGACGTTGTTTTATATAAAGTTAAAAAGAGTTTTAAAGTATATGATTTGTATTGTAGGTACTTTGTTGATCAAAAACCTATTTGGGAGGAAGAGAATATTGTATTACCTGATAATACTAAGAATTTGGTTGATAAATCTATCGCACAGTATACAGGTGGATATATATTGGTAAGTTTACAGATATATATTAGAATCGTATTATAGTTACTCATAAATTAAGGATTCAATGACTTTGTATTTTACATATAAACAGGAAGAGTGTAGTGTACCAGTATATGCAGGGCCTAGTGGTTTACCAGAATTATCACATGTGATAATAGGTTTAGAAGGTTGTTCACATCAAGATCCAGATTTTGTTGCTATGTGTGTTTTAAATATGATGATGGGAGGTGGTGGAAGTTTTAGTGCTGGTGGTCCTGGAAAGGGCATGTATACGCGTTTGTATACTAATGTACTGAATAGGTAACATATACTATATTACATCACATATGATATGTGACTAAAAATTAAAAATGTAATAAACATTATTAGAAGATAATATAAATAGTTTAACAAATATGTTGTAGGTATCATTGGTTATATAGTGCAACAGCATATAATCATGCATATGCTGACACAGGTCTATTTTGTATTCATGCTTCTTCTACACCCTCACATATAAGACAGATGGTAGAAGTCATAGTACATGAAATGGTTTCGATGTCCACCAACATTTCAAACAGTGAACTAGATGTAAGACCTATTTTAATATACATACGTATATAAATTACATGAAAATTTGTATGAAACAAATTTAATAAATTAAAACATTTTTGTTTACAGAGAGCAAAGAAACAATTGCAATCTATGTTACTTATGAATTTGGAACAAAGACCTGTTGTATTTGAAGATATTGGAAGACAAGTCTTAGCGACTGGCTCTAGAAAGAAACCAGAGTATTTTATACAGGCGATTGGTAAGATGATTATTTGACAAATGTATAATAACAGATTCTATGTTTATTAACTTTACAGAAGCCATATCGAGAAGTGACATCGACAGAGTCGCCCGTCGACTACTTAAATCACCGCCAAGTGTAGCTGCCCGTGGAGAAGTGAGATCAGTTCCATCAATTGGAGATATTCAAGCTGGTTTACTAGATGCTCATGGCCGATTACCTGGCTCTCAAAGTAGATTGTCGCTTTTTCGTTAAAACTTTCAACAAATTTCACAACCGTTTGTCATCATTTTTAAATAAGAAAGTAATTTATTGATATTGTATTCATTTGTTATACCTGATATATCTGTGAAAAGTAATAATCTCTTTGTTTCGAAGATCCTTGATATGTAATTTATATCACAATTATTGGCTACAAAATTAATAGTACAATTCTTTAACTGTGATGTTCTATAAAATAAAATGTGGTATATATCGTATCATGCAAGCATGATATATAATATTATTAAATTGTAATATATAGATATTAATATATAATTAGAATCATGTATAATAATACATTACTTTTTCGTGTATCGTTCTGCGACTCATGGAAGAAACGTCCGACAGTAATATGTATGCACATGTGAAGAATCTTTTTTTTACGTGATGGTACGTATGTAAATTTTTTCCAGTTATTAATGCAAAATAAAAAAATAATCTAATTAGAGCTTTTTAACCAATTTTATACTAATTCGAATAAAGAATAAGAGCAGAATTGATTGCTTGTGAAATTCAAATAAAGCGTGTTTAGTAACAGCCAATAAAATTACAGCCGCCATGACACTTTTCTCATTTACGCAGTATCGTCTAAGGAAAAGAACTGTGTTATATTTGAATTGAACGTAGTATGGATTATATTTGTAATCAGTGCTATATTACAACAGCTAGAATAGATAAACCATTTAGATTAACACAATGTAAACATATATTTTGTGATAACTGTATAAAAAATGGTAATAATTACATTCCTAATCCATCGTCAAATTATTACTTATTACGTACACACAAATCATTGTTTTCATAGCTAGTGCACGATGCACGGTTTGTGGTTACAAAGGACCTGCGTCTATACCTTTACAAGAACCATTGCCAGCCGAGGTAGCGTCATATTTTGTACCATTAGATGAAACTTTAATGTCAATGAAAATAGCAGCAGGTTTCCAAACTGTGCAATTGAATATCATTTTACAACGCTTCAATGAGACTGTACGTAGTAATTTTCATCTTATACTTGCTTTTTGTATTATAATTATAATCTTAATTATTACTATATTTAAGACTAAGAAATACAACGATCTGAAGAGTCACTACCGTGTCGTGGTTCAGAAGACAGAGTATTTAATACGAAAATGCAATGAGTATAAAAACATGATAAAAGAAACGAAAGAAGCATTGAATTATTTTAAGCGTGTAAGTCCTTATGCAATGTCCACATCAACCGATTCAACGGTCTCTATGAATGTACAAAGATTAAAAAGTGATAGGTAAATGTCAAGCACGATCATATTTTATCCATTTGATGTTTTGAAAAAATGTGATATAAAAACAATGATTACATTTCTTTTAACAGTTATTCTTTCGTAAGTCATACAACGCCAGAAGGATTTCGCATACCTACTTCCTGCAAGGTTCCAAAATCTAATCGAAAGTACGGTAATGGTTTTTTAAATATACAGCGAAAATAAATATGTAAAGCATAACGTAATTGTATGCTAATAAACGTAAATAACAGGAAAACTAATTAATTTCGTAACAGTTCTTTTCGTAAAACGTCACGCAGGTAGCGATCGTCATTCTTCACGGATTAGTACGAGGGAAAATTAACAAAGTGAAAATTGAAAAAACCGAAAAGCAATCGATGGATCGAGCAATAGAAGTACTTTTACAGACGTTTAATTTTGTGCTCGATTAGAGGCAAGCATCGATTGATGACTGATCGCGAACGTTACTAGAATAAAATGCATTTAATTTGCGACGCGAATTATCGCACATTGAGGGATAGAGTTTTTGCAAAGAAAGAAAAAAAGAAAGAAAAAACAGTCAAGTAGTAAGTAGGAGAAAGTTTAGTATCTTCGCGTTAAAAGTACATATCAAAGTATCGACCGTTGTCTCATTCAAGTGGCAATTAATTATCATTGTCGTTGTCTATGAGAGAACACAGTACATAGTAAGGTTGGAAAGGGCATTGCAACAATAGTACGAGAAGGTCGAGTAGCGTAGAAGCGAGCGAGAAAGCAAGCGAACGAGTGGTCGCGCGCGTACGCGGCTAGGTGGTCGCGAGTGGTCGCGAGTGGTCGCGAGTCTCGTTTGTGGGCCAGGTTCGCGTTACCAAGAAACGGAACTTTCAGTTTCTTTTGGGAGATCGCGAGTGCAGCATCTCGTTAGTGTAACGGACGGGTCTTGGTACGCGCGTGAAAGTTTTCGTCTTCCAAGCGGTCGGCCTCCTCCTTCTCCATATAGGAGAGACATTATCGAGGGAGTCTGTCGTAGGTAGGTAGTCAGCATTTTTCATGCGGAAAGATCCACCTGCTATACGTATTTTTTAATTTTTTATTTCCTGTTTTAATCGTATCACACCGGTTGATCTTTTCTATTTTATTGTAAAACTATGTGTCGATTTTATTTATAAATTTTATTCAGTCGAATATATTCAAACACTTCCGTATGATTAAGACTTTTTTTTCTGATAGTAGCTTTTTGATAGTAGTCTTCTTCGAAATTCAATCATTTTTATATAAAATTAAAACATTTATGTAATTTAACAAACTTGTAAAATAATGAAAAGCGATTGACCGTTTTATCGGTTTAATTTCTTAATTGCCACCGGTGAAAAGAGCAATGCATTTATGGTAAAACACGAGTTGGCCGGTTTATCGCTTGCATCAGTTTCATCGAGTGTAACCGGTCGCGAGTAGGTTTTGAAGAAGGTGGAACAAATTGAGAGCGGTGTAAAGAACAAAACGTTACGTTATCGTCCTATTAACTTTCGAATTAAAGAAGAACGCTTTAAAAATTACAGGGTCCAATTGTAACACGATTACAATTACAGTCGTAGAAAGGAACCAGACGCTTTTGTGAAACTTTTTAAATATTTTTCTTCAGAGCTTCCGAGCGTGTCATTAACAACTATCGAATTGAACTAACCGCAAGATAGTTTTCAAAGAAAGCGACAATTCCGGATCGATGTATCTAGACGAAATCCTATATCATGACCGCATTTATTTCTATGCGGCTGAAGGGTCATATTCATTGGTCGATTCTTAACCGTTAATAGATAAAATAATAGATTTCTATTACAGGTACCGGCCTTAACACCTCGGCTACGTTGTCTCTGTAGAAAGTACAGATCGGAATGTTATTTTGCGACATATCCTTCTTACGCCGCGCCGTACTCGCGAACGTTATTTATGCGACTCGGAGACACACCGATTTATTCCATTCGCAAGCAGTGACCGTGCAAATAGTACCTACTCGTGGCTAGACTTATTCAATTATAATCGCAAGACCGACCGAACGAAAGCACCTCCGTTCTCACGACTCTCCCTTTCGTTTCGTCTACACACGTAGGACATTCGGAGTTCGCCGAGCGTGATAATTGCGCGAGATTAAACGGCGAGACTACGAAGGTAGTGGACCGAAGTAATTCGTATGAAAAAAAGCTTTTTATCAGCGTCTTGAGATGTTTAAAAGTTCCTTTCGAAAACGAGCGAATTGCACCGTTTCGAAGAATTTCTTTTTGTTTGGAATACGAGCTAAGAATACCCACTGAAAATACAGACGGTCGATACGGTGATAGGTCGGACTCTCTTTCTCTCTCTAGAACCCATGCAAAACCATAAAAATTTATTGGAGAGATTCTTCGAACATAGTTTTGCTGTTTCTAATCCGTTTTAGAAATCGTACGTCGATCGTTGGCGAACGATAGAAAAGAAGGAGTCGCCGTTTTTTCGATCGAGACTTTTCGTACGTAACATCGCAAGGAGGCACGGATGCCACTTATCGATAGAACCAGAGTATGCCGTAACTCAGCTTTTTCCTCGTCAAAGTAGGAGCAGGTTTTTCTCCGGTATTAAGTAACGTTTCGTTTCTTCTTCCAGCTTCTCGTTTCCTACTTCTGATCACCCTATGCTCGCGCTATTTCTAGCCGCGGGTTAAAACCGAGGCTATGGCATACCTCACGTATAGGAGATAGATAGACGGATACATAGAGGAAGAGATTCTCTCGCTCGTATCGTCAAGTAAAAGTCCCTCATTATTATAAGCGTCATTCCGAAGGCACACCGAAGTTACGGCTTTTAATTTCACCGGATGAGCCATTGCACAAGGTCGCAAGTATAAATCTAAACGTAAAAGAAAGGGAAAGAGAAAGAGAAAGAGAAAGAGAGAGAGAGAGAGAGAGAGAGAGAGAGAGAGAGAAGGAAGGTGGAGAAAGTGAAAGACCGTTCGAAGTGTCGCGTGATAAGAAGACAAATTCGAAGGGACCCGATCAAAGATGAACAAATTTTTCAACCGACGACGACCCTTTCTCGCGATCCTTGGCGACATCGTGGCGTCAAGGGTTACGAAATAACGAGATGGAATATATAATCACTCGTACACAGTAATACGTTAGGAGTCGAAGGACGAGGATATTATAACGGCGTCTCACGATCAATGGATCTTCTTTCGAGCTCCCGTGTTGCGGATCAAAAAGTCAGGGTCGTTCTTCGTGCCTCCTTCGGATTCTTTCTCAATCTTTCTTTCTCTTTCTTTTTCTCGCGATTCGCCGCGTCGCCGGTAATTGCCGTCATTACACACGCCTATTTTTCTAGATTTTATCTTCCGACAGAATTAAACCTACTTACTTCTTTTCTATCACCAATATTACAAAGTTTAGTTCAGCTAGACAAGAAGCGTCCCTCCAATGATATTAACCATAGAACGAAACAGATTGAAAGGTCTACGTTAGAAGCTTGAACTTCAAGCAAGAAGCTAGCCCGTAAACAAGGAAGCTTTTCATAAAGGAAGACTTTCGAACGAGCTATCATAATCGACCGTGTACGTTGCATGTTGTAAAACGGTCGGAAGGAATTACGTCCCGTCTTCCGTTACGTTTTATCGCATTGGCAATAGCTAACAATTTAAAGATTTTCTCTAGTCATATGTGATTCGAAACCGATTCATATTTCCGACAATTGAACCGGCAAAGATGAGTAATGTTATAATCGCGCAGTGATTCGTCGTTCGTGGTTAGAAAGTAGTCGAGATATTTATTGAATTTCGAAAAATGATAAAAACAACCGGAAGATCCTAGCTCTTTGCGATATTTATTTTAAATTATCATTCGAAGTACGTATAGGTATATGTAGGTACGTGTTAAAATGTCGATCGTTGCGGTTTACGCTTTCTACGATTAAATTAGCCATCAGGTATGAGCGACATACGGATGTCATCTCCGGAATACGTGAGATTCAGCGTGTATCAACGTACGGGGCACTTTCTACGATCATTATGAATGAGAACGATAGCGATCGGTCGCCTTTATTCTTCTTACGTGCAAAATACATATACCTACCTACCTACGTAGATGGGGGATAACTTTCGACTAGCATCAGATCATTTTTCTACGATGCTTCGCGTTCGGCGACGGGACACGTTCTCGAATTCACTTTCGAGTTTCACCTTAATTCGTACGCTAAAATAATTGGCAATGTTATTAAAGAAAGTTATACGTTCTTTCTCGACCGATGACAAGGATTCATTTCACAATGTATCTATTTTGGTCGAATCTGTCAGCGATTAATCGACGATCGATTTGTTAAATTTATGTACAGACTCGCGACGGCGATCAGTCGCGTTTTTGACTCGCAAAGCACGTAGCTCCGTTGCACGTTCGTTCGTACTATAAAAACGTACTACTACTACGAGGGAAGGTCTATCCTTTACGTTACATTGACGTAATCGATGGCTCGAACCTGAGGTGCGCGCGCGCGCGCGCGTACGCTCGACGTTTATAGTCCCGAGGTAATTGTCATTTTTGTACTTTCTCCGACGAAAAGAAAAGCCGTGCGTCGTTTCGTTCGGCTGACCTATCGGAGTTCCGCTCCTCGAAATTGCTAGTGAACATTTTTCTTTTGATATCGTGTAGTGATATCGTATTAAACATTTCGTAAATTAAAACTGGTTTATGTAATAAAACATCGTGATGATTTTAGCAAATTTTATGGTATGCAAAATGACAAGACGTCGGACGTAAAGTCGAAATTTATATATTATATTTTTATTAAAAAATTTATATTTCATCTTATATGAGTCGTTCAGAAGCCAAAATTTAAAAAAATGGACAATCGCATTGGCTTATGAACGGCTCATGTTATAGTTACACTAGAGTTAATATTTGAAACAAATCTGTATGGAAATCCCGTGGTATGAACGGAAGGGGTACGGGCTCAACGATCGATTAGAAATCACAGTCGCACACCAGACTTTCGATGTCCGTGAAAGTGGTCGCGTGTATCTTTTTGGGTCCAGCGGCCGCGCCAGCAGCCCGAGGCAATTTCTCTCTTTCTTTCTTTCTTTCTTTCTCTCTCTCTCTCTCTCTCTCTCTCTTTCTTTCTCTCTTTCTCTCTTTCTCTCTTTCTGTCTTTCTTTCTGTCTGTCTCTCTCTCTCTCACCCTCTCTCTTATACGAGTGTACGAAAGCCAGAAGAAAGGAAGAAAGAATAAGAGAAGAAAGGCGAGAAAAATATCATTCTTTTACGAAGCCACGAAACAGGGCGACGTGTTTTCTCGCGACGTTACTGCTCGAGTGAAAGTCCCCGAGTCAAATATTTTTCGCGACTCCGTTTCGTGGACCCGTTTTGCAATCTTCCTATAGGTACGATTCCTTCGCGCCTACATATCGATACTCGATACCCTCGATCGCACGTATTCTCTTTCACGCTCCCCGGATTACGTTTGGAGTTTCTGTAACGTAACGTAAGGATACACCTGTTTTATAACATTCGTAACGACAATTACGACGGATGTAATAACACTCGATCTTGGATGCTTGGTACGTGGAACGCGTAGAAAGCCTACTACAGGTTGACAATGAAATAGGGTACTATATTTTAACTTACGGGATCTAACCCAAGCTCTGTTAACGGATCGATTTATACAACCTTGATCCCGGTATATTTTCAATTCAATAGAAACGAGAGAAACGGGGCCAGGAAATCGTAAAGAATTTTTTCCCTTTCTCTCTCTCTCTCTCTCTCTCTCTCTTTGGAGAGATATCTTTCTCTCGTACTCGATCGAAACCTCGATCGCGCGTCTCTCGCTCGGTCGCTTCGGCTTTTGTAACGTCGATCGACATTCCAGGGTGCACCGTGTGTAATACGTAAACATCGAGGAGCGAGCCTGTGCCGGTGCCGGTGCCGACGTGAAAGTGGCCGGCTGGAAGTGGCGGAATGCGAAGTGTCGTTCGGTACAGCGTGCACGCTGATCCACGCTGCTAGCTAATTGGAGTATGCACCGTTAACCCATAGAACTCCTACGCTTCTATTGTATCTACTCACGAAGGAACGAGTGTCGTAAGTTGCTTTAATTTTCTTTCGAATTAACGAGCAGTTTCCGTTGTTCACCGCAACTCTCACCGCGCGTTCGTTGCTCTTGTTATCTCTATAGTATAATTAAGTATGCCTACTCGCGATCGCGATTGAAATGGACCGTAATCGGGCCGATCGATCGATCGAAACAAACACGCGAAACTAGCCCGTAAAATTTACGGAAGAACGACGTATCGGATCGTGTTTATCTGGGCCATTAAAGAAAGCGTTACGAGGTCGAAAATTTTGTGCTGCCGTGAAGATAAAAAGAAGCGGGAGTCGCGCAAAAGAACGAGAACGCCGAGCGAGCGAGCGTACTCACGCCGGCGTAATCCTCCTCGAGGCGTGGGATCGACGTATCTAGATTTATATTCTTGCGATGAACGCGTTGGAACGCGCCGGGAGAGAAGACTTTTCCCAGAGACCGAAGGAAAATAACGAAGGACTTTACCGCGAGTAGAATGGAGACCGGCAGACTGAGGACGTCGACGATGAGGAGTCTCGTCGTTGTCGTGGTACTTGCCTTGGAATTTCACCATAAATGTATTTACATACCTACCCGTGAGATCGTGCGACTTTTGCGACTCTTCGCGCCTTGATTTACGATAAACTCGTTGGAATATACTATCGATGCGACGAAACACTTGGAATATGCTATTATTGCTGACGATTTCGAAAAATAGTCTTGGCCTGAATTCTCCCCCCTCCCGCCCCTCTCTCTAACATCCTTAATTTCGAACAACAAAGTGTCAATACTTTCACCCTTTCGATCATAATTCGAAAACGATGAGTCGATTTTGCACACGGTCCGGCTTCAAGACACGTTCGAGCTTTATCGTTCTCCTCTCCACTCGGTCGCGAGTTAAAACATTAAAAAAAAGGAGGCGATATTTTGTATTCGTGTCAGCTTATATGGAACGTCCCGGATAACGTAACGCGCGAGCGCGCCTTCTCGCTGTCCAATTTCTTGCGTGAACATGACGAATGTGAAAGCGACCTTGAATTGCGGATCATCTGCCCGCGTCGATAAATATTTGGGTGAAAGATACTCCCCTACTTTAGTGGGGCTTCGATGACATAAATCTATTGATCGGGCGACACGTAAAACAGGACGGACAACGTCTCTCTCTCTCTCTCTCTCTC
>JAIFRP010000021.1:3800635-3819480 GCA_032403825.1 Odynerus spinipes | reverse complement strand
AGTTAAAACAAAATATTTACAGACGTTGCATATATTCAGGCGTTTCAAGTTTCGTGCAGCGTTGCATATCATCCAGCGGCATCTACCGCTGGAATTTCCGAACTAACTTTGGTAGTGCATCCCCGACAGTAGGCAACATTCGTATATACGTGTTCGAAATTGGAATAATTAATTACGTTAGGTCACGAATAGGTTTTTCCTTCAGCAATAAAATTTGCGAAATATGCGACACCTTTTCTATTATTATTGTTATTATTATTTATTTTTGCAGTACTTTTGCGGATGTTTCATAAATGTCATTTTTATTAGACATTTTTGTTAGACATTTTTGTTTTATAATTGTGGACATAAACCTCCCCTTCACTTTACGAACACGTTCCTCTTTCCTTATACGTAATACTGCTTTTCTTATCTTTTTTCAGCCGGTCCATCTTTCAACCTAAAACCCAGACCCTTCTCCCTCACATTCGCATGAGTCGATAGCTCTCAAGAAACATCGTCGTCGTCATCGTGCCGATGAACGAATCGAAACGTCAATAAAAAAAAAAATTCATATTCACAATCTTTCAAACGTACAATTTTTCGCGAATGTTATTTATATTCCTTAAGATACATTTGGAATTAAAAACAATGCGTCGTGAACAAGGAATGTTAATATATACACGATAGTATTATATATACATATATGTATATATGTACACACGATTGAAAAACAAAGATAGAAAAGGAGTGTGCGTGGAGTAGCGACTCTCTCTAGACAATAAAGTTCCTCGACGGGATAGCCAAGACGTTTGACCATTGACCGAGCGATGTGCCAAGCAAAAATAATAATTAATAATAAGTAAATAAATTCTATTGTAAAAAGAAACAACAAAAGGAGCATAGTTCTTCGCTCAACGAGCGCGATTCATTTTCAATTTGTCATCCCTCTTTCTTCTCATCTCTTTTTGTTAAATCCAACAACCATCATCCACGTGTCATCTTCGAACACGTTCCCCCTTTTTTTAACAGCGTTTTTTTCTCGGCTTTGCGCATCGAAATTCTCGAGAGAAGAGCTCGAGGGTGGGCGTTTAACACGCGGTCAAATGCTAGATTTATCTAACGCGTTTCTCAAAGAGTTTTTATCATTATGATTGAGTATCCGAGTGCAGAGTGACTTTTACGACGCTACGAGAAGTACAGCCACCCGTTTAGCTTATTATTAACGAGCAATAATTAATATCTTACGACGAGATATCCGCTTCGAACTTTTCTCCACACGCACTGATTGATTTTTCTCTTTTTCTCTTTCATTTTGCTACTTTCTTTTTTATTTAGCGTCCCGGCACCGTGTCCGTTATCTTACGTCAGTTCACCTGTCTGCTCGTGGTTCATTTTATTACTTATATTATCTATATTCGATTAATCGAAACGTAACGCAGACAAGGAACGGTAGAAAACGGGTACGAGCCGTTTAACGTGCTTCTTACTCACCGCAAATTTCTCTGTTTTTTTTTTGTTTCTTTTTAACACGTCCTTTTTTTCAACCCTCTATTTACCGCACGTCTCTGTCGTGTATCTTGTTCTATCTGTTTTCGTTCTTCTTCTTTATCTCCTTCTTCTTCCCCCCCGTATTCTCGTTGATCGATTAATAAACATCGTACCGATGGCTATCGTACTTCCAACAAATCCCCATCCCGAAAAACCCTACCAGAGGTCCACGAAAAGTTCTATTATTACGATTGCATCGAGGAGACCAGAGAAGTCGGGTCGAATCCATCCTGCGGGGCGGAATCTCCCGCGAACCCGCACAGTGAAACGCCAATTCAAAATCCATCCAGTACCGATCCCCCGAAGAATCCGAATTCCGTTAAATCGAGGAGTCTCGCTTGGCCGCCTCCAAAGCCGATCGAAGAGATCACCTATCCCACTGCCAGTCCTCTATACATCAACCCGAACCCGGTGCTCGATCGTAGAAGTACACACGCGGTGAAGGACAAACGCGCGAGCATCGAGGCCTGCGAGAGAGCACTGAGAAGAAGAAGCGAGAGCACTGATCGCGAATACGAACGAAATTCACGAGAGGGTTTTAACTATTTCGACGAAGACGTGATGGACCGCGTGAGTTGTCCGGGTCCGGTCTACAGACGAGTCGAGCTGGTGGATAGCGACACCAGACGCGAATCTCGACGAGAGTCTAGACGAGAGACATCATCTAGAGCTAGTTCGACAGATAGCGGCGTTAGGAGATCGCTAACGCCAACGAGGATCTATCAGCCTATACCTAAACCATGGACAGCGACTGTATCGACAGGAGGCAACCTCTTCGAAAAGAGTTACGCAGCTCAGGAGCAACCGAAAGTGTGCAAGAAGTACATGCAGAGCGAGATCTGTCAAAGTGAACAAGTTTGCGAACGTGGCATGGTGCAGCAGCCCTATCGAGAGGAGCATAGAGCTTATCGGGCAGAGATATGTCGAACGGAAGAGACGATATGTCCGAAACCACCGATCGCTCCTCGTCCGGAGACACCGAGAGAAGTGGTCAGGGAACTTGATAAAGAGGTCATGGACCTGAGGAAAGTAAAGGATGATACGACGATCGACGCGACCTTGAATCTTACCAAGTACGTACCCTCTGACACGGAGGAGCGTCAAGGGATCGAGGGTGAACACGATCTTATCACCGAGACGGCCGAGGAGGACATCGGTGACATGCACGTGAAGAAAACGACGACTTACGAGAAAACGGTGGAAGTTGTGTCACCTAGGGAAGGTTCTCCCGCGATAGAACAAGTCGAGGAGGTAGAGTCGTGCACGCGTAGGAGCACAATGAAGGTCGATAGACACGTTGAAGGTACGACAGAAACGAAGACCGTCGAAGAATCAGCCGAGGTAGTTTCCTCGGCTGTCGACGCTACGCAATTGATCGAACAAGCGAAGAGGGACGAAGAGGAGAGAAAGAGAGAGGAAGAAGCGGAAGAGAGAAGAAAACAGGAAGAGGAGGAGCGAAAGAGAAGAGAGGAAGAAGAGAAGAGAAGACGGGAAGAGGAAGAAAGAAGGAAGAAACACGTTAGCTTCAGCGAAGAACGGATAGCCCCGGAGGATGATGAGGAAGTAGTCGAATTGATCCGAGAGAA
This sequence comes from Odynerus spinipes, assembly GCA_032403825.1. Lineage (NCBI taxonomy): Eukaryota > Metazoa > Arthropoda > Insecta > Hymenoptera > Vespidae > Odynerus > Odynerus spinipes. The sequence goes on along the minus strand of JAIFRP010000021.1, from coordinate 3,816,364 downwards.
ACCTCTTGGCAGAACCGTCATACACGAGGAGAAGGTCACCGAGTCGGATAGCTCAACACCTGGTCGCAAGAAGATCACAAAGGAGACGTACGAAGAGATAGTGGAGGAAGTTCTCGTTCAAGAGCGCGTTAAAAGAAGAGACATTGAAGAAGAACGTAGGAAAAGCTTGCGAGAGCAGGTCGAGGTTCATCAAAGCCTCCGAGATCAAGGAAGACACCCTAATCTTCAGGAACGAAGAATAGCATCGAAGTATCAGCCACACGACAACATGGAGACCTGTAAGAAACACGTCCAATTTATGAAGCAAACGGAGACTGGCCCAAAACCGATATCCGAAGGTCCGGTACAAAATTCTACGCCTAAAGAATGGAAATCTGAAATGGTGAACGCTTTAACGACAGCTCCGGATCGTCCCTACACCCCGTTGAGCGCATCTTCAAGCGTGAAAGAACTTTATACCGAAGAAACGATCTATTTGGATCATAAGATGAGACCGGCTCCCAAACCAAAAGAACGTCCTATATCACCGTTCCAACGTGCTCTGACGATTGCACCTGAACGTCCTTACACTCCTCTCAGTCGAGTGATCGGTCCGGAGGATCAAGAACTGGCTAGAACGCAGTCACCGGTGGTCCAGCCTGCACCGGATGGCGTTTTCCCACCAGCCGATATTCTTTACGGTGAAGCGAAATCAACCTATCGCCGAGAACAAATATGTACGAAGAAAATGGTGCCGCAACCATTGCCCACACCACCTCCGGATTATCGTTTGAGAGACTCATCGGTATCCCCATCGAGATCTAGACCGTGTAGCAGAGCCGATACACCGAGTAGTAAACCTTCGACGGTGGGATTGAGGAAACCAGATACGATCCCGTCTTACCAGAGAAATCTTGTTGCTATGAAGAAGGGTCCTGTCGATTCACGGCCCTATACACCTAGCCGAACACCAACACCAACTCCAGGAAGAAGCAAATCTCCTGCTCAGGGTCCCCCCGAGCCTCCATCTTATTACACGAAAGCGCAGGCACCGAAAATCAGAGACGATCCTCCGTGGGTGGTCAAAGAGACTCACCCTCCACCGTCGAAAGAAAGCTCGGTACATTATCCCTCGCGTAAAACCGTGAATTATACCGTGGAAGAGGACACGGATACTGGCCACAGGAAGCAAGAATATATGGGTTCGAAGTCGGTTCACTACGACGAACGTCAATCGGAACAACAGCAAGAGGAAACCGACACGGTGCACGCTCAATACCAGGAACGACGATGCATGATAAGCGAAGATACCAGCGAAGAAAAGGAAAACGTTTGTAGCGTTAAGAAGGCATTGCATGTCGTCGAAGATTACGAGAGATGCGAGAAGAAAAGTATGCCCATTACGCAAGCTCCGTCGACGAAGAAAGGAGAATGCGCCATAAGTGGATCGACCCATGCAGAGATAACCTTGCCCTGTCCATTAAAGCGCAAACCAGTTGAAACACCCACGGTTCAACCAACGTACAGTAGCTCTACCGAGGTCCGTCACGTTCGCTATGAAACACCGACACCTCCACCAAGGAAATGCCCCGAAACTGGAGTAACCGTCTTACCGTGCAAAGCTCATTTCGATCAAGGCTCCAAAGCTGGTGTCGTGGTTGTACCCTGCGAGGGCCAATCGAGCTGTCCAAAGTCCGGTGTCTGCGTGATGCCAACCTCCGATCGATCAGGAGTCTGCGTGTCACCGTGCTTCGGTCTTAAACCCGGCTGCTGTGGTCAACCCTCCGGTTGTTGCGGTGCCGAATCAGCAGGGTGCGATGTCAACATCCCCAACTGCCCGGAATCCGGTATTTGCGTCGCACCTTGTGCCGATGGCTCGGTCTGCGTAGCACCTTGCAAAAAATCGGGCGGACAGTGTCTCCGCAAGAGTCAGAACAGAACGACTCTCCCCTTCCCACAAATCCCATTTCCCTACGAAGAAGAGTCCTCTCCTCAGAGCACTCCCCAGCGTTCCTTCGAGCCCATCTACAAGCCAAAAACTAATCTTAGCGGGCAGCTTGCGCGATTAACAGCTAAGAACCGCGATATTCCTACCGTGCAGCTTTACAAACCGCAACCACAATGCCAGCAACAGCCCAACATCCAATGTGAAAGCCAATGTCAAACCACAAAAAGCTATCATTGCGAGACCAAAAGCTTCTGTCAGTCCCAAAGCCAATGTCAAACCGGAAGTCATTGTCAGACCCAGTCTAGCTGCCAGGACCAGTTCCATTGTACCCCTCGTAAGACCCAAAGTTTAGTAGACCCACCAAATATGTCGTCCCACCCGGATCTAGGTACCGGAGGCCTTGGTGGTGCCGGATCGAAGAGCGGATCCTTCGCTGGTAGCACTGCACCCAAACGCGGAAGGGGTATCCTCAATCAGGCCAGTGGACCAGGTTCCCGTGTGCCGCTCTGTGCTCATTGCAACTCCTACGTCAGGTAGGACGATGCCTGACTCTTGGATACGATGTGCCTGATTTTTTGTGTCTTTTTGCGTTTTTTATTTGTTCTTTTTGGTTTCTTTTATTTTTTCGTTACAGTGTGCCCTTGTATTTTTATTTAGCTGTCGAGGTGTCCAGAATCTAAGGGATTTACGTTTCGTTTTGTGTGTTTATAAGAATGTGTGTTTTTATCAGATTCTCTCTCTCTCTCTCTCTCTCTCTTTATTTTTAATTACTTTAGTGCTTGCAGGGTTTCAGTTTTCGTGTGAATTATCTAATTATCGTCGTTTAACCGTGTGTAAGTCATTAACATTGTCTCATTGCACGTTGTTGACAGCTAACGGAGAAAATACTAATCACACGACAAACGGTTTCACCATAAAGCCAGTGTGCTGTCAGGACAACAAACATTGCACGAGGTTTGTAACTTCACTTGCACTATGTTCAAAAGAAACATTTCAATGATCGTTTAGTATATGTAAGTGTATGTAGTTGTGGTTAGAATGTCAAGGTGCATGTTGCTTTCCATTTATAGATATATTCTTAATTATTTATCGTATGATTAAAAGAAATATTATCTTTATTCAGAGGACCATTTATCACCGCATTGGGACAGATCTGGTGTCCCGATCACTTCGTATGCGTAAACACTCAATGTCGTCGTCCGCTACAAGACATCGGTTTCGTCGAAGAGAAGGGACAACTTTATTGCGAATATTGCTTCGAAAAGTTCATCGCACCTTCTTGCCACAAGTGCAACAATAAAATCAAAGGCGTAAGTATGTCGATAGAAATCGAATATGGTACTAGCTATTTGTATCTTTTTTAGAATTTGTATCTTATGTTATTTTTATCTTATATTATTTTTTATATATCTAGAACATTTTCAAATTTTCAGGATTGCTTAAATGCAATTGGAAAGCACTTCCACCCTGAGTGCTTCAACTGCTCGTATTGTGGAAAACTTTTCGGTAACAGTCCCTTCTTTCTGGAGGAAGGTTTACCCTATTGCGAAGCTGGTTAGTAAATTATGATCTCATGTTAATATTACGTTCTCTTGAATACTATCAACTATGTCTATTTTTTAAATATTTTTTTCTTTTTGACTGATCGCAGACTGGAACGAACTCTTCACAACGAAATGCTTCGCGTGTGGATTCCCAGTGGAGGCTGGAGATCGTTGGGTAGAAGCCCTTAGTAATAATTACCACAGTCAGTGCTTCAACTGCACGGTAAGTTTAGATCTCTTGAATCTCTTCAACACGATCGATCTTAATTCTTCATAAAAATAATAATCGATTCATAACAAATTTTATAATTCCAGATGTGCAAGAAAAATCTTGAGGGTCAGAGTTTCTACGCGAAGGGAGGCCGTCCATTCTGCAAGAATCACGCGCGTTAATAATCCGTCTTAACGATCAACGCGCGGCAAGAAAGAAGAGAATAAGAAAGGAAAAAGAGAGAGAGAGGGGAGGGAGAGAGAAAGATAGAAAGATAAAAAACTAAGAGATCGGCGAAGATGGAAAATCCTCGTTTCATGGGCCAAAAAGCGAAAACAACGCGAATTCTCCTTCATCACTGTCGCGTTCTTCCTCCATCTTCTTCTTCTTCTTTCTTATTTATATGGAGCAAAAATCATTCGACTAACCGATCGTTGCCAAGGCCACAAACGACGAGGGATGATCCAACGATTTTTTGAACGAGTTTTAATTTTCCAAAACGACGAAGTTCCTTTTTCTTTTCAAATTTCATTTTACCAGGACTAATCGTTAAACGTTCAAAGGACCCGTTTCGTCCATCCGAATTCGTGGCTCATCGGGTACCCGCTTGCAAGCGTTCCATATGTCGCAAAAGAAGATAATATAAAGAGTTGGCTTATACAAAAGATAAGAAAAAAAGAAAAGGAAAGAAAAGAGGAAAAAATTGAAGGCGCATTGCCGCGCGTGGCCGGAATATAAGAGGATACCTGGCGTGCATCGTTTTATATATTAACGAGCAAGGACAAGGATAATAATAATTAATCGCGACTTTCAGTGGGCGGACCGTGCTCGAATACCTCGTAAAACTCAGTCCAGGGAATTTTGCGGCGATACGGACGCGATCGTGAATCTCTTTCTCGAATCACGCAAAGGTCAAGCGAGCAATTAGCGATTAACGAAGGATCATTGCCATATTTCTCGTAGCTGCTCAAGGTGCATTCGAGGATGCACTTTGAACGACGAACGAAAATATCCATGCTAAAATGTCGAGACTACTCTGTCGAGATTCGATCGAGAGGAAGAGAGAGAGAAAGAGAGAGAGAGAGAGAGAATGAAAGTGAAATTGTAGAATATATGAGAGAGTGAGAGTATGAGAGTGAAGAAGAGAGTACGAATGATAAAAAGAGAGATCAAGCGATCGTGAGAGCAATCTATCTATACGGTTTCGAAAGAAGTTCCAAATCCGATCACGTGCGTAACGTCCGTTTAGTATGATAGTACAATTATCCTTGAAAGTAACGCTTTACTCGCCGAGCTTTCTCGTTTCCACGAATTCGACGATTCGAAGGTGGAGGAGAGTATTTGAGGAGGTTTTCGAAAGGAAGACAATTCAAAAGTGTACTAGTCAAACGTTGAAGAATCGAAGGAACGAAATGTTAGTTATCGAGAAAGCAAACAAGCGAGCAAGAAAAAAAAGAAAGAAAACGAAAAAGAGCATCTTCGATCGACAACGAGCGTGCCTTCTCATTTACGATTCGATTTACGAATCAACGATTATATCGCATCGAAAATATTTCCTAGCTTTACTAAATCGAATGAGAGCGAGCGTTGTAATCATATAACCCTAGTGCATGCGAGATTCGTCTTGAGTCGGTCGGACCGATCGATAATCTCGATCGATCTTCTCCTCGATCTCGAAAATGAGAAAGAGAGAGGAAATCAACGACTCGACCAGGACGAAAGCACGAGCCATATTTCACGCTAATCTTAGAGACGAGGTTACCGATTTCTCTGTGCCATCTGCGCGAGTTCTTGATCGGGCCGATGCGGTTCGTATCGCAAAAATAAATAGAACAAAAAAAAAAGTTAAAAAGGAACTCGTCGGACTCAAAGAAATAAGAGTAAATGCAGTAACGATGATGATAATAATAATATAATAATAATGATAATGATAATAATAATAAACGTGTAATTAGTTCGTAAGACTTTGAAGGAAAGTTATTCACGAGCGCAAAATCATCCTACGGCAAATGCGAGGAGGAGGAGAAGGAGGAAAAGTTAAAAAATGATTCAAGCGTGTCCGCGATCGATCGATCGAGCGTGATCCATCAACTCGATTCGCGTTTTAACGATAATGCTAATTAAATCGATCAACGCGGGCTCTAGCTACCGGCAAAAGCCTCTGTATCTGTGTTACGTGTTGCTTACAATAAAATGAAATGTATACTTTTGCGCAGTACCGCCCTAAGCTTTCAATTTTCACACAGGTGGATCCAAGAAACATCTTCCATATCGAGTTCTAAGTGTAAGAGATTCCTATCGCGGAAATTGCGACCTTTCCATCGACGTCCGCCTATTTTTAATCCATCCACCCCCGCGCTCTCTTTCGTACGAAATACCGTTTACGACCGTAAACCGATAAAACGTCTCGATGTAAATCTCTCCTGCGGTCGTTAAACTCGGCAGGTGATTCTTGTAATCTTCGTGATAGAGTTCGAAACGGAAGAAACTTTCATATTATCGATTTGATACGTTTAGCATCGAACATTATCGATTCGGAAGAAGTTTCACGACACCGAAGCTAACTTCATAGAAAAAGAAAACATTTAACGACGTGAATTGGTTTTTCTTGATCATAAGATCGTCAGAATGACGATGACGTCAATATTGCGCTTCCGTGATCATTTCCGTTCCGGTGACAAATTCGTCTCCGAAAGTTCAGCGTCAACGTCGCAAGCAGGAACCTTCGAAGTATTATAGAAGCCGAGAAAAGTTCAAAGTCAAGAAGCCGTGTCGTGATCGTTGCGTGTTCCTAATGAGTTACCTCGTAAATTGATACTTTTCGGAATTCCTGCGGAAGAAAGCTGCGAGCGAGCTTGCGCGAGCTTACGCCTCTCTCTCTCTCTCTCTCTCTCTGTCTGTCTCTCTTTTACGTAAAAGCGAACGCTTTTACTTCCGGTGTCCTTCGCAAGCAAGCTCGCGCGGAAGCACGACGGATTAACCTGCGCACCTGCGAGAAGCTCGCCCCGATATCGCGAAAGCTCATAGACGCGCCAGTGAGAATCCAGATTTCGTCTCGAATACATCTCGCGTTTTTCCAAAAGCTGTCCAAGAGCTTTCATCCTTTCCGTTTCGTTTCTAAAACGAGCAACGATCCGTTAAACTCGTTTGATCATTTTAAACAAGAAAGAAAAATGACGGAGATCATTTTAATGATGGAAATGACGCTCAGCTTAACGGTGTGATCGACCAAGCCAAATCGTGAGTAGAGAATTTACTAGTTGTATAATCTCGCGCGCTTTTCATTTCGAATACCACGCAGGCGCAGTCGATTCGAGCTCGAAGTATTCTTCTTTGATTTCGAAACGTAAAACAAACGTCGTAAAAATTCTTCTTCTTTAAGGTATACTTCGTAATCGTATAAAAAATAACTCGAAGGAAAAGCGATTGATAAAATAATTGTTCGCTCTTACAAGGACATCAAACGTTCGTTATAACTTCTAATTTATCACTCGTCTAAATCTCACGTTAGGTCGTTTCCCTGCTTGCGAGTAACATCAAGCCGGCTGCCTATTTCTGGCACATACATACATTCTTTCTCATCGATTTTTCACGATAAGAACTTATAAATATACCAACTCGAAGAAGAGCCGTCTAACGTGCAAATCACGTTCCTATAACTACGCGAATTATTCCAGAGTTTCCTGAACACCCTATCTTCTTATTCGAGATTCTACGAGAGATGTACCATGCTCCGGCATGGCAGTAAAATGCTTGGAAGGACCTTTCGTGTTCAGGCTGAACGAGAACGGTACAGGACCTCATCTCCTTGTCCAGGTACAGTACGACAAAGAAATCTTTTCAAATTTCGAAACATTAAAATGAAACCCAATGAACATCGAACATCAAAGTCGGTAAGTGATGTAGGTACATTTAAAATAGGATCGTCGATCTGTCGCGTCAAACTTTTTAAATTCCTGGACTTGATTCGAGCTGGTTACAAAGTTAGCTATACGACGACCTTGAACCAAATACTTTCGAAGGTACGATACGGATGCACATTACCTGCATAGGCGAGTAGACGTAACGCGCTTCTGCGTGTACGGGACTTGTAACGAAGCTCCAACGGCGATTAAGTACGTGCGGCATGCAAGGATAAAGAGGAAGAGGAAGTAATCGGTCGAAAAACGACGACACGTCGAACGTAATTAGACGAGTAGCTATCTGCGTGCATGTTTTTCGATTTCGTTTCAATGTCACGGAGTGACATAGATCGTTCGTGACGGCGTTAAATCTAAAAGCGGATACTTTTTCCGCCTCGCGATGCGTTTAAACGTCGGCAAGAGAGAGAGAGAGAGAGAGAGAGAGAGAGAGAAATAAAGAGATACAGGAGATATCGTTTGGCTCGTGACGAGGTACATTTATTAGACAAATTGCTTGGGGTGGTTTTTGATCGTTAAATGCACCAGGCATAGGACGAGGGAAAAAGAAAAATAGTAAAATGGGTTAAATCGGAAAAGGCAAAGAGCCCCCATTCGCCTGGGCGTAATTTGCGGCTGACCAAAAAGATTGTTTACTACTTATACCGTTCTCAAACGAGATCACTTTCTGCGGTCGGATAATAAACGAGCAGGTAGGGTACAATGCACCGCTTTAATTAATACCGTCGGCCTTGACTCTGGCTTTCGATATATCTCGACCGGCCTAATTCCTAATGCTTTAATAACACGACAATAAATCAAGGGCAATCCTATTTTCGTGTTCGAGAGAAAGTTCGTAAATCGTCGAGCGCGTAACGCGATGAACGAGCTTCCGATGTGAATGCTTTCGTGCGAAGGCCTTTGCGTATTCGAGATAACCAGTACTGTCTATCGACTGTAAATTGGCTAAATGGATGATGATTTACTCGTTCGCGTATTACTATGTTACCTCCTCTTCGGGATAATTTGCAGCGTTTCAACGATTTCAAACGATTTGACGGTACTTTTAACACTAGAATTACGTGAACGTTTAACATATTTACCGTATCCACTAATTTGACGGATAGATACTCGAGGATATACCAAATTATTAATTATTAATAATAAGAACTGATAATAAAATTCAACATATTTACCATATTCACTAATTTGACGAGTAAGTACGATACTCAAAAACAATCCAAATTACTCATTATTCATAATAAGAACTAATAATAAAACAAAGATCCTATAAATAATAATTCCTATAAAAATACCTATAGATTCTAATAGGTAGGTAGGTAAACAAGACAGAAAAAAGAAAATTGAAATTCATCGTTTAGTAATTGCAGTATTAAATGTTAATAAATGACGTTTTTCGTAGGTTTGTACGGAACGAGGATGGAGGGAGTACGCGGGAGAAAATAATGTATTCAAAGATCGATGGAACTTATGGTGGCGATCCAGTGGTTTCCTGCCTTCTCATTACAGGCCATTACTTCCTTGGCAGGTAACGATCGGTTCGAATGTACCTTTTTCCATCCGAATAAAAACATATTCATGCGACGTTGAACTCGACTGTTGTGTATCGATGTCGATCCAACGATTTCCTTTTGACCAAGGCAAGCAAAGTTAGTGATGATCTTATCATTTTTCCAGTTCATGAATCGGATACCGAAGGGAAACTCGATCTGTAGGAAGGATAATCTCGTGCGTCATTTGAAATGCATGAAGAAGGGGCACGGCTCGATTTATGACTTCAGGTATGGCACGCACGATCTAACTCATCCACCTACCATGTCCACGCACTATCACGAAAAACTTAAAAGGCATCGCCGTTAGTCCCGTAGGATATAATTTGCCCTCGGAATACACGAAACTCGCGGAGGATTGCAGTCGTTACGAGAAGGACGATAGGGTGTGGATTTGCAAACCGGTTGGACAAAGCCAAGGGAGAGGAATATTTCTTTTTCGTGTCAGTATATAAGTAAATAACGAGTACTTCCTTCCTCTATATGTATTCGATATGTCATTAAATAATCCGTTTTTATATTTTTATATAATGTGGGACGTAACATATCTATATTATATATGGTTTTATATTTTTTTAGAAATTAAGCGACCTCTCTTACAACAATGCCGCCGTGGTACAAAGATACATAGAAAATCCTCTTCTCATCGGCGGCTACAAGTTCGATCTTCGTCTTTACGTCTGCGTACCCTCCTATCGTCCCTTGACAATCTATCTTTATAAAGAAGGAATAGCTCGATTCGCTACTGAGAAATTCTCTTTGGAACGTTTGGACGATCCTTTTCGTCATCTAACGAATTTTTCTTTGAACAAGTTGGGCCCAGGGTACTCGGAGAAAAAAGAACGCGTTGGTGCTGGTATATATCTATTTACAAATATGCCTTTTCTTTTCTAACTTTAATAAACACTGACCTTCCCTCTTTTTAATTCTCCCTTCGAAGGCTGCAAGTGGACTTTGAGACAACTTAGACGGTACCTCGAGCAATCTGGATACTTCGATTGGTTCCTTTGGCAGAGAATAGCTTGCCTCGTAAGTTTAACGATTATAAGCCAAGCAGCTGGCATACCAAACTCGTCGAATTGCTTCGAATTCTTTGGCTTCGACGTGCTGATCGATGAAAATTTAAAACCATGGCTATTGGAGGTAAGTAGGGTTGATTCTCTTAAATCACTTCACATGATTTTCTTCTAACGATACTTTCTTTTTTGTAGGTAAATCTAAGCCCAGCTTTGAGCATCGACTGCGAGATCGATTCCGAAGTGAAGAAACCATTGTTACACGATTTGTTTGATCTTTTGGGCCTTCCGGTTTGTAACACCGGATTATCGTTGTTTAAAGTCTGGTCCTACGAACGTGTTAATGAAGAAAACGCGTCTTCCAAGTTTTGCACGAATCGTTCCACGAAGAAAAAATCGAAAGTCAATAATCGCGATAACGACACTATCATGAATTTATATTCTGAAACGCGTTCTACCGTAAGATTTAGCGAGCTTTCTTTAGATAAACATTGTACACAGTTAGTGTCGTTATTAAATCACTTCTTTTTACAGCTTAGGCAATCGTCTTCAGAGATTTGTCCAACTTCCTGGTCTCGTTATAATCCTTTATTGACTGATAAATGCAATAAACGTGACTTTAAGGGCAATAACGTCGACGATCACTCGTCAATTTCCGCATGGGATAATGGTAGAGATTGGAACGTTCCTTGCGTTCGAGAAGGTGGATGGGTTCGCATTTGTCCACTGACAAGGTTCAAAAATTCCAAAAATGCTCAATTTCCACATACGGACACTTCGCGTATCGTTGATAGAGAAATCAAAGAAACGATTCTTCATATACAAAAGTATTCCCAAATTTGTTTTCTATTATACTTCAACTTTTCTATATACATTTAGCGAGTTGGAAGGATACTGATAAATTCAAGTCTGTCTATTTTATAGGTACTTAAGAACTGCCAAAGATATCCAACGAGGAAACGAAAAACTGAGGGATGACCAATATAATGCTTTTCTGCAAACTTCGCTTGACTTAAATACAGACATTTGGCTGCCAGATAAATAGAATGTAGATATTTGTCTTTCTATTTTATCAGAAGTTTATATCTCATGCTTGGCAATCAAAATTTTCTCTTGCGTATGTGTTCACCAGATGCGTTAAATATGAAGAGTACTTCAACTTTCAGATTCCCGGTGTCTTATAAATTAAACTTTTAATGCATCTTAATGTCGTCAATTACGTATTAACTATTTTTTAATTACACATAGAAATATTTACGCAATCGTATCGTATAATGGTGAGACATTAAATAAACGTTCTATGTTTCACCAAAAAACATTCAGTTTATTGGGTATTTTCTGGAAAATGTACATTAATTCACTCCCTTTGCTGCTAATCTCTTGTCACGTTCTTCCGCGATGGAAAGCTTGACACCCTTATCTCTCGGTAAACTTATGTATGCCTTTAAACCTTTTCCGATTATGAATACGTTGTTCAATCTACATAAAGTATTAGTTATTAGATATTATATATAAAATAGGTAAATTATAAATTTGTACCCTTCGTGGGTAATACAGAAAATCCATTATAAAGATAATCAGTGACCAAAATGAAGGAAATACTTTCAGGCCATTTTAGACTACAATACTTACAGAACATATCATAGCTTCGTTATGGCCCAAATTATTAATGAATATTAACGTACCTAGTGGCAAAAGTATGTCCTTGAGAATCTTTGATGTGACAAATATCAAAGGAACCAGGGTGACGTTCGCGACTGACGACGGTTCCAACACGACCTAAATTCCTTCCGCCGGTGATCATGCACAAGTTGCCTACAAATAAAAAAATGTATAATTTTCAAATTATTCATTAAAAATTCTTTTTGTAACATAAATGTCACATTAGCATGTTAATACTCTTAAGTAACAAATATCTACCTGAATCAAAACGAATAGAGTCTAAAATCTTGCCAGTGGCAATGTCCAACTGGATTGTGTCGTTAACTTTAATCAGGGGGTCTGGGTAGCGTATGGTCCTGCCGTCGTGTGTAACTAGGAAAGGAATTCCCTTTGGACCAGTCTGAACACGCTTAACTTTACACAACTTGTACTATAGAAAAGACAAACATATAGAATGAATAAAAGTTAGAACTACTAACAAAGGAATATACCATATGTATGTTTGAAATACCTTTGCTTCTTCTGCAGTGATACGGTGAATGGTAAAACGGCCCTTCACGTCATAAATTAAACGGAAGAATTCACCAGTCTTCTCAATAGTAATAACATCTATAATTAATAACAACATAATTAGTATTTTTCTATCGAAACCTCCATGATTTAGTTTAAATTAAAATTTGTACTTCTTCTGGGTAATACAGAAAAAATATTTAGTATAATTTAATCTGTGACCAAAAGTAAGAAGCTCATAGATTACTTTTGGCCAATTTTGACCGCAATGCTCTATTACAAAAAGAATTGCAGCTTCGATATGGCCATTGAGGATAAATGCAAATAGTATTTTACTTACCCATAAAACCAGCAGGGTAATTAGGGTCAGTGCGTACTTTGCCGTCAACTTTGATAAGTCGTTGCATTACAATCTTCGTAACTTCACAGTTAGTTAAGGCATACTTCAGCCTGTTACGCAGGAAAATGACCAAGGGAAGCGATTCCCTGAGCTTGTGCGGTCCAGTGGATGGACGAGGTGCATAGACACCTCCCAATTTGTCCAGCATCCATGCTTTGGGAGCATTGAGACGCTTCAAATGCTTTTTAGGACCACGAGCCTAAAAAAAACACTTATGTATCTCTAAATAATAAAGAAACAAGTGTGGAAAAATCTGTGACACACAAAAAAGTAAACGGAAGATATAAATTGATAGAGAAACTAATTATTGAACGAAATTGTTAGGTTATGTCACGATAAAATTTTAAGTGTTTACTTTTATGCATTTTTATTATTAAGTATGTAACAAAAAATCAAAGCAACCATATCACGGGTATTTGCAAATAAACTACATTAAGATTTCATAAAGTTTTAAAGTATAAACTTTACAGAGTAAGGAGAAGCCGCACGTCTTAAAGGCACTTGTGTTTTAAATTATCTCCACACAATTTAATATTTTATAAATATACGAATAATCACTGTAGTCAATGCACTTTACTTTACACGGTAAAATTAATAAATATTCCACAGTATACGTCCGATGCAAACGGATTTCGAACTGACAACGCGAAAGAAACTTACCATCTTGGTTCTCTAGACGGAAAAGGCACGCGGTCGTGGTGTTTGTGATCGTGTGAGGAAATTGCAGGCGACGCCACTGCAGCTATAAAATGGCGGTAAATCGTTTCGATTTATACCTATCGATCTTTTCAGTTGTACGTATTTATTTATGCTTTGAAAATTTATTTAACAAATAGGAAACAATTAAATTTATTAAAATAATCATGTACAATTATTTATAATAAAGTCGCTTTATTAAAATCCTTTTATCAAAACATACCTATACCAGGTTTAAATAAGAGACATTTTCAAAAGTTAAATATGTTTATTAATTAATAATTATTATTATAATATAATATATTAATGTATATTAATATGTAATATTAATTAATTTTCATTATTTGTTGACACCGCTATTTGTGTGATTAATTTCATTAGCAATATTATCCAATACACTTGATGCACCGATTCTGAACAATTTTTTATTTAACCAGGAATCGCCTAATCCTTTTTTAACCAATATCACCCATTCTAAAACATCTGATGCAGTTTTAATGCCTCCAGCTGGTTTAAATCCAACCTGAATATTTTTATACAATAAAGATTAGTTTAATTGTATCATTGCATCATATGAATATTATTTCATACAATTATTTTTCTTACTTTTCTTCCTGTCTTTGCATGATAATCTTTTATAGCTTTACACATTATCAGTCCAACAGGTAAAGTAGCATTCACAGTTTCTTTTCCAGTAGATGTCTTAATAAAATCACTACCTGCCATCATAGCAACCATTGAGGCTTTATACACATTATTGTAATTAAGTAGTTCTCCTGTAGCAAGTATTGTCTTCATACATGCAGTACCACATGCTTTGCGCATACATATTATTTCATTATACAGATCTTGCCATTTTTGTTCCAAAGCTAGTGGCCGATTAATTACAATATCAATTTCTTTAGCTCCATTTTGTACAGCATAATAGATTTCTCCAAGACGTGTTTCTAAAGGATATTGACCAGAAGGAAATCCTGCAGCTACTACTTGAATAAGCAAATTATTAACTCATATTCTTAAATGTAAACATACGTTATCATATAGAAAGTACACTTGCCAGTAGCTATAGAAATGTTATGTTTTATGCCACAATTGTATAACACTTTGGCTGCATCGTGTATTCTTAGCGGATAAACACATACAGCTGCTGTATATAATGGTTCGTTCCAAGTAAATTTCAGTTTATCTATAGGTTGTAAAGCCTATGAAAATAAAAAATAGTTGTTACACTGATATCATGTTATATACTAGAACTTACTTTTTTGCATAATTTTTCAATCGTATCAGCTGTATCACCACCTCCCAAGGAAGTTAGATCAATAAAAGTAACTGCTTTAAGTAATGTATCAATTTTATCAGTTCCATTTAGACATTCTGCTTCATACTTTATTTCCTTTACTTTTTCATCTATTTTAGATTCATCAATACAAACATCTAAGAAGTCTAGAAAAAGATTATATAATGCTAAATAGTTAATATATAATACACACGCACACACACACACAAAATAATGTGACCATCATAATGTATAACCATAAACGGTGTATTGACATTTAATTATTTACCCAAATTAATCTTATCTGCAGCATCCGTTACTGCACAGTATTTCGAATCATGGGACATCGTAATTACGAATAGCGGTAATAACTAGTGAAACTGGGACGTTTATATATTTTGTAAGATTTAAGAAATGCTATTTCATACATTGATAAGGATATAACACGTGGAATGTTTGTTTGATTGTATCAATGATATTATGTACATATATACACATTAGCCAGTGATATGTTAATCTTAACAAATTTATTCATGAAACGTGCTTATAATTATTAAATTTATTGAATTAATAAATATATAAGGTAAAGATAAAGAAAATAATAATAATAATTTAATAATATTATTTATTGAAAAAATAACATCAAATGTCTTCGATTAGGCTAGTACGTAACCCGCGTAAGATAGGTTACATTAATGGGCCACTATAAACGATAGCTTCATGTGCAACAATGTGAGTGCATACATATTTTATAATGCCTTTAATTGTCTAACTATTTATTTATGTTAATTTCTTGAACATTATATGTAAATTAGAAAAGTATAATGTTCAAAAAATTGAGATAAAACACTAGAAGTTTAAAAATTTCTTCAGATGAACAAAAGGACTTTCTCGCGTTATTATGTTCCTTTCTTTGGTATTAAAATATTACTAAAAATATCGTCAAAAATGTCAGAATAAACGTATACCACAGCATTCATTTACAAGTAGTTGATAAAAGCATTATATCATAATATT
>JAIFRP010000021.1:3782877-3800592 GCA_032403825.1 Odynerus spinipes | reverse complement strand
ATAATTCTGTAGACTCGAGATTTGCCGCGCATTAAACAACCAATGACTGTCGTCTTTCTTGCGTAGTAATATTATGGCAATAAAAGAACTACTTTCAGTTCGACAGTCGCAGAGAAGGTCATCGCAGAAGGCGGGTGGTTGGTTTGTCAAAATAAAGTTATTAGGATTATCGGTAAGTAACCTAATATTTTTTGTGTCTCTCAAGTAAATTATTAACCCTGTACAGACTACATTTTTCTTATTTCCAACAGTCTTGTGCGAATTAATTTTAAAATCTTTCCAATTTACTTTCGACCTAGTAACTTACAATTCAATGTAAAAACAATGTCGAGTCGCACTCGACGCTAAACTTGGTGCGATGACATGTAATGTCAAGTCAAACTCGACGTTGAACTGCAAAGGGTTATACACACTTCATTGATTCTACTATTGATAGCAGGATTAAATAATTAGACACAAACAAAAATATACATATATCTAATATTGTCTCTATTAAAAATTCACTTATCCAAAGGTCATTCTTAATAGAGACATTCAAAGGAAACATTCGTTTTAACATCTTTAATAATATAAAATCACATATGTACACATAATTATATTAAACATTAGAAATAAATAATACATAAACCAACAATAAGTAAAGTGTATTTTGATTCTTTGTTAATTTCGATGTTAATACAATTTTTGGAAATGAGGTAACCTTTTAGTAATAGTTATTCAACATCAATTGATATTAAAAAGTTTTAGTTGCAATTAGTCAATGAAATGTTATAAAATACTATTAAAATAATTTGTACTAAAGTGGCATCATCATTATCTATGTTGTTCCCATCGTTCCCAATATTGAGCAGTTTGCATTTCAGCTAATCGGGATACAGTACGATCAAAAGCAAACATTTCTTCTTCCCCAGTAAAAATATTAGACTTGTGATTATCCTAAAAATATTTATTAATATCATTTCATTGCTTCTTATATAGTACTAAGACATTTATACTTACAGAACCATGTGAAATCTTCAAATCATCCATTAACATTCGTTTTTCATCTGTATATTCATTGTCACCTTCTGGTAAAAATAATTGTGTATGTGGTACTGCAGCAGATATGACAACCCTTACCTAAAATTAATAACATATACTTAAGAATTGAACATTAATTCACATATTAACTTATATATAATTAAAAATCTCATTGGAACAATATAGTATTACCCTACTATCATACAAAGTATCAATCAGTGTGATAAATCTTCTTGCTTGAGATTTTAATCTAAGATTTAATTGTGGAACATCCCTTATTATCACTGTGTGAAAAACTTGACTTAATTCTAAATAATCACTAGCACCAAGGGGCTGCAAAAGATTTAATTTTAATTTGTTACATAATATCAAAGATAATATAAAATATAAAATTTTTACCCTATCACACAATTCATCAAATGTTGAATCTAGGACCCTGCCACAAGTTCTTTGGAAATTTACATTACGACCTCTTATAGATATTGTGCGCGGTCTTACAACGTCATTTTCCTTTGAGCATAAATATTTGAAAACATTATCCACATCTTTGGCTACGTGTTTCCCTTTTCTTAAATAAATTCAGTTCTCTATTAGTTAAACATAAGATAAATAATTTGTAGTATTCAAAATTACATGATAGTTATCAACTTACACAAAATAAATTTTATTATCACCAGACCCACCCTTCAACCTATAGTCAATGCCAGAATCTAATGTTTCAACAAGACAGTGATCTTTCAAAATTTGTATGAAAGGTACAAAATTTCCTCTTTGTAATCCATTCTTGTACAAGTCATCGGGTGATCTGTTGCTTGTTGCAATAACAATTACACCATTATTAAATAGTTCAGTAAATAATCGTTTCAATATCATTGCATCTGCTATATCTGTCACCTAAAATATATAATATAACACAATGTACAAGATAAGCACATGTTTTAGCTTGAGAAAAAACATTTTCAAATCAGAACCTGAAATTCATCAAAGCATAATAACCAAGCTTCTTCTGTTATAGCAGCTGCTACTGGAGGTATTGGATCAAACGGTTGAAGTTTAGTGCTATTAGTATCTCTTATTACAGTCTTCTTAACTTCATGAACTTTTTTATGCACGTCAAGCATGAAGGAATGAAAATGTACTCGTTTCTTACTTTCAATCTAAAGTAACACATTTGAACATAACAAAATGGTTTATCATCTAAATTACATTTTAGTTTTATTCTGTACTGCATATGGAAAGCCATTATACCTTTACATCCCTTCTAT
This sequence comes from Odynerus spinipes, assembly GCA_032403825.1. NCBI lineage: Eukaryota > Metazoa > Arthropoda > Insecta > Hymenoptera > Vespidae > Odynerus > Odynerus spinipes. Next base: position 3,798,307 of record JAIFRP010000021.1, on the reverse strand, counting down.
GATTTTTTCTATAATATATTCCAGTGGCTGTACAAGGTATACTTCCTGTGCAGCATGTCCTTTATATTCTAGAATTACACTGGAAAGATATTATACATTGTCATAAAATTCTTAAACATATTTTGGCTCCCCATGTGCATTACTTGCTTAATATCTAAATTGAGATACCTGACAACAATCATAAAAAAGATCCATTAACATTGTTTTACCACCACCAACAGCACCATAGAGGTATAATCCCTTCGGTGGCTCCTTTCTTTTCCAACCAAACCACTTTCCCAATACATTGAACTGGTCTGGTTTATAATCATTAACTTCTTCATATATTTTCTGCAAACTCTGTGCTACTTTTACCTGATGTTCATCATTCATTAATTCTTTCTTAGCTATTTTTTCTTTTAAAGCTCCCATAGGACCACCAGTAATATTTAATTTTACATCATGACCATATCCACAATACTGAAAGGAAAAAACAGGCTGTGATCGTACCAGTAATTGTGTAACGCAACATAGACCAGAATACTTTTTCGCAAGAAGATTAGTCATTGTGGGTGTAATTATTCTGAAAGAAAAAGATAATTATAAATTTTTTTAGAGAAAAAAATCTCATTACTAGACCACACATATAAGTTAATCGCGCTTTTATAAATATTTAAGAAATTTGTTCTAAATATCTTATAGGCTTATAATGTTTTTATTGTATTTTCACTAAGTATCTATTTAGTATGGTTGTGCTTCAGTCAACATTCAAGAAAAATATCAGAAACTACAGATTGCACATGCTCAGGAAATATTAAATAGAAGAGAATATATTTGTTAGGAAATGAAAAAAAAAAAAGAATTTTTCTTTTCAATTTATTAAAATCGATACATAAGTACATGAGTGTATTCGTAGAAAATATGTCAAAATAGACAACAAATCTCGATAACATAATTCGTATTGTTGGTTTTCGTAAAAATAGTTAACATCGCGATCAATATGGTATTGTGATTAGTTCGGACGTTACACGTGCGGAAAAAATATAAAATATCATACCGAAGTTTAGACTTCTGAATGAAAATCATACAGGGTGAAGGAAGAGAAAATAATTGTCTCGTCTATATACATACAGGTTTGAAAGTCAGGTGATTTACGTCACGATCATTGTCAAATATTTTGCCACGCTCTTATCTAACTCGATGCGACGGCTTCACTACTAACGACGTATTCAGCTTTTATAGTGTATATACACCTTGATATTTATTTTCGAAAGGACGGGAGAGATGTTTAAAATTTTTTATGTATTGCGCGCTACGGGATGACGTAAGGTAAGTTAAAAAAAATCAAAGATGACGTAGATTTACGTCTTCATTGTGACCACGAATGTTAGCGCACCGTTGAAAAGGAAGTCTACGTTCAACCTTTAAGTCAATGTCATTTCCTGTTACCGTATTCAGATACGATCGTTTTCTCCTCATTTAAAAGACAGCATATTGCTCAAATATACGCCAATAAAAATAATTAAGTCTTTACATTAAATTTGACTCATTAGTATTCTTACAGAAAAAAGGTCTCAAAGTGATAACTAGGAATTATTTTTATCAAAAAATGCCTGAGAAAATCGATATGGTATGGAAGCGCAAGTAGCTGGCGTTCAGCCAATCGTAGCTTCGTTTCTTGCAGCGAACTTATAAATGAATAAAACTATAAAGGAATATATTTCGTATGGCATAAATGTTAATACAATATTTACAATATTTGCCAAGATTTAATTAAATATTTTGTATTATATATTATATATATTTTGTAATATATAAATTAAAAATAAATCATTTAAGAATATCTCTTTACATTAAGTAGCTTTTTAATCATTGTGATATAGTTTTGGAATGTATCCTGAAGTATAAGTGGTTGCTCTTCGTTTGTCTAAACTAATTCCCTCTCTAGTAGCATAGTAGCGCCTTTCAATGACTTTGTCAAAAAACCTGCTAAGCTTTACAGATGAACTTGAACCAGCTGCTAATGCTCTTACTTGACAACAATCCTATAAATGAAATAATTTTGTAATAATTATGCACATATATTAAATTTTAACATACCAAAAATATTTCATCAGCTCCGCATTCTTCAGCAATGGTCGAGGTTCGTCTTTGCATGCTTGATCTTACTTCTGATACTAAGTCCAGTTTTGTACCAATAACCAATATCGGGATCTGGAAATCGATTTAATTTTTAATTGTATTTATATCAACTGATCATATAATTGTTTTATGATAATCGCATGTTTACTTGAGTCGATCCTACAAACTTTTCAGGATCAAAATCATCGAATGACTTTGATTTTGAATAATTGCCATCTTTGCTCAGTACTTCTTGTAACCATTTCTGTAGATTTTGTTGTGACTTCCGATTTGTTAAATCATGAACCAATATTATACCTGCAGAACAAATAAAAAATGTTATAAACATTGGGACTGTATGTAATGATTTAATATAGAACATATTTTTTTTGTTTCATACCATTTGTAGGATTATAGAACACAGATCTTGTATTTTTATGGTTCTGACTTCCACCTATGTCCCACAACTCAATAAAATATCTTCTTTGATTAGGTGTACCTTCCTTATATTCATGCAATTTAACTTCAACAGAACAACCTATTGTCCATGAAGGATTGCTGATTGACTGCTGATGACATATTAGATGTGTCAATGACGTTTTACCGACACCTGCATAGAAAATAAATCTGTTTTATAATCAAAAACATATGACATTTATAAAATTATAATAAGAAATATAATCGCTAATATATTTATATAATTATAATAACCATAATAAGAATATTAGGTTTTACATAAAAAAAAGTGTAGTCCTTGGATTACATTTGGAATTATAAGACTACATGGAATTGGATTACATGGAATTATAAGAATACATTTATTTTCTTACCAGAATCGCCCACTACAATAATTTTAACTTTATCAATTGCTGCCATTAATAGTTTGTATCATGTAGAATATGTCTACGTTGCTTGACAATTAACGCGTCACTATTGTATGTAGCTTGACAGGCGGTTCAGTGATACCTATGTAGTGAACATAACCTATCGACAATTGCGATAATAAACAAGTCTCACACGAGTTGCTGAGATTCGATGATTTCTTTTTAAATAATTATAATTATGATCCATGAAGTATTTTTATTTAACATATTCTCATTTGTAGAAGAAACTACGTTATCTTTTATTTGATTATATTAATCATAAATACATTATACTCAACAATTATTTAATATCTAGAGGTTTTTAAGGTTAGTTTTTTTGTAATATCGTATCAAATATTAATTTAATATGTATGGGCGATTTAGTAATTATAAAATATCTATTTCAAAATATTAAATTAAATTAAAACACATTTTTAAAACACAAATAATTTTATATAAAATAATGTATATTTTCTATTTCATACATCTTTGTTTAATCGCTAAAATTGATGGTTTTTACAGCCTAATAATGAATATAAACATTTTACCAATGGAATAATCGTGTACAAGAATTTCTACTATTTATAAATATTATTATATGGTCATATCACACAGAAAAATGAGTGGTGAAGAAAGACTTGTGACAGAGGTTCCCAGCAGTTTAAAACAATTAGCTCGTCTCGTTGTACGTGGATTTTATACTATAGAAGATGCTTTAATTGTGGATATGTTAGTTAGAAATCCATGTAAGTACTTCTTTGATCATTATGTACAAGTAATTCTTTATTTGTTTTCACATAAGTAACATTAATGTATTTAAGTATAATTTTTCTTTTAAGCAAGATATTGAGAAGAGCAATGTATAATTGTAAATACTTATTATATATATACACACACACATTTTATTATCTAAGATAGTTTTATGTTCATAGTGAGGCTTGATTCAAATAGGTATGAAAGAAGACGACATCTGTGAATTGCTCAAATTTGAGCGCAAGATGCTAAGGGCCAGAATATCTACTTTACGCAATGATAAATTCATACAAGTTAGATTGAAAATGGAAACTGGGTCTGATGGGAAGGCACAGAAAGTCAATTACTATTTTATTAATTATAAGGTAAAAAGAATTATTTAACAATAATATGATCTATGAAAGTAAGTATATGAATCAATTAATTATTTTAGACTTTCGTAAATGTGGTAAAATATAAACTAGATCTAATGAGGAAAAGAATGGAAACAGAAGAGCGAGATGCAACTAGTAGAGCTAGTTTTAAATGTACAAATTGTTTGAAAACATTTACAGATCTTGAGGTAAGTTAAATTAATAATATTATTACATGTAACAATAAATTGAATTCTTGCAAATTTAAATCTTTACTAATTTAGGCAGATCAATTATTTGATATGTCATCTGGTGAATTCAGATGTACATATTGTCGAGAAGTAGTTGAAGAAGATCAGTCCGCTCTTCCAAAGAAAGATTCTAGACTGTTGTTAGCCAAATTCAATGAACAATTAGAACCTTTGTACATATTATTGAGGGAAGTGGAGGGTATTAAATTGGCACCTGAAATATTAGAACCTGAACCAGTCGATATTAATACTATTCGGGGGTATATATTGGACATCAGATGATATATTGTATCTATATTATTTCATATACTATAACAACTTTTTTTCCTACAGTATCGATACAAGAAAACCAAGTAATCTTAGAGCACCTAATGAACAATGGTCTGGCGAAGCCACAAGAACAGGTGGTTTTATGGTCGAAGATACAAGAGTCGATGTTACCATTGGAGATGAGTCTGCTGAAGATAGTGCAGCAAATCGTAGAAAAGAAAGACCTATCTGGATGTTGGAAAGCACTGTTATTAATACTGACTCTCAGGCTGATGGAATAAATACTCAAGAGACCATCTTGGATAAAGCAGCTGCCACTGCCACGAATATTACCACAACAAATACTAAGCAGGGTGAAGATATTATGTCTGTTTTATTAGCACATGAAAAGAAAGGAGGGACCAATTCTACAACATCTGCTATAAAAGCAGTACTACCTCAAGAATCCAGTGATAGTAGTGATAATGAAGAGGTTAATGATATGCAAGCTATTGACACAGGTATATTATATATAAGAAATTATATATATTATCCTTTAAATTTTATAAATTTACACTCACAAATTTACTAATGCTGTATAGGTGAAGTAGAAACTATGGATTCTGAAGACGATGATTTAGTACCAACAGTTAGTGTAGCTGGAAAAAGTGTCGCCATCACAGATGTTAACGATGCATTAATAGCAGAAATGACACCCACAGAAAAAGAAACTTATATTCAAGTCTATCAGGAATATTATTCTCATATGTATGACTAAATCAAGATTAGTCAACATTATTAGAACTATACATATGGACATACTGCTATATCTGACATTCAGTCACATGTAACATTTTGTATAGTTAAAAAATAAAAGGATTACAAGAATTGGTACAAAAGAAAGTTATGTGCACAATAAATAATACAGTAATTTTTTAGAAATAAAATTATATTTATATGACATAATCGTAAATACATATGCAGCAAAACATCAATCATATATTTATTCTTAATGATAATATTATGATTATGATAAAAGAAGAGTAAGGCTGTCAGCAATTTTTAAGTCCATGTTTCTGAATATACCTTTCCCTAGCTTCTCTGATCATCTGGGCTTTTCTTTCTTGAAATGAAGGAGTACCAAAGCAACTATTATCTTTTGTCGCACTTGTTTGTGTTCTACTTGCTGATGCCATAGGTGCTGTTGTTCGAGAACTAGGCTCAGGAGTATAAGCAACAATGCCATCAAGAATATTGGCAATAGTAATATCAACATTCCTGGTTTTTACTGTAATAATGATATTAAATTATATATTTTTAATTAATACTAATCCAAAATAAATGTGTGTGTGTGTGTGTGTAATTTACTTACAAAGATCACGCAGTATCACATTATGTGGAACGAATGGAAGCACTTCACTGACCTGTCTTGCCATTCTTTGTATTTCTATATTATGCATTACTTGTGTATTTTGTGATCCTCTTGCAGGGAGCATTCTACTGTGTGTTTTTTCCATGATACAACGTTTTTCAAATTCTGCTTTGTCAGACACGGTATGAGAACTCACACGAAGTTCGAGAGCATCTGCTATGTCCTTTTCAACTTCTCTTGCTAATAATTCATGATCTGTGTTTCTTTTAATTTTCAGGTACTTTAAGGTAAAAACTGTATAGGGGACAAACATAAACCAAAAGACGTCTGTCCACCATGTAGATGCTAACGATGTAACTTGTACAGATGCAATTGCAGGTCTTGTTGCCTTAATAGCAACAGGTTGAACAGAAGTTTCTATGCTGAAAGGCCATGAGTTGAACTTCAATAAAGCAACACGACTGTTTGTTGTACCAAATTCAGGTTGTAATGCAATATTGCACTGAGTTGTAGAAAGACATTGCTTTATATTTGCAATTAAAGTATCTTTACTACTCATATCCATTGCTTGCAATCCCAGTACATGGCTGAGGGCAATAGGTATATCCCATACACTAGGCATTAACGTTTGCATCGCTCGATGCAAAGCAAAATGATCCAAAACTGATACATTATTAGCTATTATAATTCTTGATTGTTTATCCCTAGACTCTCCCTCTGGATCTACTTTCACCACAATACCAAATGCAAAACTAAGACAATGATGCAAATATGTACGGAGTGCGTTGCAATCTGGTAATAATGATGCAAGAAGCCAAAGCTGTAGAGTAACAAAAAGGCGCACTAATACAAGAATTACACCCACTGGGGTATATAAGAGTAAAGATACAAGGTACCAGCCACTGGGAAACCTAAAGAACATACATTAATTAATTTATTACAGAAAATATATAATCATTAATCATCATAAGTCATATTTATGTGAGTCTAATAGCTTTTATTTTTTAATATTCCTTGATTTCAAATAGATGGATACGTAAGTATTTCTGATAACAGAATACGTATTACGTGTATACTATACAGTAGGTTAGTTGCATTTAACACAGTTACAGATTGAATTTATAAAAGTTATCCATAATATAACCATATGTGTAATGTACGATGTGAATTGCAAAATTATAGGTTGGGTAGTATTTAAAAAAAGTCACGTGTTATTAACTAATAAAAATATAGCAACGTCATTGACGTAACGCGGATAAACATTATTGTATACAGCTGGCATCTCACCTGCTTTTATCAAATAAGTCCTGGATATCAATTTGTGACATTTCTTACAACAAACATCTGTTATATCAGAAAACTCACACTTTGGCAATCTTATATCGCTTTGCAAGTAAATCGTTATGTGAAATATGAGCGCAACAGTGTTGTATTTCTCAAGTGACCTTTTTTTAACCTACTTTTCAACAGTCTTCCAATTAATATAGATTTTCTTTTTCACCACTCTCGGTGATCAGCTGTTTCACAAGTTATACAGCGTGTAGTCCCTACTGATTCTAGTGTTTTTTCTGATTCTGATTCAATGAAATCACTGCCATAATATTACTTTCGTATTTACCGTCAAGGTAAATGATGATTGGATGTTGTACTTGTTTCGTTGGTCGATTCTGTATAACGAAGAAACGACGTCGATTTACAACCAATGATCGTATGAGAAAATTAAATGTCGTTTTTTTTGAACAACCAATAAAACATCAGTTCATATATGTTATAAAGTTTATTAATTCGAAATGTTTTTCAAAGCAATGTGTATGTACATCCATTGAAGTTATTGCAAGTTGAAGTTATTGTTAACGGAGTTATTGTTGTTGGAAAATATACGATACTTAAAGTATACAGCAAATTAATACGGAGTATGAATTAATCGATTAATCGATCGATCGATCTCTCTCTTCTTTACTCGACCAAAATGAAACAAGTGTGACGATAGTAAAAGATAGGAAGAAAGAGATAGGTATAGTTGTCTATTGTTTTGACGATTGAGGTTAATACGACCACATGTTTTTGTATATCAAATGTTATAATGTTGTGAAAAATGCAAAATATTTTTAATACATTCTAATGTTTTTATGTTACAATACTTTATCTTAACGTTACAAAATAATATCAGTAGTTTCTGCTGCCACTTTTGGAACTGAATAAACTTTTATATGCTATGAATATATTGCGATAATTTTCCTTACTACTATTGTTCTTCTGCATCTTTTGTGAAATGAAATTAGAGTGTTTCTTTTTAAAGTTTATCGCAATACTTAATTGACTTAGATTTGCATTATTTTCACTTGCTTGACTTTCAGATAGCAGTGTTTTGTCGAACACGAATGTTGATTTTATAAGATTTAAAGCTTCTCGTTCATTTTCGTGTAAAGTCACATTATCGAAGTTGCCGATATTATTCATGAACAAATGAAACGAGTCTTCGATGTCCGATAATCGTATGATAAAATCTGGATCACATGTTGCTAGATGTCGTAAAAATTTAATTCCTTCCTTCATTGTAAGTAATTGTTTTCTTTTGATACTGATCCAATAATTCTTATTTGTTCGATCTTTTGGGTGCATTTGCTCCATGTATTCTTTGATACCATATTTCTTCAACTCGATGCAATGTGTACATTGTTTATAAAATCTTTTCATCAGATTACAGTTTATGTTAATTAAAGATAAGTCATTACTGAGCATATACAGATCATTTTCAGTTTGTAATTTATCTAAAGATACCTCTGAAGATCGACATAACATTTTTATCATGAATCTTAAAAGTTTCATGCAACAATTGCAAGATTTAGAATTTTCGGTTCTTAAAAGAAGAGCATTTGTATGTAATGCAATTTGTACAAACGATATTAATGCATAAGTTATATTTATTGTTGATATAAGATCGTAGTGAAAATTTTCAATTTGTGTTATGAGTATTTGCAAAAGACAAGCATCCGGTGTAAAATGCAGTGCACCTTTCCAGCTGCTCACTGCCATAGTATGTGGATCTGTGCGAAGTTTTTGTAGAAATGTAGTATATTTTGCAAAAGTCATCATCATTTTAGTCAATGGAACATAGCAGAGCGATAAGGGCCTAGAAAACACTAGCTCTTTGAATATTTTAAAGACAAAATCTATTCCACTCTGACAATATCCAACTTTTGTTTCTACATTACATAAAAGTTCTGTAATCGCACTTATGAGACCACTAAATTGATGAGATCTTCTAACAAGTCCTACTAAAGTAACAAACTGCAAGATCATCTCTAGCATTTCATAATCTTGACCTTTTTTAGCCCAAGAATTATAACGTACCATATATTGTAAGTACTTCTTGTAAGAAGTATCTTTATCGGTAAGTAATGGTGTTTTTCCTGTTATGTAGTTACAGAGATAGTATGACTCTGATGCAATACACGATAAAATACCAATCATTCTTCTAGCTTCTATTGCACGTTCATTTTCATACCATGCATTTGCATCGCATGTTGATTTTGTATAGAAAATTGGAGCTCTATAAATATCAGAAAAATATAGATCATTCATATCTCTAATATCATCATTTCTCATTGCTTCAAAAATAGTTTGCAGAACAACTGTTGCATTCAGAAGTAGTTCCCTTGCAGCTGATACTACTTTATTTATGATAGGTATACAGGTGTCAGAATTCAATTCTGAGTTCACCTTCCTTTCTATTACAGCAAGATCAGGTAAAACAAATTCTAAAGATAATTTTCTATTATCTATCATTGTTACTATAGGTTTTACTAAATCAGGATTTTCAAAAATTCTAAATGTTTTTTCTTCTTGTAAAATAGGTAAATTTCGTTTTCCAGTTTTTTCTGTAATTTGGATTTCAACAAGAGATTTTTCTGATGACGCAGGTCCAAAAATTTGTAGAGGAATCTTTAAAAGAGGGTAATAAACTGGCAATGTCTTTAAATAGTAATTACTTTTGTTGTAGATATTAGCCTGTACATTAATATCTTTTCCTCTTACAGATTTAGTAGCACATATTGAACGATTCATTATATTACTCCTACGAGTAGTAGAAGGTGACATTATATTAGCAGTATGTGGCTCTATCAACTTGATATGTCCAGATTCTAATAATTTACATCGTTCAAGAAGTTTCTCTATCTCTAAAGCTTGTAAATCAAGCTGAGTTTTTAAATCCTCTTTTTCCTTACATATTTGATTAATTTCTGCCCTATGCCGATTAGCTTGTTCTTCAAGTAAACGCATTTTCTCAAGTTTATCATTGTCTGCTCGTACTTGTGTCTGTTGTAGTTGATTTCGTAAGAAAACTGTTTCTCCATCTTTCATTATAAAATCATTTAATAACTTAGTTTTCTCTGTCTTTAATTTATCCAACTCCTTTTCTAAATCTGTATGTTCAACATTATCAGATACGGTAATATCTTTGCGTAACTGAAATGTCGAGTTATAGTTTTGTTTATGTAATAATTTCCTTTCAAAATTTGTATAATTATCTTGTGTAATTATCTCTAATTGCGAAACAGTATTCTGCATATTACTCGAATAGGAAATTTTCTTACTAGTCGATGGAAAGTGACAGCTCTCTTTTGTGATAAGAGGACTATTTTTTGTTTTAGGTGCAATAAAAATATTGTCATCACGTAAAGATGCTTGAGAGGCTACAAAATCCATCTCTTCGATCTCTTCTTCTGCAAAATCATCGCCCCATACATCTTCAGAACGTACATTTTGTTTACTTGAAGAATCATTCTTTGATTTTGATCCAAAATGTGAGGTTCTTTTTGATTCATCGAGTTTTGGTCGTTTTGAAGGTACTGCGGAATGGTTATTGTCTTTATCGGTTCGTTTAAACATATTCGTCAGGTTAATAAAAGTCAGTATATTAATTAATTGAAATTAATATTGCATATGAAACAGAAACACCACTTGCAAGGGTATAACATTTTCAAATACATATTGAAATTTCACAAAATGTATATACACATGCACGCGTATTTAACGATACGCCAATCAGACTATAGGTGCCTATAATAATATCTATGAAGCGTGCTCTGCAGTGCATCTATTCAATGTGGCGCATATGCACTGCAGGCTTTACTTTCTTCGTCTTCATTCTCAATAATCAATGTATAGCCGACCAATGACTGCAAGTGTTAAAAATACGGCATAAAGACAGATTAAGTTTTCGGACAGCTAGTGATCGCCGTCAATACATGCTGTCCTGCCAAAAATTCACGTAATTTCTTTGCTTTAAATTTATACCTATAAACTATTTGGGGCAGTCGTCGAAGTAACAATAAGTAGCATATTATATATAAATCATTTTATAAAATGGTACTTGCTGGTACGAAAGTCGCAATGTAACAGCTGTTCGAAGTATGACAGATGGACAGATCGTATATTGGGTGTTGCCAGGTTGAACGTACAAGTCAAAGCATAATTACAAGTTGTAATGTTGGTGCTATGATTACAGAAACTCATCAACAAATGATCGAAGAGAATGCATAAGCAGAAATTAACGAGTTTCACTTTCAACGACTTATCGTGTGAATGGGTTGTCGAGAAGATTATCGACGCGTTGATAAGGTTAGGAGAAACCTATCAGCCATGAAGACTCCTGTACCTCAACATTTAAATGGGAGCAATGGACAGTCTATTGCGTCTGATAAGGCTTCATCGTGTTTGATATCACGCTACAATAATCAACCCAATAACTACCATGTTTTAAAAGTGGCTGGGCGTGATTCCAATTGTTATGTTGCCAATAACATTGCTCCAAAAATAGGCAAACAGCAATTAGTATCGTTGAATGGTGATTCTGTAAGTTGCAATAGTGTAAATATTAATGAGGCTTTAGCATGCGACGTGGTTACTATGCCAGCAGTAAAGACAAAAGCTTTGTGCGTACACATACGTGAGAATAAATGGTACGACGCTGGCAACGTAGTTTCTGTAGGAGTGGCAGGAACTAGTCTCAGTCATGCCTTGGAAAGTATGTCCTTGGCTTATAACCCTTCTACAAAGCAGATATACTCTATGGAAGAAAATGACACGCATTATGACTGTAAATCTCAATATCTAGAATCTCCATGCAATGGCAAAGAATTGTCAGCAAGTATAGTGTCTAAAATTGATGGAGAGAAATATATAAAACTTGAAAGTGGCAGTGCAAACAGTAGTCCTAGAAACAGTTTACCTCGTTCATGTAGTAGTACAGTGTCTTCCCTTAGCGAAGTATCACCTTCCGGGAGTTTCCTAGGATCAGATGAACAACATATTGCTCTAGAGAAACAAGATAAAGCAAAACGCTGGGGATTAAATACGTTGTTTACAAAGAATGTTTTTTCTTGGAAAAATAAAGGATCTCAGCAATCGACTCCTGCTAATAGTCCATCAAGAAATATCGATAAAGTAGGAGGAAGTTTAGCTCTGATACAGCAGCCAAGGCCAGCAAACTTGCCAGCAAAGAATGCTTTGGAAGAAGAACGTCATCGTAAACAATATACGGCGATCCTAGAAGCTGCGCGGAAACGAGAATTACGAGAAGAAAAAGAACGTAAACAACAAAGGGAACAACAACTGAAGGAAGAAGAGAGATTAGCAGAAGATTCTAATACATGGAACATTCATGTTCTACCTAAGTTTGAAAGCGTTAAAGATACAAAGAAGGTGCGTGAGCTATGGTGGCGTGGATTACCACCAAGCGTACGAGGCAGAGTGTGGAAACTGGCTATCCAGAATAGCTTAAATATAACACCGCATCTGTATAATCTTTGCTTGGACAGAGCAATGGCTAGTCCTACAAATGAATCATTAGCGGCGATCAAATTAGATGTATCTCGTACCTTTCCTACCTTATGTGTCTTTCAAGAAGGTGGACCATTATCAGATAGTCTTCAAGGTATTTTGGCAGCCTATGCCGTTTATAGACCAGATGTAGGCTATGTGCAAGGGATGAGTTTTGTGGGCGCTGTATTATCATTAAACATGGAACCCGCGGATGCCTTTGCTTGTTTTGCTAATCTTTTAAATCATCCTTGTCACAGAGCCGCCTTTACCTTGGACCAAAAAAGAATGAATATATATTACAAGGTATATTCCAGCGCGCTTGCACATAAGCTGCCAAAAATATTTTCTCATTTCACAGTAGCTGGTCTTAGTCCGGACCTATACCTGTTAGATTGGTTGTATACTATATATGCCAAAGCAATGCCTCTCGATGTTGCATGCAGGGTGTGGGATGTTTTTCTCAGAGATGGCGACGAGTTCCTCTTTAGAACAGCACTCGGTGTGTTACATTTATATCAAGAAGAGTTGTTGAAAATGGACTTTGTACATGGAGCGCAATTCCTCACTAGGTTGCCTGAGAATTTGCAGGCGGAAGCGTTGTTTAACAGTATTAGTCAAATGTCTAGTACTGTTGGAACTACCACATTCCAGCAAATGTTGACACAGTTTTCTTCGGTGTGATTTTGTAGCTCTACATAAGAGCTAGTTAGTTTAGCTCACAATTGTACATTGCGCAGAAGATTCCTTTTTTTCTGGTGAATCTGACAAGGAACAGCGTGTGAAAATTTAAGGTATAATGTATTTAAGTTCGAATGACGTCAAAGCGAGTAATAATGTTGCATGCAATATGGAAATGGTAACAATGAGCATATTATTGTGTGCTTAAATACTCGCAAAAATCGTTCTCGTACGTGTCTGTAAAATCTGTATATAGGTATATGTATATTTGAAATTGTTTTTGATGTTTATTTAATTGATAATAGATATTGAAGTGCATCTGACTTTTTAAATAACTAATCAAAATATTTATATAACTCATGGAAAATTTTAATCTCATCATAATAATGTTAAATGTTGGTGCTTCTGTAATTGTTCTTTATCCATGCATAAGATTAATTTAAGATGCAATTGAAATGGAAGTTTCTCAATCAATAATGAGAAATCTATTCTTGTTTATAGAAGTATATACATACTATATTTTATGAATGTAGCGTACGTTATCGTATCGTCAAAGTGCATACATTCGTATGTAGGCTAGTAAATGAATGGTTTCCGAGGAGGGAAATACTTATGCATATGATTTACAGACTGGTGCAAGTATTAATCTTGGATAATTGAACAAATATTATAGGTGATGTAAAGAAAATTATAATACTGTATGGTATTAAGAAAATATTTTGAAATATTGTCCATAATACTAGTGGCAATACATACTATCCGTATGCATAATACTTCTGTAATAATATTATAGGGAAGTAAATGATAAATAACGACAAATGGATGGGAATGTTAACATATATATCCAATAATAATGCTCTGTGGAATATACTACGATTGGTTTTAATGTGTATTATTGAAGTAAGACGTTATATAAAAGTGAAAATTGCGTTGACTTTTTTAACTCAATATGTATTATGTCTATACAAAATGTTAGAATTATTTAATCTGCCGATTCGTACGATCGTATTTAATCATCTTCCATGTGTTTGTGAGTTTATCAGAAGTTGGATTAGCAATATGAAATATCCTCGTACGTGCGATTAATTACATATGAGCAAACTATAACGTATCATTGGAGTACTTTACAGTATTTATGTATAATATTTCACTTAGCACTTTGTTGTACAGACACTGATTATGAGTTACGAGTACGCAGAGACTTATAATCCCGTCTTTTAAGTGGCCTTTGTAATGGAGATAAGATAAATTCAAGATTTAGGAATCAAAGATCTTTCTATGTAATCATTGAGCTTTATTGAACAAAAGGAATCTCATAAACATATTTTCTTACAACGTACCTACAATAAGCTTATTGTATGTGCTTGTTCCGTACTCCGTTTTTTTGCTGGAACTTTATACTTTAAGATTAGGCGAATTTTTATGCCGTTTAGAAAGCTTTCTTTCTTTCTTTCATTCGTAACACGTCCGAGCTCGTTGTATTTTATTGTTTTTCTTTTCTTTTTGTTGTTGTTGTTGTTTTTGTAATTTCCTCTAGAGACGAAGACAATTGCGATAGATAACGTAGATTAATAATCGATCATCCTATAGTTTTAATATCGAACAATGCAAATCACAAGCACATTGCAATAACTTTATGCATAGCATGGCTTGAAAGCTTCGAGTTATGAAATTCTAATATGATACGTACGTACATACATAGATAATAGAAAACCGTATAAGATAATAATGATATATCTAAACGTTTCCTTTTTTTAATTATATCATTATACAATCACGAGGATTAAGATAAAACTCGTGGGTGGTATACAAGTGGCGGAATGACGAATTTGTCGTCGTTTTCTTTTCTTTTTTCTCATTTCTTCATAGAATTTCAATGTAACTCGTAATACGAAGAAGTATTTTAATTTCAATGGCATATATGTATATGTAAATATCAACTCACACGTACACGCCTATAGAAACTATATATATATATATATA
>JAIFRP010000021.1:3769470-3782872 GCA_032403825.1 Odynerus spinipes | reverse complement strand
GTATACACACACTATACACACATACACATCGCGTGTGTGTGTGTATATATATATTATGAAACGCTCCTTTATCGGCACGCTTCTACGAAACTTTGACATGCAATTGAAGAATAGTGGAAGAAAAGTTTATCCTTGAGATTTGGAACTACGTGCGGTGGTATCACAACCGATGTTCTAGTTTTTATTATTCGACAATACTTCCATTCCATCCACTATTCCAAAATTACTACTTAACTACAATTGCTAAAACGATACATTTAATAAGCTCTTCGCTTGTAAATACGAGTACCTATGTAATATCGATAAGTACGAAGCACAAATTAACGAAATATTTTATTGTCCCTCGATACGATCGCGAGCGATTACCCATTGCGAAGTAACGGCGTTAAAGGATTATAGTTAAGATCTATTTCTGCATGTATCACATCTCGTTACCGATTCCTCACAATTGGTATCCGTTAAAAACGAATTTAATCTCTCTTATAAGGGGATATGACTATTAACCAAATCGATGCTTAGAAATAAAAAACAAAAAACTATGCCGTAAACACTATTAACGCCCACGATACAACGCAATATTTCTTCGAATCTACTATGTTGCATATCAACGTATATACATATAATATACACATCGTGTAATCCTCGACTATGTTTAAAAATGGTGCTTCGATGAAAAAGATCGTATACACATTTTTCATAGGATATACATATTTATCACGTACTAGATTAAAAAGAAAAAGAAACAAACGACACGATATTTTCATTTCTTTCGAGCGTAAATAACTAAAGAGAAGAGGAAGATTACGAAATCCTTTCACGACGTACACATTTATACATAAATACCAAAGATTATACTTTAGCTCTTTTTCGAATAACGTGGCGACAATTCTTGTCCTATCCGATCGTTTTCACGATAGCTTTCTAACGGTATACAATAAATTGGAGGCATATTATATATATATTTCATCGATTTACGAAGCCGATGATAATGATAATGCGATGATCTTTATAAAAAAAAAGCTACGATACCGAAACCATCCCTTATCCTGTCGTTGAATAGTAAACGATATATTTTATCTACTCGAACGGCATTATCATTATCACGAAAGCCAAACGACACTTCTCGTTCATCGAAATACATTATAAACGATGTGCCAAGCGTTTTACGAATAAAATGGACGGTTCTATTATAAAGGAGCGAAACAAGATAAAAAAAAAAGAAAGAAAGATACTAAACTTTTTAAACACTTCTTCGAGCGAGGGGCGTACACGGTGCATTATATTCTAGTTATTCCTTTTTTTAAATAAGCGAATTACGTCTAGAAACTATGATGTCTATGGAATCATGAGATTTAGACCCGTCATCGATTTAATATACGTAAATGCGATAAGAAGCGTGTACTAATAAAAAACTAAAACCGTATGCAATGTATGTACAACATGCGTATATATGTATATGTTACGGTAAATATGATTAATCCGGTGATTATGTAAAATTGCCGGTTATTATATACGTATAATCACCACTAAGTTTGGTAAATGTGATAAATTCTTGAATATTTATCAAATTAACCGGCGAGTTTATATAATTCCCAACTCATAATGGCGAATGTGATAAAAGTCTGTTCGTTATTGGCGGTCTTTGTCGATGTAGGATGCATTCTCTTTTTTAGGAGTACACTTGATTTAGACATATTAGACTGTTATGACATTTAGAATTACAAAGTTTGCCAGACTTTTTACATTTGCATTTATTAGACTCGCATTGTCCCTTGCAAACGCATCGTTGATATTCCTGACCTCCGGAAAGAGATGATTTTCTAACACACTCTCGAAGTGATATTGCTACAGTGTAAGAAAAAAAGAGAGTGCATCCGACATCGACAAAGATCGCCAGTAACGAACAGTAACGGATTTTTATCACATTCGCCATTACGAGTTGGGAATTATATAAACTCGCCGGTTAATTTGATAAATATTTATGAATTTATCACATTTATCAAACTTAGCGGTGATTATATATAATAACCGGCAATTATACATAATCACCGGAGTAATCACATTTACCGTAACATATATAACGGCAAGATACCGGTAGAGAGGCTCATTCACGATCCGCGCGTGAACGGGAGAGGCTCGTAAGAAAGCTGATACTTTGTATATCGATTATCGAGTTACCATCGTACCTTTATCATCGTGGGACTATGGTTTATCCATTTACAGGAGATTCAAAGTAATTGGCGCGACTGAAAACGAGATTTTGCTCATCGGTCTTTCATAAAAAAACAAAAGAATAAAAATATAAATAATTCGTCCATCGGTAAGGCGCGTAATGCATACCTACCAGTATCTTGTGCTCTCGGTTCGTATGTTTAGTCAAACCTTGGAGTATAGAAGAATCGGTAATCTATTAGCTAGAATCTCAAAAAGTGCAAAGTCTCTCAAAGGAAAAATGCACTAAACGGCATGCTTAACACTAACATGACACTTCTGTGTTCCTTGTCGTTAGTGCCTCGGTAAAAGGAACTCATTATATATTTTTTACGCGTTTTATCGTGTACAATTTACCTTAAGTGCAATACTGTAATATATATTTTTTAATGGAATCGAGCCCAGTATTTATTTTGTCAAACGTGCGCAATCGATGTAAGCGTGGGTGTACTTCGAGACGGATGGTTTACCAAACGCTCATCAAAGTTTTCGTCTTTTGAAGATGCTATTTATTCGGTCGTGTAACTAGAACGAACATCGGCTGACGTAGACTGACGAACGACTACCACTTGCTCTTCGAGTATTTTTCGAGATTTAACGACGTCATTCCTATCCGAAATCTCGCGTCTCTCGAAGTATACTCATTATAATGTAATTTTACAGTAACCTGATATACATAAATACTACTCTGTAAATGTATATACGAGTATGTGCTTGCTTCCTAATTTAAAGAAGTGGGATGCGAAAAGGAGGTGTAGCAGCATACCGCTAATAGCGTAATTTAAACGACGATTTTTATATCATAAACGAACGACAAAGATATTATGATTATTATCATTACTATTATTATTATCGTCATCATCGTCATCATCATTATTATTACCGATATGTAAACGTGTACGTGCGTTGGTTAAAACCATAAACGCGACATATCTCTCTCTCTCTCTCTCTCTCTCTCTCCCTCTCTCTTTCTCTCTCTATGATGACTTTTGTTTCACATATGAATAAATTACGTCTTACTATATATATATATATGTGTGTATATGTCGAACAATCTTGTCACTCTTTTCATCCGATTTTCTCGAAAGTCTCATCGTCGTCTCATCATATCTTCGATATCATTACCGGTGATTTACGAGCAGCGGAAAACATAGGGTCCTCCGCGAAAGGAAAGCCTTTGCAACAAATTGCTTTCCCATTAGGAGCTCGTTATAAACACCGCTTAAATCATGCATGTATTTCACTGCAGAGAGGGCGGAATGCACTCGGGTAACTGCTCGTAGGACCAACCGGTACAACATACGTAGGTACACGCCGTCATATGTCGTGAGGCGCAGATAGGACGCAAATGTAGAAATGAAAAGGATAATAGAAAACCGGTATGTGCTGCCAAGTATGATCCATTATGTTGTACGGGGTTAAACAGGGTTATGTGCGCTTGAGACAAACGTTGCTAACGGGAATTAATGACAAGAGATTCTAACAGTAAATTCAGATTACATCGGATCGTCCTCTCTCTCTCCCCCCTCTCCCTCTGTCTCTCATTCCCCTTCCTCCCACCCTCTCTTTCTTTTTCTCTTTCTCTTTCTCTGTCTTTCGAAGGAATGACTTAACCATAGTGTAATTACGTTTCGCGATCGCAGTAGTAAAACTAACCAGCCTTTCAGGCTGTCCGGGGGCCTCGCCACCTGAACCCCCCGGCGAAAAAGCTTCGCTTTTTCGCATTATGCACGACCGAGATAGTGGTCGGCTCGCTACGATCGCCTCCTCTTTTTTCGGTGCTCATTTAACATATTTTGACAAAATTGGGTTTTTTAGGAACGACCTAAAAAAGGAGCACGACCTTTTTTAGGCACGTCTTTTTGTGATGTTTTTAGGAAGGTCTTTTTATGATAGTTTTGTTGAGTACAACCGAATTTTCGATATAAATTTTAACTCGATTAGCGGATACAAATATTCATTCGTTCGCCATTTTTGATTGTCTGGATAAAACATTTTGAAAAAATTCAGGCTATTAGCTGTCAGTATTTAACATTCTTACACAAAGTTTTAATTCTTTCCGTCCATTAGTAGATTTTTTATGAATTTTTTTTAATTCTTGAAATGCCCGCCACTTTGTAACCGAAAATCGTATCGAACCGAAATTGTTCGTAGATCTTCGTTGGGTACATCCTGATTTTTGGTTTAAATTTTAACTCGATTTGTGCAGACATTTTGACGCTGGAGTGGATACACACACACACACACACACATTTAGATTTTTCTATGAAACGTAAAGATCCAAAAGGGTTTTCAGATATCTCGAATAGTCTCGGGGATAATCGAATATTACATTATTTGCTCTATCGAGATCATAAGGAACTCCCTGCGGTCGTGCATAAAAAGTATCTTTTTTCGTCTATGTTAAAACAAAAAGAAACGTTTCGTACGATGATATAGATTCGCACGTGCGTGATTCGCGCGTTTGATGTAACATTAATTCACGGGCCGTTTAACAACCATTTTCGCCTAATCTCAATTGGAGGTAATTTGCTTGGAAAGTGTACGGGCCGTGTATCCGGATTTACCCACCACAGCATCGCGTAAATTTCATTTCGACGTCTTCGCGCTTCTATCTACCTCGTCAAGAGCTAGTAAGCCTAGCTAGCTAGCTCAGCCGAGTGAGTAAGCGAACGAGCGAGCAAAGACGTTCGTTAATGGAACGAGAAATCGGTTTTCACGAGACAAAGGGAGCACGAGTGGATACTGTGTGCCGGACGAGACGTCACTCAACTAATCTTCCTAACTTTGACTTCTATCCTTAATTGGGGAGGATCTAGGAGCGTGAAGGCCGAGAGGGAAGATACTTCTCGTCGTCCGACTGCCGTTGCCACGGCAGAGAGGGAAATCCGCTGGACGAGTAAATAGGGTTTTTACTCCTCCCATCTTATTTCCACGCCACGCCACACACAGCGCGTCACGCTATGCTTTCATTTAGATTCGACGTATGAAACGCCGCGGAAAGGAGAGCCTGCCTTGATTCCACGGGCGAGGTAACTTCTCTTCTATTCCTTGGATCTATGTAGGCAGCTACGCCAGGAAATACGTTCTCGAAACATGTAACGTATGGATATTCGAACGTATGCACGTTTCTTTGCTACCCGATCATCCTTTTGGCTGTATTTCAAGGGATAGAGCGAGAGAGAGGGAGGGAAAGGAAGAGAAACAGCTTTTGATAAATATAGGAAATGGAGTATCGAAAGGATTCAAAGATTAACGAGTATGAACAATTTTTTCCAATCTAATCCATTCCATTTTTATTTAATACAAGTATATGTACGTTGTACGTACATTAAGCTTTGTTGCCTTCGCAAACAAGTACTACATATAATATAATGTATGTATGTATTATATATATATATACACACGTATATCGCATGTTTTGACAGGGCGAATCTCGCACGCCCTTTTAGATCCGCTCGTAATTTTCAGGATGGCTCGTCATTTGTAACGCGAGGGGTGCGCATCGTGTTCGAGGATCGAGTCCGATTTCTGACGGACGGTATGCCTTTTAGGGTACACACGCGCTCCTCTTCGTGGCAATGTGCGGTTATACGCCATCGGTGATTTCCGTTCCTCCCCTTCTTCTTCTACTCCTCGTACCTATTTTCCCTCCCTCCATCCTTCCCTCTCTCTCATTCTCTCTCTCTCGCGCGTGTGCGCGCGCGCGAAACACTGTTAACCCGGAGTCACGGGGGTTACGCACCCTAGAAATAGAGTCAATAAATTAGGGGAGTTAATCCTATCCAAGGCATGAAGTATGATTTAACGCGAGCCAGTTACCCGCTCGCGTATTCCAACCGCCTCGCGTGCACGCGAGAGAGCCTCCTGATTTTCAAGTTATGAGAATTATAGCTTAGTGGGACCTGTAGATTCAGTCCTTCTTGTTCAGGGAGAGAGAGAGAGAGAGAGAGAGAGAGAGAGAGAGAGAGAGAGAGAGAGAGAGAGGCCTTATTCCACCCCATCGACGACTAAATACTTCCGGCATTAACGTCGACAGCCGTGGGATTAAAGCGTGTCGAATCGTCGAATCTCGGATCTCCGAGATCTCGAAATCTTGGAAGAAATCTCTATGCAAATTAAGCGCAACCCCTTCCGACCGATCCCATTCCCCTTAATTTTTCGATACTTTTCGATCGAGAAGATCAATCGAACTATCGAAGGTAGCCGCATAGGGATCGATAGAGACCGCATACAGAATGACCGGATTAGTAAGCAGATAGTCCCTAATGGAGGTCGTGCAATTATCACCGTCTCCTATATCTAATACCTCTGATTGTTCATGGATATAGATTATGTAAGACAATGAATGAGGATTTTGTATCTGTTATACCAGTAATTAACTTGTCTGTACAGCATTTAGTATACATATATTACATACATATATATACAAAAAATCGCACAAACCTCGGCGATATTGCGTTGTTTTCGCCTCAAAAAGCCCTTTCGAATGAGTCCTCACTCGACCGACATGCCATTTAAAATTTTTGTGGCCATTCTTCCACCCCTTTCCCCGGGGTGCGGAAGCTGATGCTTTTGTGGTTAAATAGTAGACTGATTTAACCCATTGTATTCCTATAAATTTCAATCCTATATCTAAAGCCATTCAAAAGTTATTTAGGCGTCCCGGAACTTTTGGCGCACTCTGTATATATTTCGCATTAGACAATTAAATAATATCGTGAACGAGGAATATTGAAAATCGATGATGGATTTCTAAGGAAATTAATTTTATACGTGCAGATATGAAAATGAGTCATGTATGTAGGTATCGGTGAAATACGCGTGACTCGACCAAAGTTATTTATCGACAGTGTTTACTTTCGGAACGCATCCTTCGCGTAGACTCCGTCTTTCGTTGTCAATTCTTTCGAAGACTTCGTAGCGTCAAGACGTATCGTTGTTTATCTTCGTGACATATGTATAAGTAATAACGTTTTCTCTTATTTCATAGTATATTGCTCACATTTGTCTGTCGCGTATCCGACGAAGTAACTCTATTTCTAAAAAGCATTCCAATTAGGAGTATCGATGCAATTTAGCGATACCAGCTAGTTCGAGATCCAGCGATTTTCCAGCTCGTGCGTTTATTATCATCGACATAACGGCTCCTCGTTCTCGTCGGTCGGCCTAACAAAATGTAATCGAAGGGTAGTTGCATATCGGTCGTACCGGTTGTCCCCAAGAACGAAGACGAATCGGTCGGAGCCGCAGCACGGAGGCGTAAACCAATCGGACTAATAGAATCTCCCCCGTTGCCTATCGAATGATTCATACGACGTCGCATGGGAAGCGAATTTATTAATAGAAAGTCGATCCATCGGTTATAACGGCGTAACCAACGCGAACGGATACATCGTCGTTGTTAGGTATAGATATGTATTCGATCTAATTAAACGACCATACTACCATCGATCGATCGGTTCACCAATGTGCGGGATCGGTACAAAGTGATCGTTAATTATCATTTATTAACAGAGAGAAGGAATATTTTGAACGGGGCAAATTGGTGGGAAAGGATCCAGGCTAATCCTTGCTCTCGGTTAACCGAGCCGTTAACGATACAAAATATAAAAAGGGCGTAAGCTCGGTACAGTAACATACATACCACTCGTAAGATACGCCGATCTAGCGGCAAGCTGATCCTCTTTTATTATCCCATCTGCGATCGAGTATTGTACTCGAACGGTCGATTCTTTCGAAAGCGGCACTCACCTTAGGCGATGCCATTCCTTCCAATTCCGAAGATATCGTTTTCCACGCGAGAGGGAGTTTCTCCGTGTTGTCGATTTCCTTCTTGATCCTTCTTCCTTGCGAACGAACGTTAGATCGGGTACTCCGAAATTGCTCGCGGCACCGATCGCCTGCTCTGGCAGCTGTTCGCCTTTCTCATATTTTCTTATCGCCAATGTTACACCGTTTCTCTACTTAGCACACATACACGTACACAGGTAGTTGGCAACAACGTGGTAGTCACTCTTACAATCTCTTCTCACGCAACTCCGATTGCCGCCTTTTCGCGGTTTTATAGAACGGCAATAAATTCTCGAGGATCCTTAGGAGAATAAACGCCCATTAACGAGGGGCCAGGGATAATCCATTTTTCTACCATCAACCCGATCAATTTCGTGTCTCTTGGAGTTACGTAATCTGGACAATACACCAAGCGAGCGCTGCTCGATCGTTACGAGGTGATCGATGTAGACATCATACCAGGTATCTACGTTACGTCCTGCCATAGTAGAAACGCATCTTAGCCGCTTGGTCGGCGCTTGCGTCAGAACTTACGTAAGCGAGCAGTCGAAAAAGAAAAGAAAAGAAAAGAAAAGAATAGAAGAATGAGGAGGAGGGTGGGAGAAGGGGAGGAGGAGAGATATCCCGAGGCCCGATTCGCGAATTTCGAAGCGAAGGAGACGGAACACTGGAAACGTTAGGTACTCCCGAAGTGCAAGTTCTTGCGCAACGAGCTTGCTTGCTTGCTTCGCAGTGATTCATCATTGTTACGGAGAATATTGGGATATATATCGAGACGGTCCCTCGGGCTGGAAGCAAATGGAGTAGTAGACAAGAGTAGCATGAGAAGGAGGAGGTGGAGAAGGAGCTTGGAACGAGACGGGGGGTTGGTCTATACTTACCCTCTATCTACTTAAATGCCCCTACATCCCAGCCAATGGAGGGTACTTACTATCCACTGTCGCCCGAGTCCTTCCCCTTGCAGTTTTCTGATTAAACTACGTCAATTTCCATGAAAGGAGAGACAGAGAGAAAATGCACTCTGGGAGTGATCGAGTCAACCTTCTCGCGTTTCTTCGCGATTCTTTTCTTCTTCTTTATTTCTTTAGCTTCCCTTATTTACTCGTAAGTTCTTCATTCGTCGAATTACAAAGTTATTCCTAGATACACTCGAGTGGACAGGTTTGAAACGATTTACGTATAGTTATGTGCAGCTAGACTGGATTAGAACCACAAAATGTGGCGATGATCTTCTCTTAACCAGGCACGAGTCTCGGAACCCAGAAAAAACTGAGATTGGCAAGTTTTTGTAAAAGAGAAGCCACGTTTCTTCCTCAGGATCGAACGCAGCTGCACGTGTCCAGCTTTCGCCGATTACAGTCGATTACAATCTGTCGGCTCGCGTTTCGATCTCGCCCTCGGCCCTGGCTTCTTCTTTTTGCTTTCGGTCCTTTTTTCTCCTTGCTCTCCTTTTCTCACACTTTCTCTCTCTCTCTCTCTCTCTCCCTCTCTCGTTGCCGAGAGTGCGCGTGTAGAAAAATAAGCGAGCCGAGTTCGGCGGATCGTGCGCCATATGCGAAACGCCATGTGGCAGAGGGGAGGTCAACTACGCTGCGACGATGTCGCGTCAAGAAGAAACATCTTTGGCGTCTCTGAGCATCAGTTGGAAGTTGGATACACAGTAGGAATCCCGAAAAAGGGGTGCGTATGTTGGAGAAGACACCTGCTTAGCCTCGAGGTGAGAGAAGACACTGCTACGTACACCGAGAGAGATCGTCCGGAACGTGTCCTATGAAGCTATGGTGGTTAGCTAGCAGCACGTTTAGCAACGATCAAAGTATCCCCGGAGTTCGTTTCGACGACGCGTAAAGGGACTAAAGTTTGAGAGAGATAGAGAGATTTTTCCCTTGGAGGCATCGGGAAATCATAGGTAGGTATATATATGTACGTGTACTCGCACACCAGAAATCTCCAAGGTTTGTTACAGTTTGCTCACGTCGTTCGCCGCAAGCCTCCTCTTTTCACTCCGGGCTATCTTTTGAGAGTCCCAACGCTTTTAGAAAAGCGTCAGTCTGTTGGGGATCAAAATGATGCTCCGATGGTCCGTGGCAGAGCTAGCATCGTTCTCTCTTTCTCTCTTTCTCTTTCTGTTTTTACATCGTTGATACGCGGACGATGAAAAGTCTTCAAAGGATTTTTATGCGAGTCAAATGAAAGAGGAGAACTCCTTCGCGCGAAAGGCGGTCGAAGAAGCGATCTCTTTTCTTCTTAAAAGAAGCGGTTAACTCCAACGATTGATCCCCTTTTCCTTCCGTTTTCGTGGAAAACGTTTGAAATCGCTAATATTTTATTTCTCTGCTAAACTTTCTCTCTCTCTCTCTCTCTCTCTCCTTCTCTCTCGAGCAGAGTTGGTACATCTCCCGACAAACAAACCGACATAAAACACGGAGTCTCGATTTAACAAATATCGAGAGCTTGCTCCTGAACGGAGAAGAATCAGATAAAGCACGATTTAATTAATTTCGAGTTATCTGCTCCCGAAGGGTCTCGCCCGCGCGACTTTTTTCGACGTCTCCTCTGGGCCTTTCGCGCGATATCGTTCGGAAGATATTAAAAATCCGATAGAACGAAGTTGGTTCAGAGCCACGTGCATGAAAGGCGGTAGTAGTGGTAGTGGTATGGATATATCGTTACTTTACTCTCTCACGGCGCGTCTTCCGCTTATCTTTTACTTGATCTAATTAAAATCCTGTATCGTGCTCTCCCTTCTTCCTCTTACAAGAAGTATCCTTACTCGAAAACGTTAATAACGAGGCGAGCTCCCGTTGATATTGCTCCTGTTGCTCCTCCTGCTGCTGCTGTTAGCTACGGAGTCGCTTCCGACGTTACCGTCGCGTAGAAATTTTATCTTGTCCAACGAACGAACGCAACGGGCCGCCGCGCCGCGCCGCGGCCGGTCGAAGAGGCCTCGTTTGCGAAGCATGCGAGACCGAGTGAGGAGCTGGGTGGTTATTCGATATGAAAGTTCACTCGAGTCAAATTGTAAAGAGTATCCGTGTAACGAGGCTGATCACTGGTGCGAGAGGGTTATAAACTCTTAGGAAAGATCCACGGACTTTGATAAATTTCGAGACGGAAGGAATCTTTTGAAGGATCGGGACTCGACTTTTCCTAGATAGGTAGACCAAATAAGAGGAGATGTACAAAGTGAGAGAGGGAAAAGAAAAGTGGGTCGACGTGGAAACATCGTGTCTGGGTATATCCACCGAGAAAGAAACAAAAAGAGGGATTATCCGGGCCCTTGAAACGAATGATCGCGCGAAGGACGAGGATCAAAGTTCTCCCTTCGTCTCTTCGTTACATGTAACGGTTATGTACCGGCCCGTAAAGGGTAGAGCTCGATGCTCGAGGCATCGCATCGTGGAAATCACAGAGAAAGCGGCGGCGGCGGCGGCGGCGGCGGACTCCTTGCCCTCGCTTAAATACACGTAGATACTTACATACGGAGAACGTACACTTGGGTGGGTATACACATATGTATGTACCTACGTGTGCGAAGCTCGTTATCATCGTTGCTTATCGCATTAATAGCGAAGGACGGGGATGACGAGGGCGAGTTGCCCGCAAACGTTGTCGTCTCTTCTCTCTTCGTTCCTCCTTATCCTCTTCCTTCACTTCGAGTTCGATGTTTTGCGTCTAGTTTAGTGTGCCAAGCCATTAGCTATTGCATGCGACTGCGGCCTGCACCATGCTGGATAGGCATCCTTCGCAAACATTCTCTATCTCTCTCACACTCCCTCTCCGTTCCTCAGGAATTTGATCCCTTTGTCTGGATATTCTCTTCTCCACCTACTACCCAACATCGTCCACTTCGTCTTTATTCTCGCCTATCTTCAGGTTGAATCGAGCGATAAGCTTTACGGAAACTCTACCATAGCAGAGCGAAGGCTCGATTATTTAGGAATGTATTTAATTTAGGCATCCGCTGAGTGTTTAGGATATTTTATTTGTTTTTCAAATTTACGAGCTTTTTTACGTGGTTCAACACGATCCTTTAGAGATTTCCGATATCGGGAATTTGTGGAAAACAATTTTTATGTTTTGTTTGATCGACGCGTATACGATATCGCTTGGAATGGAAATAAAGAGAGGTGTGACAGGTTTAGGTTTCTGTGTTTGTTTAGCGTACGAACGGTGTTCTTTACGTACGTGCGCCATGTCACGTTTTTCATTTTTATCGTCGAAGAACAAGATTTTTTTTGTGCTTTATATGGAAATGATATAAAGGATGAGTAGGAATAGATCTGTGTTTGAGCAGGTTATTTTGAAAGTGACATAAGTCACTTTACAGTAATGAAAAATGGTGATTCGTTAACGTCTGTGCGATATTATTTATATTGAGAAAAATATAAGCATCCGAGTAAACAAATATAAATTCATTTTCTCTAAAGCAAACTCTTCAATATCTTGATTTAAAAACAAAGTGACTTGTGCCACTTTGAAACACACTTAAGAAACAGTTTTAAAATTGCAGAATTTCGAGGAGCGAATAACGCAGTATGCAAGGCATTTAAAAATAAATAAATCAAACATAGCAAATACCAATGGCTGTCTATATTATCCCACATAGGAAATAATATCTTACGATCGCGGTGCGGAATTTTACCCGGAACTTCACGGTTTTTCTCGTTTCGAGATAACCGAGAACGGAGGCTGGATATTCCTCGCGCGTCTCGCACGATCAACAGGTTATTTATCAACTCGAAGTCATCGTTCATCGACAACGTATAAGGTACAACATAGGATCGGCCTTTATTGTCATCCGTCTCTACCCTTCGAACCTACCCGTTACATTTTGTTCGCTCGCCCATTCGTTCGGATAATATCTCGTAATCGTTTTAGCTTGTTGAGAGAGAACGAGAGCAAGAGAGATAGAGATAGAGAGAAAGAGAGAGGCTTTCGTGAAACGCTCGGACGATGCTCGATCGTTTATCTTCCATGTCGCGTCAGTTATTCTCAAATGAAATTCTCTTCTGTTTAACGAACGAGTTTTGCGAAAAGCAAAGCTTGGAGAAAATTTTAAGCTGAATCGTTGATAAAATTTCGATTTCTTTGGATGGCTTATCGATTAAGTCCTGGAAAAACGAGATTGCGTAATAGCGATAATGGAGAAAATGGGAGGATAGAAGGCAAGGGGTCGAACGCGAGCAGAAAGAGCTCGTCACACGGACGTGGCATCGATCAGTGGAACGTTCAACGTAACGGGAGGAAGTATCGGACGAGGGCCGCGCGGAAGGGCAATTGGTAGGGCCGGAAGGCGATAAACTATGCAGCGGTCACCCTCGTAGAGGAGTCCGCTCTATAAATCCGCTGACAAAGTAGCGGCCTGGCAAATGTCAAGGCGTCGTCGTCGTCGTCG
>JAIFRP010000021.1:3741476-3754106 GCA_032403825.1 Odynerus spinipes | reverse complement strand
CTCTCTCTCTCTCTCTCTCTGTTTGTCTTTATTTCTTTCTTTTTCCTTCCATTTTATTCCTCTCCGCCTCTTCTTTCTCTTTAAACTCACGATGAACTCGCGAACCGTGCGACGCGAACTCGTTTCTTCGGCTTTTTCGGGAAGGGAAGACATCGTTTTTTGAACGTACCGTTTAGTTTCGTGCCAACGCGAAGAGAATCGTCGTTTTTCACGCGTACCGTATTCTCTCGTAAAGAAGGAATGAGAATAAAACCCCGCGAACATCTCCTACGCCTTGGGTCATTTTGAGCGAACTTTCAAATTTCTTTCTCGAACGAGCAACAATTTAGCAGAACTTTAAGAATTTCGTTCCCTCGAGTTTATCGAGACGTATTAATGGTGCAAATGTATTGTAGCTACCTACAGTTGAACGTAAACGTCCGCTGGGAAAATAGCCTCGCGGCATAGACGTCTGCGAAGACAATGACGTCCCACCATTACGTAATCGTCGCGTCTGGTACGATTCTACAAGCTGTTCCTGCTGCTGCTGCTGCTGCTGCTGCTGGGGCTGTGGCTGGTGCTCGCTTTTAATTCGACTACCAAAGGTCCCACGAAGTACCGCGCCGGTCTTATCGAACGTATTATTTCGATTATTTCACCTTGAAATAGGATAAAAGTACGTTCCATTCGTGAGAGCGACCTCCCAGACGATCTCCGCGGAAAGACCACTCTCGTAGGATTATCGAACGTTCGACGTTTCTCTTCTCCTCCTCCTTCTTATAAAATTACTTTTTATAACTTTAATAGCGCTCGAACGAGAATGATCGCCTTTCCTGCCGAGTTAACTTGAGTTCTACTTTATTAAAGAAACGATAGATCCTCGCAATTTTTTTTGTATAATTCAAGAAAGCAAGAAAGAAGAAAAAGTTATCCCCTTTTCTTCTCCAGGAAAGAATTTTTCCTACGATCGTCGTTCGAGGGATCAAAGGTCGTAGGACGGATGTCGATAGAACACGGACATCGTGCTCGGAGACAAAAGACCGAGTACAAGAAGGTTTCTATTACTTGGATTAAAAAATTCATCGCTATATTCAATTTAATCGTCTCAATATCGTAACTACACTATCGACCTTAGCCGCCTCTCTCTTTTCTTCTCTCACCGAAGGAAAAATACGTCTAATAAGATCTGAACTGGTCGGAGCCGGCAAAGGCCGGGCAGAATCAATTTCATTTTTCAATTTCATCCTGGTCAGAGGGCGGATGGGTGGAAGAGGAAGAAGCGAGAAGAGAGGCGACGAAGGAAAAGCCAGGCAGCTGATGGGAAAAGGAAACGTAACCATTTTGCGTCGATGTACGCGGGCTATATAGCACTGGGCTAAGGAGGATCAGGAGCTTTGCTCTATGATTACGAGCACTAGTTCGAGTCGGACAGACAATAACGCGGCATGGCCTGACCTAACCCAAATAACTTCATCTTAGCCCGTAATATCAAGCGCGAGAGGAAGAAGTAGAAGTAGAAAAAGAAGAGGAAGAGAGAGAGACAGACAGACAGAGAGAGAGAAAGAGAGAGAGAGAGAGAGAGAGAGAGAGAGAGAGAAGATAGAAGAAAGAGAAAGTGGCAATTGTTGGAGCGAGATCCACCGCTGTTCGCGACTACATGTCGAAAATGAGATTTTCATCCTCCCTCATCGAACGTAACGCTTCCTCTATTCGTAGCCACTCTATCTTCTCTTCATTCTTTCTTTTTATTCTCTTTAGCGATCTCGTTTCGCACCGTTATAGACTAACGCGTATCCTTTGAACATGCAAATGACGTTAAGTGGTCGGGCCAGTGCACGGTGACCTTGCGTCTTCTAGCGTCTTCCTGTCTGGCCTGCTTTTTCAATGACCCTAAGGAGAAGAAGGGATGTGCATCGTATTCGCATCACGGCGTATCGCTTTGAATGCGCTCTCCGGTTCTTCTTTTATAAGCTCGCGTGTGTGCGCGAGTATGTATGATATGTGTGTATTAGTACATATCTGTGTGCATCGGCACACGCTCGTGTATGTAGGCGGATACGTGGGTCAAGAATCAGTGGCATTACGAACGTCTTTGATAGCGCTCGGATTCTTAATGGGATGCTGCTGCTGCTGCTACTACTCGAAACAGAGAGGGGAGGGGTGAGAGAGAGAGAGAGAGAGAGAGAGAGAGAGAGAGAGGAAGAAGCGATGCTTTACGGTAATAATTGCAACTTTCTTTTGATACTCGCTCCACAGATTTTCTTCTCTCTCTCTCTCTCTCTCTCTCTCTCGTTCTATTTATTCAAAAGAAACGGTACAGCGTTTAACAAACTTCTCGTACGATTTTCAAGGTAAATATATGAAGAGAAAACTTCGAGTTATGCGATGTCTCCGCGACGATTCGAACATAGCTTGGCATACAATTTTTTAACGAGTTTACGATAGAACCCGTACGATAAATTGATTAATCGCGAAAATCTTGCATCGATAAGGATCGAACGTGACCCTCGGAGACATCGATGTCGTTGTCGTTGTTGCGTTGCCGTTGTCCTCGCCGTCGATGTCGTCGTCTTGTCTGGTGCTATTCGATTCCGAAGGAGGTTCAGGAATTTCGTTAAAACATTGACAGGGGAGTACTTGTCGTAAAAATTTACGGTCCTTCGCGCGAAGGTAAGGCGAGCCTTATCTTTACTTTCACACCCCAAATGACCGACTCGAATCAGACCCTCTCGTCGGAAGACTTCACAAGTATCCTCACTCTTTCTCTCGCTCTCTCTCTCTCTCTCTCACACGCACACACTTTCTTCTTGTCTCTCTCGTTTATGCTCCTTCTTCTTGGTTTCTTCTCCTCCAACGACTACGACAACAACGACGAGCCAAACGGAGGATGCAGCTTAACGTCGTCTCCTGTTTTCTTTCCTTTTTCCCTCTCCTTCTTCTTCTTCTTCTTCTCCTTCTCCTCCTCCTTACTTCACGGCTCTCTCCACTCCGTCTCATTTTTTTTTCGTCGCCATCTCGACGAGGGTCCTTCTTACAGGACCAGAACCGTTACAACCCACGGCGAGGAGTCGCTGGAATCCTGGAATCCCCTTCGGCTTCCTTCGGAACGCCGAGAATATGCGTGGGGGATGGCGCAACAACGTTTATTAGGCGAGTCCCAGGTTCAGTCGTGGTCCTGCGAAGGTGACAAGTTAAAGAGGGGGGATGGGGATGGGGATGGGGATGGGGATGGGGGATAACCCCTTCTCGCGTTTGAGTCGAATTATGTTTGCTCGTACAGTAAGTTTCTTTAATTACGTTGGAATTTCTTCGGTAAGAGCTTCTAGAATTCTTCGCTGTTATAATCGAATCGATGGTGAGCCGATAAAGGTTTATGTCGCTCTCTCTCTCTCTCTCTCTCTCTCTCTCACTTTCTCGTTTTTGTTTCTCTTTTTATCTTAACGTAACGAGCGGTGATTGAAAAGGTGAACAAGTTGCGCGCGTGTTTTCGATTGTACGATCGATATAGATTGAATTAACTGTTCCATTCGCGAGTAAAGACTTTTAATTACGATTCCGGGTTTATTTTCGTGGGTTTGTGTTTGGTACTATGCATACGTTATCGTTACTTTATGTTTTCGTATGCGAACGAATTATAATTTTTATTTTTTATGATGGGATTTTTTCCGGAAATTTCAGAATAATCCAAAAATAAGATAAGAATAATCCGAAATAGAGTCGGGATGCCTGTATCCTGAGAAAAATCATCCTTTTCGACAATGAATTTTACGTACTCAAGGTCACGCGAAGGTCATAGTGTTATAGGTCATTGAACTCATTTTGACCTTAGCTATCATGTTATGATGACAAAAATATATTGTTCCATTTTTAAAAAAACATCGATGACCTTCATATCTCCTCTGCGCTTCCACCTATGCAAAATTTAATGACATCAGATTATGTGCCCCTGGAAGCCAAGTAAAGTTGACATGATGCATTTTTTTCTATTATCAGAAACAAGCGAGTTATTTAGGTGACCTGTTTTAAATGCCTCACCCTGTGTATACATATGTATGTACATACATCATGCATGTATAAATGATCATTCTTTCGATTCGTCCGACATTCCTGAGAATTTTTTGGATGTTACACGAAGACGCACGATGTTATCCCAAGTCACACGATTTACTCTCTTCAGTGTTCGTAAGAATACGAAACAAAATAGCACGAACGTGATATGGCGCTCGATAGTGTTCCAAAGGTTAGTTGCGAGGTGTGTTCGATTGCAAAATACTGCGTAGTTGTAAAAATTATAGAAAAAGTTGAGTAGATTCGAATATCTCTTAATTTATTTGTTACTTATAATCCCTACTTCCGTTTTTCCTCATTTTCAACAGCTTTAGATGATCGATTCCGTATATATTATAAAATTATCATAAACAAAAGACATAACATCGATATTTTAGCCCGTACGATATACAACATCGGCGCTTTGTTAGACGCGATTAATATTCCTCTAATCGAGCGAATAATAAAACATTAACTTGGCAATGTTGTTTTAATAACGTCGAAGGTAATCATCGATGATATCGAGGGACACGATAGAATAAAGTTCGCGTTGGGACATTATCGATTCTGGTAACGAGTCGATAATAGCGGGAATTAATTCAACGGGATAATTTATTGCACGCGCTCCTGCATTTTTTTTTAACGTCGGCCGTTTAAACGATGTCACGAGGACGTTGATAGGTTCATTGGTTCGTTACGAATAATTTGGCGAGTTTTCTTTTTACATTCCGCTCTCTCTCTCTCTCTCTCTCTCACTCATACGTACAATTTCGAAGTCGTAAAGTTTTATCGCTGTCAGCGATTTCTTTGACAAGGACGAACGAACGCGAGCGCGCGCACTTTATGCGGCCGCTCGTATTATTGATTTACATGTTTCACATAAAAAAAGTATTTCGGTGAAGTGAAACGGCCCCAATATTTCGACGCTTTACAGACAAATTCTCTGCTTTTATTCGCGCCTCGCGTCGTGGAAAACAACGTCTCGACGTCATGAAACTTCGATGTGTAGGAGAAAAGTAGGGGAGCGGTGGATAAATTTATGGGAAATCGTGTAAGGTAAAAGGATAAGGGGAAAAAGTGAAAAAGAAGAAAAATTAAAACAAAAGCCACGCACGTAACCCCGCCGATTGTATTATCATTACAATGGATCCCCTTCGACGATTTATCGTTAATGGATTTGGCTTGTTGATGAATTTCAGCTGAAAGGGCATCGAGTTACGAAAATCTTGGACACGCGATGAAACCGCGTCGACGCAAATCGATCGCCATTCATAAAGATCGTTGGCGCGTCGTTGAATCGAATCAATCTCGTTGGTCGCCCATATTATGATGCTTTATGAAGGGATAGAATATCTAAAATCGTGCGATTTTTTGAGGAAACGTAAATTCGCGTTATACTTCCGTTCGGAGTGCTCGTATCTACAAAGGGACATATTCAGGGTACGTACATCATAGATATAATAATAGAAAAAGTACTTTTTATTGGTTACTACACTTTTTTTTAACCGACTTTGAAAAGACGGAGGTTACTCAATTCGTAAGTGGACTATGTTACTTTTTTTTGTTTTTGTTTTTTTTGTTTTCTATACGGATGGACCGATCTAGATGAAACTTCTTCCATCTTGTAGGCTCTGGTCCCCCATTGGTCCCGTTCCCAACAAATTTTTTGATAGCTCCATTGTTAACGACGTTATTGCAAAATTAGTGCGAAGTGGAACATGGTCCAGATTGTTTATCGTATTTTGTTTATTCGGCCATAACTAAGCACTGGGCAATCTCTTCGCGGATGTTAACCTACATATCGGTGACAGTTATGAATACGTATCAGTTATTGAATAATTCTTTGTTTATTCGGCCATAACTAAGCAACGGGCAATCTCTTCGCGGATGTTTTCTACATATCAGTGACATTGTTATTGAATAATTATTTGTTTATTCGGCAATAACTAAGCAACGGGTCCACTTATTCGAATCAAACCTTCTCAATCTCTTCGCCGATGTTATTATAAAAATTAAATTATATCTAATATATCTAAATTATATCTTGCAAAAAGTAGTACACTAAAAAGAATGAAATAATAAATTCTCTCTTAAGCAGAATGTACTGTTAATTTTCTGCCGCCTTCGGAAAGGTTGCAATTTTTTGAGTATCAGTGTAATTTAAAAACAAAAATTATTTTATACTTTTCAGCGCTTTCTTCCACTTCTTATTCGAAGTCGGCTTTTGTTTTTTTTTCAAAAATATTTATTTCACTAATGCGGTCGATAGGCTTACACTTTTATTGACTGAGGTAGTATGTGCGCAGAAATATCGAGAATTTTAATAAAAATAACGGAGAATGAGTTCCCGAAGAAAAGTGTGCAATATAAGTGCAATGTAAATTCATTCGAAGATTTTATTCCGAGAGTATTCAAGTGCATCTTATCATCCTAATCGTTCTCAAACCCATCAATCATCAACAAATCACTCAATATTATCCAGAAACATTCCTTCCGTGTAGGAGTGACCGTTTAAAATAGTTGGAGACGACCGTTCCATTTATTACCGTGTATATATGCGTACACTTATTTATTTTCCGGGGTCGCTTATACACGAACGTAACACAAATTTAGTACACGACATCGCGCAATAGCAACTTCGAGAAATGGCCGGTAACGCGATCACGAACGGCTACGAAATCAAGTTAAAACAATGTAGCTCTCTACGTTCTATCTAGGCACGTACCAACATACCTATATACATATACATGCATACATACATACATATATACATACATACATATATACATACATACATATATACATACATACATATATACATACATACATACATACATACATGGAGACATACGTATGTAGCCGTGACATACTCGCGGGTATATCGAGTATCCACGAGTGGCCTGGAAGAAGCGTTTTACGCCATCCCGTTAATAATGCGCATCCAATTACCGGCTTTACTGGCTCGAAGCCACGTCACCGGGGCTCATTTGTCATCCGGTTACTCCCTCACCTCCGCTCGTATGCGATGAAAGCCGTATTCCGTAACGAAACTTTCGTCTTCTATCTCTTTTTTCTTTATATCTTTTCCTCTCTCTCTCTCTCTCTCTCGTTCTCTTTCTAACGTAGTCATCCGATCATTGAGCACGAAGAGCAGCAAGTAACAAGATGCAAGGTCATCCGAGCAGAATAGGACATAATTCCGTGAATACGTCACGTTATGAGACCCAGCTATATATACATACATACATACATATATATATATATATATATATTTCTCTTTCTCCCTCTCTTTTCCTCTATCATGTAGAATCGTAGAAGGCTCATAAAATTCGAACGTGTCCCCGTGAAACCGCTTCATCGAGCTCGTACTCTTTCCCCCCTTCCCTCGAGGCCGCCCCATTACTCTTCCAAATAATTTCGAATGCATTCTCGCTAACGATCCGACGAGTTTACTTCGGCGACTCCAAGTATGTCTTCGTATGCGTGTATCGTATAATAATAAGCAAGCTTTTCATGCCTCGATTCTCGATCGACGAGTCAGCGGTTTATCATCGTACCCTTTTGCCTTCCTAGTTGGGATCACGTTGTAAAAGTTTTAGAGATCGCGAGTTGAACTATGGGAAAAAGCAGGAGGGGTGGGTTTTATCGATCCGAATCGTTCAGAGATAGTTTTCAGAGATTTGGAGGAGTAGGTACCTACGTAGTGCTTTGAAACGTAATCTACGGAGATCGATAGACGTCGAAAGATGTCTAGGATCGTCGTTTCGACGTAAGTAAGTCACCGAGAGTGGAATATCATCGAAAGAAAGCGGTTAAACACGCAGAGAGGGATATAAAACGAACGAGTAGTTTTTGGCATCGCTCGGAACGTTCCCACGGAATCGGAGATTCGCTTCTCCACCCCCACCATCTTCACCACCTCTTCCTCCTACTCCTCCTCTCGAACGACAAACGGTGCCACGAGCATCGAGAATCTAACCTACATTCGTAGGAGGCTTCTCTCTCTCTCTCTCTCTCTCTCTCTCCTTTTCTCCCTCTCTCTCGTTTTCTGTGAGCGACCCATAAAGCAGGCTCTTAAAGTATCGACGTAAAATTGCACGAATCGTTCGTCGGTCGTCTATCGAAACTTTCAATTAATCGACAAATCGGTGTATAAAATGTACGAGCGTTTTCGTAATACGAACAACTACATTGTTTACGGAACAATAAAAACTTTAAAGATGATACAACAAGCTGTTGTTACTATTCGCTTTAAACGCAGTTAAACAAGAAATTTTAGTAAAATAATAAGAAACGATATATTAAGTTGCTAATGACAAATTCTTTTTCGAAATTACGATAATATAAATAAGTTATTACATAAGTGAACTTTAATGATTAAAAATAAACTTTTTTAGATACCAAATAGAAGGATCAATCGCGATAAAATTGTAGGTAAATGCAGGTAAACACAAAGATGCTTTTTATACGTCTCGCGGTGAATTTTCTTTAGCACTATTCGCCAAAGTAATTAATTATGCTTGCATCGTCTGTTTCGTGTGAAAATGAACGCGTAAGATATAGTACGTTCTCGTTAAAAGCGTCGGCTTTTATTATTCCGGGTTATATGTAGTATGAACTTGCATAGTATTCCTATTTTCGTGAATGTACGAGTACGTTTCGAGCAATTCCTCCGCAAATTCCCTCGGTTTTAAAACAATATCTAATTATAGCGTGTGTATTTGAAATGAAACGGTCTCTCGTAAAATCATCCAACAGACGGAAGTGCGTTACGGAGAAAAGCTTCATAACGAGGAGAAAAACATGATAAATATTATCGTTCATTAAGTTCAATAATAATTAACGTTTTCACGTATTATTATCACTTTTAAAATAATTCCGTACTTAACACATACACGCACAGGAAAATTTAGAAAGTATTCAGAATTTAAAAAAATGAAAAACTGCTTTTACGAATCCACGACGACGTGCCCTGAAATTGTGAACAAATGTAGACTATTTAGTGTACCAAATGTATATCAGGAATTTAAAAAAAGCAATTTTTGCAACGTTAATGAACTCACAGTAAATTTTGTTAAAGCTTTTTTACAAGTTTGGCCGTAAAAATGGTACTTACTGTTTTGTAAATCTCATAAACTAGTGTGAATTAATATCATAAGAAAATATAAAAATTAGCCGAATCTTAG
Organism: Odynerus spinipes; assembly: GCA_032403825.1. Lineage (NCBI taxonomy): Eukaryota > Metazoa > Arthropoda > Insecta > Hymenoptera > Vespidae > Odynerus > Odynerus spinipes. The sequence continues at coordinate 3,744,894 of JAIFRP010000021.1, read as the reverse complement.
AAGATCTATAAGCATTTAGAAATCTCTAAAAGTTATGGAATTTTAAAAAGTGTATGTATATTTTCTACTCTTACTGTACATCGAGATACCGTACCTTAATACAGGACGTAACTCTTACGAACCTTATTGGTGAGAAATGAAGATGGACGCGTTGCCGAAACGATAATAATGAATGCGTTTAATTTCGTCGTTTTAGCCGCGAGCGACGACAACGAGTTCTTGATATTTCGAGCGTTAAGTTTGGTCGACAATGCGTGCCGGTCTGGCACTTAAGGCGCACTCGAGTGCGTCCTGGGTAGGTAATTTTAATGTATGCAACGAGCCTCGGAGTCGGTGCACATGGTAAAGCTAGGATCGCGCTTAGACGGATGCAGGTGCTAACTTTTTGGTGGAAGGCTTTGCAAGCTTTGTAATCTAAATGCCAACGCGTACCTATATGTCTACACTATCTCTACGTTGTTGGTAGTACAGTTCGTAGGAATAATAGGAGGAGGTAGTTTCATGTTATGTAGGATTAGAAAGGTAAAAATAAGATGGATAACCCGATCTGTCGTGTCGTATTATTTATTTTTGTGAATTTGATCGTTCTTTTAGAAATACCGCACGTAGATACGATCTAGACGTATACCTACTCCACCTTTTCGTAGGTCGTCGTAATTAATAGTTAATAGTCGTAATTAATAGTCGTAAATCTATTAATTTCTTCGAATAGTATTTGTACGTCTTGCGATCTGTATTATTAATCTATCAATCGACGATGTTCCTTTGGAATTTATATAAAAATTACTGTATCGATAATTGATAAAAAGTATTAACTTTATCTGATATTAGATATCGACATTGTAATGTTATTCGATGAAAACTTAAAATATTTCAATAAAAATATACTCGATATCACGTTCACTAAATCCAGAGGAAGGAATAATATCTAAATTCTTATTATCTAAAATTAGAAAAAGCATACTCGAACATTATACAGCCGATAACTGCTCTATTTACCCTAGTCTGTCAAGAAGCATCCGATTTCGGATACAAAAAGAAGCTGCGTCTTCTCTTCGTATTCCAGTCGTTAATCCTCACGACATTGGTCCTCGATGAAACGTACTTAAGGGCTCTTCCTGTCGGTAATCGCGCTTCCTTTCCAACGAAAAGCACAAAAATAACTGTCTCACTTTCTTCTTCTCCCTGGCCCTCTCCTTCGAGAAGAGAGGAGTCGACAAATCGCTGGCAACGCGAGCGTTAATCGGCCGAGCAGAGAAGTTTTCGTTCGCGCCCGTAGATTTAAGACCGCTCTAAAAATATGTTCTCCTCGCAGGCAGTCCTTTAATCGTCCTCCCTCTTCCCCCTGCTCCCTACTCTTTCTCATCTTTCTCCACAGGCTTCGTCGTTTTCTTCTTCGTAACCTCTCGTCGTCGTCTTCGTCGTCTTCGTCGTGGTGGCTGGCTGCGCCCTCGTAGAAGCTGCCGAGCTATGCCCGGAGGCACCCAATGTCCGCTTAATTATCTTCCGAGGTGGAACGCGGCAGGGGTTAAGTTTCGCTGGGAATGCGTCGTAATTAAGAAAGGTGTTGCACCGATCTACCGCAGTCATTTGCCGGAAAATTGCCTGGAAATGGGAAGGAGGGGTAGGAGAAGGATGAGGAGGTTTGAAGAGGTGGATGAGAACGAGGAGAAGCAGGAGGAGGACGTCGCTGGAGACGGGAGCTTTCTTGTACGACGAGGATGACAACGACGACGTGGTAGGATGGTGTTTCTATTATTAAGTGGCTCATCTTCCACCCGAGTGCCAAGAGTGCTCTCGTAGCTTGATGAACTAGAGGAGATACGCGTGCACTTCTGTCGGGGTATATTTTACACGACATCCTTTTAAATATTGAACGAATGTTCGAAAGTTAAAAAGGTAATTACGAATTAGCTCTCCTCTTTGTTTTCATTTTTAATCAATGTCAAAAGAAACAACAATACCTACGTATATCTACTTTGGGAAAGCAGGTACGTGACCAGTTCACGCTCTCGGTCGTATCGGTTTCTCGAAAGATAAACAGGACTTGGGGTTTTGTAGGACAGAAAATAGCGTTAGACGGACAAGATACGTCGTACGAGTATCCTGTCGGAGTCAGTTGAGAGGAACGAAGGGGAAAGAGAGGAGAGAAAGAGCGAGAGCTAGACCGTAAGGCGACGCGGCAGCAGCGGTGCCTTCGAGAGGATGGATTTTCGAGACGCACGTGCGTCGCTTCCTTTACGGCTTTTTAATTAGCCTTTTCCTCGAAGCTAACGACCGAGAAAGACGAAGGAAGAAAGGAAGAGGGAGGGAGGGAGAGAGAGAGAGAGAGAGAAAGATGAAGTCCACGCGTCCTCCTGTTCGTCATCTCGTCAGCGAGAAATCGTTGTAGAGAATCCTGTTCGACCTATTTTTAAGATCTCGCAGAACTCACGAGCTTGGTGCCTATTTATTTTCTTGCTAAAAGTAGAGCCTTCTATATGTCTGTCTCTTTTTCTCTTACTTTCATCTCTGTCCTACCTAAATCTTTCTAAGTTCAAGGTGATCACGCTTAGGTCTCGCTTCATAATTTATCGGAGCCTGTTTCGCGGCCCTTTGCGAGCCATAGATTTTAAGAAGACACTCCAAATTGAATTTTTTTGAAATTGGAAGTTCAAGCAAAGATACTCGTTTTCATCGTATCTTCTTCTTTTTCGGAGTTCCGCGCCGGCAAGTAAATTGGTCCGAACGTTAGGCTTGTTCCCTGGCGAAGGGAAGAGGAGGGAAGAGAAAGGGACACGCGATATCTCGCAGCTTCGTGCTGGGATTGACAGCGATGTCGGCGACCACCGGCTTCGAAATTCCGATTCGGTTGGATAAATTCAAAAAGAAGAACCAACGCGCCGGTGTACCGTGGAACGAGAGGGAAAGAGAAAGATGGGAGAACGGTGTAAGAAATTCAATTGCTCGGTATAATATCGCGCCTCTCGCGAAAGAAAGCTGAGAGAGAAAGAAAGAGATAGAGAGAGGGGGGGGGAGAGAGAAGCAATCAGAAAAAGCCCGGAGCGATGGCTAAACGATTCCAGCAACGAGTTTATCCGTTTTGAAGATCGCCACCTCTCCCCCTCACTCTTTCTCTCCTTTTCAAAATATACCTAATATTTGTCGTTTAAAATTCCTCTCGTGTGTCTCTCGGTCTCATATCGTTTCCCTTCCGAAATCCAATATCACGCATCCGAGCCAGTACTGAACGCGATCATCGGAAAGAAGAAAAGTCATCGGCTACTTGGCATTCGAGAAAGATCACGATCGTAGCTCGCGAAAGCTTTAGCGGGATCACGAACGTATCGTAATGTTCGTTCTGTTTTTATCTTCCTTTTTTAACCGACTTCGAGAAAGGAGGAGACTACTCAATTCGACGGTGGGCGATGTTGCTTTT
>JAIFRP010000021.1:3673576-3686134 GCA_032403825.1 Odynerus spinipes | reverse complement strand
AGAGAGAAGGAGACAGGGGGATCGTCAAGAAGCGACACGCGGAGAGAGTCTGCGCTCACTCGGACTCATAACTTATAAATTAGATTCGTGTCGTCGTTGTCGCGCTCGGAGCCCGGAGGCTCCTGCTCGACTGCGGACTATGACGACTACGCGAACGTATTACGGATGCTCGTCCACCGCATTATTTCTCGAACGCAATAAGCCCGCTGAGGAGCGACCTTTTCTTCTTCTCCTCCTCCTCCTCCTTCTTCCTCTTCTCTTCGCGGGTTAACACCTGCGGCGGGGAAAAAATTCCAGACCGTTTCGGACACCTCTAACGCTTCCAAAAGAAACGATCGTCTTTTCGAGTACCTACCTTTTGCTCTGACTAATTTTCTTTCTTGTTAATAGCTTGCGTTGCCATAAGACGTTTTTTAGGCTGTAAGAATTCTATTAGGATATGTATAAGGTGATAAAGTGTTTCAAAGCATGGTGGTTTCAATTATGGTCGGACGGAGAATAAGCGAATGTGTAGTTCCTCAAATTGCTTTGCTTCTGAACGTCTGTTTTTTTAGGCAACGGATTTTTTAGGATTTTATAGAACTGTGGTTATCTAAAATATTTGTCGATCGATGAAAAGTTTAGATAAAAAACGCGAAGTCTATTTAATACAGAGCATTGCTGATTTTCTCAGTGGCTTCCTGAGTTTTTGTTAATTATATTAATTTTTATTTAATGCATTTGTTCGAGATATCGAAGCATCCTCTAGAACCATAACTTTATGACTTCAGCAATAAATTCAATGCACTTCCATTCACTCACTTGTATATAAAAGAAAAAAAAACAAATTTTAAATTTCTGTTTTCATTACGAATCCTTAAATAACAACTTTCTATCGATGCAGCAACCAAAAGGATCGATTCTAGAAAAATTATCCGAACAAAGAGAATCCTAGTCCTTTAATTGGTCGAGCAAAGTATTGGGTCGACTGGAGCGAGTAGGATGTCCTTTTCCAAAGCAAACATTCTCTAGAAAGGGCAGGTATCTAAAAAGTACGAGAGACACATTTCCATCCATTTTACCGAAGACAAGGATACGGGATAAGGTAGGACGAGGACGAAGTGGCAGCCCATAGTAGCATGGGATATTAATATCGCATTCGGGCCATCTGCCGGCGCGGTTGGGGTTATTAAAATGTAAACTTCATTATCATTCTCCGCTGTAATTACATTTTTTTTCGTCTCGCGTCTCACCCTCTCACGGTTCTGCTATACGCACCAGGGTCCGTTCTAGCCCGTTGGCTTGCATTAGCGCGAGCTTTCATTCCGATTGGAGGAAAGGAAAGGAGAGGAGGGAGAAAAGAAGGGTGCGCGAAGTGTAAGGGTGGAAAAAAGGAAAGGACGATTTCCGAGCGTCTCGGCTTCGAGGCACGCGCCATTTCTGCTACGCATTTCGGATTGGAAGCTTTCTCGCGATATTGGACGACGATGATGGCTCGCGCAATCGATACGCGGGCGAACGAGCGAACGCCTTCCAATCCCATCGCGTCTCTTGATCTTTTGCCATTCACTCGGCGTTGCCCGAAGAGATCGCTGCTGCCGATTCCTCGCGTGGAATTCCGTCTGGAATTCTTAGGCGACGAGCGGTGATCTTTTAAATTTCTTGGCTGTGGTCTTCGTGGTGTGGGGAAATGAATGCTATTGAAAGGTTAAGAAAAAACGAACGAATAAAAATTATTGCTTGTTTATTAACGAAGGTGAGTGTGCACAGATTAAATTGTCGTGTTAGCTATCGAAATTGCAATTAAAATATGAGAGGTGTGTTTATATTATACTAAAGTATACTAGATTTATTTAACATTATAATGTTATGTTTATCAGTAAATGTTATACATTTTTACTATCTTAAATTATAACGAAAGAGTAACGCATCCAAAGCTAAATATAGGTATCTTAGGTTAAATCGATCTAGTATTTCATTAGCGTTAAAAGTAAAGTTTGAATATTTCTAGTTCTTATTATTTTAGGTTAAAAGTACATGTTCGATAATTACTTAATTAAACGATAATCTTTCGACCAACTTAAAAAAAAAAGAAGAAAAGTAAAATTGTTACAAAAGTGCTGCACGCTGGATTATATTTCGAAGATAACACTATCGACGGGACTATTTTTACGAAACCACCAGGATAAAAGAAATCGGTCAATTTCGATCCACCGTAGATCTCCCGTTCTATTTTCCCTAGAGATATTATTTAGGATTACTCCAGGATCGTAGAGAATATCCGTATTTGTAGGACGAATCGAGTACGCTGGTTTCAACGGAGCTCGCGTATCGAGCTTTTCAGATATTCGAGTTTCCCGACAACGGGGACTTTGAAATTCGTATTCGGTTTTCCACGAGTACGCGATAGGAGCTTCGGGACGTTCAGGGATTTTTTATTATTTTTCTACCGCAATGCGACCGATTAAACATTGCCACCTAAAAAAATATAAGAGAGAAGAGAGGAAGGTCAACACCATAAAAAAACAACCGTGTGCTCGTTTGATCGAAAGAATAGATGCAAGCATGCTAAAGAAGAAAGAGAGAGAGAGAGAGAGAATAAAGGCAAAAGAGAACGGAAGTTGGCGATCTGCCAATCCCTCGTCATTATTTATAACGAACGCATAATTAGGTCCAGCAAACTTCATCGCGGTTTGCTCCTGGTTGGTTTCTCGACCGGAATTTACGACGCGTATTACTGAACGCGCGTTAACGTGTATTTACTCTCATGATACTTTCAATGAATACTTGGCACACGGTCATTAAACGAGTTTGATCCTAATACTACTTCATAATAAATTTCTAAGACATTATCAACAGGACACATTGTAACACAGAAGGAACACATCGAAGAGGGTAATATGGACGAACGGATAAACCGATGGGTTAGTGTACGGAGGAAGGAAGGAAGGGTGAGAGAGAGGGGAAAGGTAGTAGGGGGTGTAAGGATCCTGGGAGATGTTCCATTCCGCTGGAAGGACAATGCCTTGGGAGGGCCGCAACAATGCGCTTCGGTCGTGGCCGGAGCCACTTCGGTTAATTAATTGCTCGGCTCTTTGTTGACGAACGCGTGTGACACCGATCTCTCTCTCTTTCGCTCTCTCACACAACCACTCTCTCTCTCTCTCTCTCTCTCGTGGTATTCTCCATCCATCGCACGTCTACTCCTTCTGCTCGAATTAATTAACTAGAGTTTTGCTAGTTGAACGATCGACGAGAGGAAACTTTCTCCTCCGCCTGTCGTTAAACGTTCATCGAAGATGTTCGATCCGTTGGATAGCCATCTAGTTAGTTCGCGGGCGTGTTAGCTTAACGTTTCATTCATGATATTCACCATACGTAAGAAGAAACGTGGGAGGCGCGTTTTGGTGGCGTGCATTTCGCAATAAAGGCGCTCGGTTCCCACGTTGGAACTGCTAGAAACAATGCGGCTCTTCCCTCTCCCCCCACCCCTCTTTCTATTTTTCTGTTTATTTATCTCACTCTCTCCCCCCTCTTGCTCTCTTTTACTCTCCGTTTCCAGCTTCTGTGCAAACTACGCTCGCGAGAAATTGCAGGAGCGAACGGCAAGAATATGGAGACCTAGTTCGCAAACTCTGTCTCTGACAACGAGTTAACTTGGAGAGCGTGTGCGCCCGCGCGCGCGCGCGCACTGGCGCGGATGTTTCGAAAACTCCTGGGAATAGATAAAATCAAATTGGAAACGGAAGACCGTTTACCGTAACTGCCGCGCTACGCCATCGCCTCCTCTCCTGCTCCAGTCTCTAGTGCATTCGAATCTTGTCTTTGAAAGCCCACCGAACTGGTCATACAATTTTCGAACTCTCGTTAACGAGCGAAACTCCATTCCTGTGGGTCTTTTCAAATATTTACGCGTTAACCATCGTATGGATGGATAATCGTGAAAATGATTCTTAATTTTTATTAGGTCTATTAGGGAGCATTATTTTGCGGTAAATTTATTGTCATACATGAATTAGATTTATTTTATGTTGCCATTTAGAATATTTCATTTATTAAATAATTAATATAGAAACGTAATATGTAGTGTATCAATAATTCGTCGTATACATTTCGTCGAATAAAGAACATATTATCGATAATCGCTAGCAAGATAAAGGAGAATCGATCAGGAAGAGGCTGCATCTTTTGTTTAGTCTTTTGTGGTCAGCTGTGGCTTTAGTTAGTAGCAGCCGAATTCGATCTTTCACGTTATGAAAACGTGACAAAAAGAATATCACAAAAGATGTGAAACTTTTTCATTCTCTCTTGAATTGAAAAATATGATAATTTTGACAATAGTATTATAAGAACGTAGTAAAAATGAGCAATTCTGAGACTATTTCAGATATTCAGTTTCTACGTTAACAGCGTACGAGTACTTCCTGTATTTACTCTATAAGCTAACGTACAGCTGCAGGATATTGCAATTTATCAATAAATAAATAAAAACGCGATAAGATCGAGTCAAAAAATAAAGCCATAAAAAAGCCTTATATGTCCACGTAACGCATAATAATACAATTATCCATAAACGATACGATGAATCAATCTCCGTTCTCCTTCAATAATAATTAGCCAATTATCGCATTTTCATTGATACGTTTCGTGGAAGTATCGTAACCGCTGCGTTCGGCGTACCGACCGCCGTTTATTTAAAAAATTTTTGCGAAGGAAGGCACGCGAGTATCGATATCACGGGCGACAAAGAATAACACACAATGATCGCATTCATCGTATCATGCTCGTCCTTCTCTCCACCTCCTTCTCCACCGCCTCATCGTCACTGCTCTTGAACGAGCGATCTCGAGACCCGTTGAAAATCGTCGAGCGCGTCCGTTGCGACCGCTAGAATTCTCTTTCCCCTTCCCCACATCCCTCTTGCGAATACGCCGACTCATCTTTATAACTCCGCGCTATTCACGAGAAGAACTCTTTCGACGGCCCCGTCTGAGCGCACGGGCTGTCTTAAACGTGGATTAATGGACGCGAGCAGACCTTGTCTAGGCTCCTCAATACCTCCCAACCAAAATTATAACGATTCATTCTTCTTTCGGGGGAATGACATTACTAATATGAAAAAGGAAGTCACCGGAATTGAGAATAAAAATGGAAAACTGAATTATGGATTTTGGAAAAAATGGGCAAAGGAATAACTTCGGGCTTAGTGCGCTAAAAATGAGAGTTCAACGATCTTCTCGAGAAGAGTTCTTGTAATCTATAGGGTAGGTCTATAAATAGATTCCATTAGGTACACCGAAATATTGTACATAAAATATCTCATAGAGTATAAATAAAGATGATTAAATGTATCCGAAGTATCATCGCGCGTCACGAAGATGTGATTCTATTAATTTTATTCTAAAATCATTCAAAACTAGAGATCACTTCGTTGGACGTTAATTGTCAACTCATCCTATATCTACGTAGATTGCATTCAGACACGAACGTTATAAAAAATGGACGTGATCTCAAAATCCGCAAAAATTGCAAAATTTATTTTTAAATTCCCTTCGCCGAAGGACAGCTTTTTTTCGAAATAAATGCTTGATCGAAGCTTAATCTTATATTTAGCATCGACTTGATTCGATCACACCTCAGTTTGATTTTGTTTATTATTTCACGTCGAGAGAATACACTCTCTATGATAACAAAATCGGCATTTCACGTTGAGTCCACCTCTCGATCGCTTTCGAACCCGGCTTGACGTTCCACTCCACTAACGAACCAGTCTACCACTTTATCTTATACTTTCTTTCTATCGCCTTGCCTTCTATCGCTTCGCGGTCCCTATTATTCGCGACAATGGCGTTCATCGAAGCGTAAAGCCGTTAGAAATACGAACGGACTAGCAAACGGCCAGACCGATATATGCGAGCGCAGAAATCACTTTGCCTTGCCAGGCTCTGGGATCGATCGATCCTTTCGAGTGTATTTACGCGTGTGTGTATTTAATGTGTGTATGTGTGTGTGTGTGTGTGTGAGAGAGAGAGAGAGGCTTATCACCAGTGGAGCTTATCAAGGAGCTAATTGAAGCTCGTGCGAAATCACCTCGTTCGCCCGGTTTAGTTAACTAACTAAACTGACATTAAATAAGCTCTATAAGGGTAATACAGAATGCACTCTCTCTCTCTCTCTCTCTCTCTCTCTCTCTCTCTCTCTCTCTTTCACAGACACTCTGTCCGAAACGTGATACACGAAGCTATAAAATAAGCTTTTCGTCCAAAGTTAATGCGTTTGAGCGTTCTTACTACAAGATCAAACTGTATCGTCTTACAATTGATTAGAACTTCGTAAGAATCGACAAAGGGTATAAGCAGTATCGTTGAAAAAGTCAATTTAAAGAATAGGTTGAGAGTGGAGAATCAGTCTTTGTAGACTTTATAGATGAGAGTCAATAATTTAAGGAGTTCGTTTAAAGCGATTTTGAGTTAACTTTCGTGTTATGGTTTTAGCAAATATTTATTGACACTTATTAAGAAACGTGTAATATTTTAAGATAATTTTATTATGACAGATACTGACCCTAAAAAATCCGAGTTATATTCATAAAGATATCATTATTACTGATTGTTAACATAGTGTATTTTTTGTATACTGCACCTATACCATCGTGTCTCAAAATATAATATTTATACTACAGGGCGTACTCTTAAAATTGTATCACGTATAAGCAGTACTACATATAGACTACATTGAGAACCCCTGATTTTATATTATAAAGGTTTCAACCTCTATTTCCAATACAGACTCTTGCCTATGTCTCCAGCTTAAAAGAAATTTCATATCACTTTTAATAATCACCACGATATTACGTTATATGACATCAGCGATAGCGATAACAATAGCTAAGCAGTTTCGTAAGCAGACAAACAACGAATTCTTCGAACGTCACTTCTCGTTGAGTTACTCTCCGCGTAGGAATCGTCTTACGGAATAATAATCGTCGACGAGGGCTGACGCGATCGCTCGGAAATAGATTTAAAAACGCAACGGCAGGTGTGTTTCACGCGGAACCCGATCGTTAATGGCTCTGCGAAAATGGATAAGAACGGAAGGGGGTGTGGGGTTGATATCAACGCGACTCGCGTCGTCCAGCGCAGCAGCTTCTTTATCACCGTTATTCCCGATAGATATATATGCGAGCAACTTTCAAGGTCGCCAGTCACGAGTAGGAGAAAAGTTACATCGTTTCGTCACGAAAGGGGGATACCGAGACGGGTCGATGACTTTCGACGACATAAAGGGACGTCAGCTCGTAAAAGGGCGGAAAATAGAAAGTGTCGTTTGGAAAATTTCTCTCTTATCGTTGTCTACGATATTAAGTTTTTCAAATTTGTATTATGCCCGCGTAAAGGATATCCGTATTTTTTGTTAAACTAGATTTATGGACAAAGTTTTGGATTCTTTTATAAAGTAAAATTCGATAATTTCATTTATTCGAGGGATATAGCTCGATAAGAGGAATCTTTCTATACCGATTAACAGCTTTGCGCTATTATTTTACGTTAGTTTTGATCGAATACTTTGAAAGAGAAAGACAAAGAAAGAAGCGAAAATTTAATCGGCAAAAGTGGTTTAAAGAGATTAAATGAAAAGATAAATCTTCTAACTGTATCCTGGAATATGTGAAAACGATTCTACGTACCATCTCTTTTGTATACAGATATTATATCTTAGAAATGTCTTTTTTCAGGAGACGAGACAAGACCATTTCCTCGGTAGACACGACGACACATAGAACGAAGCGTCGATTGTTATTCTCGTCGTCGTAATTCTTCACGTGACCAGAAGCGATTCGGATCGGAGAGAGGGCGGTCATACTTTATGGACGCGTTAACACTCGCCGTTTGAAACGAGACGCGAACGGTAATTGGATGCTGTTATTTGCAGCAGCCTTCCGTTATAAATTACCGTTGACAGCGCGTAGGGTTTTGCAAGACGGATAGCTGATTTGGCAAAAGGAGGAAGGATCGACGTGTAGCCTGAGGTGAGATGAGTAATATGTCATTTGTATGTAGAAAGAAAGAGAGAGAGAGAGAGAGAAGGAGAGAAGGAGTTGGGTGTCTATATTGCTTTCTTTTACCAATTAGAAGCGCGAGGTAATGGACGCGCGAAGGCAACGCGTGGGAATATTCGCAAACTGATAACGTTGTTACGTTGCTTTCCTTCTGACGAATAGCCGAAGTTACGTCTCAGCAATATGCATATAAATTTGCTCAATGCGAGCGAGAGAGGCAGGGAGGGAGGAGGAGAAAAGAGAGAGAGAGAGAGAGAGAGAGAGAGAGAAAGTAAGACGTTTTTCAAACTCCCACTTTAAAATTACCAACCAAGCTCTTAAGGTTCCTTTTTTCGCGCCGTAATCCTCGTTACTAATTCTTCCTTGTAATTAACGTAATGATAAGCCTATTTCAAGGGAGTTGGATTATTCAGGAGGAGGCTCAAACGACGCGCGATCGCTTCGCAGACTTACTCATGTACAAATTTAACGGAAGTCGTCTTGTTTGTAAACTAGTAGATACTCGCACCTTACAGTCCTTTAATTATTAACTAATCGTTGGTAATTAATTCGCAAGATGTTGCGAGGATCACCTTCCGGTCGAACTAAATTAAAATGGATCCCAAGCCGTTAGAAAAGTCCATTCATTCCATTTACATATTTTATTCACGATTTCAATGCGTATAGATTATTTTCTACTTACAATTAGATATAGTACGCTCGATATTTTCAATTACGAATCTCCGCACTCGCGCGACTCGAAAAAGGATTCCTTTCCGTTCTCCGTTGCCGTGGACGGTGCTGTGTTTCTGCGTTCGCCTTTGAACGCGAATAATCGCTACGTAAATGCGGACTATAATCACGCGTATGCCATAAACATGAAAAGTCTTTGAGCGCTCGCGTTTTGCACCGCTCTCTTTATAGCGCGGTTATACTTTGTATACTCGTGGATTGTATGTACGTGCGCACATAGACCTATACATATGTATATGCAGAAACGCACGGGGCGAGCGCGCTAGAATATTATAATTACGGGGAAGAAAAGAACCGGGAAAATGAAAACGAAAGAGAAAAAGAGAATTGAACACACGCGTGGCGCGATACGTAGTATCACCAATAATGTCTTTATAGCCTGATATAAATTCGTTGGAAAAGGAAGGTAAATGGATATAAATTCGACGTTTCACCGATAAACGAGAGGCGGGTTTGTATTGACAAAAATTACGATTGAATTATGTTAATTGCTTAGGAGGGATGATCGTTTACAATAGCATAGATACCTCTTCCCCTCTCTCCTCTGAAAAGAGGAAAGGAGAATCCTCGTAAAATAAAAATCGAGAAAGAGGAAAAGTAGAAAAAGAAGAGAAAAATTCGTCGTTTCGTTGTATAGTCAAACGAGATGGGAGGAAAAAGCGTGGCATGATTCATCTCTTCAACCTGTTTCTACGGGGTCGAAACTCGAGGCCTCTGCGCGTTTATCCATTTGTTTGAGTTATCATATATTTTACCTTCGGCCGAAGGTAAAATATATGCTGGTGGAAAAAGGAAGAAAAAGGGTTTCTCTCTCGAAGGTCGATAATGCGCGCATCGCGCCTTGAACATATTTTTTTTGTACTTCTCTTTCTCCCTCCCCCTCTCTCTCTCTCTCTCTCTCACTCTTTCTATTCGTATACATACATGAGGCGGGTTCACGAAAAGACGAGTTTGAAACTCTGTGGAGACGATTCGTGTTTGTTAAACGCGCAAGAGGAATTAAGATTTACAGCCGTCGTATGGGCATTGTAGGCCGGTCGTGCGCGGGCACCGTCGTAGATCAAGTCACGTAACTACGTTCGGGCCGATTTTAAGGAGGCCCGGAGGAGTCGGTCTCTCTCTCTCTCTTTCTCTTTCTCATATACTCTTTCTCCCGCAGCCCTCTCGGGCCTTCGCCGAGAACTCCAACCTCGAGAACTCTCGAGACTTCGGCAAAGCGCAATAAAGTCTCCTCTCGATGCAGTTATAGGTATTTGTCGCCTTCGAAAAGGAGTCATATGCCCGTATGATGTATGTACGGTCGTTTCTATGTACGTAGGTATGTGTACATAGTTATAGCAGGTATATGGTTTTATTGGGGGCGTAGGTATACTCGTACGTGTATACGTATAGTATATAGAAGCGAGCGTCGGCTCCGTGCACCGGCACAAAGCGCTTTATTTGCCTTGAGAAAACTTGTTGCGCGCGCGAACCCAACCATGTTTCGTTTTAATTTCTCATATATTCGTAGGAAAGGAGTCGGGGAAGGGGGGGAGAGAGAGAGAGAGCCCGACGTCGTCAAATGTTTTTTTTGTCACCCCTGAATTCCATTTCGCGGAAAGAATTTTTATTCTTACTCGCGTTCTTTCTTCTCCTTCTCACCTATTTCCTTTTTCCTTTCTTTTCGTCATTTTGACTTCTTTTTAAAGAGAAACTGGAGGGCTCTAGTGGATTCGTGTCCAAGCGTATCTTTTGTGGTCACGCGACGTTCTCGCGAGACGATAAGACGAGCTCGAGTCTCGATTTTTGTGAACATTAGAAAAACGCGAATGGATAAGGGGCGGCTCGGTGATAACTCGCACGTAAAGCACGATCGTGGAATTATTTTATTGGAACTTGATAAATTCGAGTTCACCATTCGAGGTTCGGGTTCTTTTTTCTTAAAGGGTGTAACCTCGAGTAGAGCTACACAAAAATTGACAAAGTCTCGTAAATAAGAATTTATTCGGATGCCGAGAGACATAAGAATGAACGAACTAACGAACGAACGAACGAGACTCGGCTTCTCTCATGGTTTCTCTTTCGAAATTTTGTCATTATTCAAAAGACTATTGATTTATACCGCTTCGAAAGACCGCCCGTTCGAATCTCGTTACTTCCCTTTATCTTCTTTTCATTGACAAGTCATTTTGTCTGGCTCGACGCGACATCGCAGTTCGTTTTCTCTTCGCCTTCGAACGCGAAGCGAATTTATAGCGACGGTTAAGGAAATTAATCGCGTTCGATTTGCCATACTTCCTGCGAAAGAGAGACAGAGACTCTTTTCGAGACTTCTCTCTCTCTCTCTCTCTCTCTCTCTCTCACTCACTCACACACACGCACGCACACACACTTTTTGGTTTTTCTCTCTCGTTTTTGCTCGTCGCGTAAAATCATGAAAATTCCGTGAGCGTGCGCGAGCTCATACGTTGGATACATAAACTCCTATCGCATTTAATCTCTTCTTGGAAAATAGGTCACACAGAGCGTGCTCTTCTTTACCATCGACATCAAGTCCATTAAGTCGTTGGGATTCTTTCGCGATAGTTCTCAAATACCGAGCTCCTCTGTTAGTATCGAAATCAGTATTATGTTTAGGATCGTATTTTTCTCAAAATTACTAAACTTATGGTTATGATGATCCATTAGCTTATTTCATATCCAGGATCAGTACGTAAAGAAAAATCGTTTAGAAGTTTCTTGGATCTCTTCGTATTTGATTCTTCTTTAAATTTTCATTAATATTAGGTATACTTTGCTTAAATCATTTTAATTAATTACTTCTCCATTTCTTCTTGATTGCACAATCTTATCTTTTTAGCATTTGGTCATATTACGTACCTACCTACGTTTCTTTCACTTATCCCTTTATGACATCCACTATTCTCTCCATTTATTGTCATTTTATCTTTTATTATCCCATTTTTATGTACTACGTGCATACTTTATTGCTATTTTTCCATATCGGCATTTTACTCACACGAAATAAACTTTGTCCTTCCCCCCCCTCTCTCTCTCGTGTATTCTCGTCGTACGATCGCACACTCGTCTTCTCGCGGAAGCCAGCCGGTCGCGAAGTCGTCGAGGGAGCAACGATACGGATGCATTCCAAGGCGTCGCTCGAATACGAGTACACGAACGGAACAAGGTATCCACCGTCGATCCGGTAGAAAAGAGTGAGTGAGAGAGGGAGAGAGAGAGAGAGAGAGAGAGAGAGTCGAAAGGAGAGAAAGGAGCAAAAGAGGAGGCGAGGTTGGTAAGTCCTTAGAACGCTGCTTATTGATTTATTTTACGAGGATCGTAAACTCGATCTCTCTCTGTACCACCACCACTATTGCCAGCGCCATCACCACTAACACTACCACTGCTACCAGCAGTACCACCAATAGCAACATCATCTCGACCCAGCCCTCTTTTGTTCGCTCGTGTTCGTCACGTTTTCGAGCATCGAAAAAACGGCTTAAAAAGGAAGAACCACCGGCCGACACACGGCAACAACAACTACAACAACAATAGCAATAGCAACAGCAACAGCAACAGCAACAACAACAACGGTAACAGCAACAACGACGACGAAGACGACGACAAGAAGCAAAAGAATTAAAGGGAATAAATATAGGAAGTTTCGTTTCGAAAAGCCCGCGCCTGGCCCTCCGCGTACGACAAGTCCGAGAGATATATTGTCGCGCGTATATTTACGAGGAGTGAGAGTTATAAATCACGCGTTCGTCTGCTTTGCCTGGACCAGAGAGAGAGAGAGAGAGAGAGAG
>JAIFRP010000021.1:3663305-3673548 GCA_032403825.1 Odynerus spinipes | reverse complement strand
AGAGAGAGAGAGAGAGAAAGAGATGAAGTGGGTGGGGGTACCGGGGGCCCGGAACACGCACCAACGCTAACTCACACGCATACCTACACCGATACGTGTATACATGTAAAGGAATACGCATAGCCGCCCTCACGTGGAACCGGTCAATGTCTCGACGTAATGGTTTTTCGATAATTGTGTAACTGTTTCACATTGCCGGCCGGTGAAACACGGCGCTGTGTAAACGCTTTTACCCCCTTTAACGAGCGTGCCTCGGGACCTTTCTTTCTCTTTCTCTTTCTTTCTTCCCCCCCTCTCTCTCACTCTCTTTCTCTTTCTCTTTCTTTATGTTTCTTTATACACACTGCTCTCTCGCAATCAGGATACCCGTAGAGGATCGACCGTATCTCCTTTGACGCGTTCACGCTGCGAGTCGTTTCGTATTCGCGCGTATTCTTCCCCCTTCTTATTATTATTCTTCCTTCTCCAGTCTCCACCTTCACCTCCGCCTTCTCCCCTTCCCTCTTTTTAATTTTCCGTACACGGTGTGGACGTGCCGGGAAGACGACGCTTCCGCGAATCGAATCATACGTTGTGTAAACATATTCGCCGTCGTACGGGTACGGCCTGTAATCGAACGGACATTGTCGCGAAATGTAGCATGCAAATTGGATCGAATTTCTTCTTCTTTTTTCTCATTCCGTGTTATCCTTGTCGATGAAGTACATGTAATATATACGATACCTGTCGGATCGAAGAAGAATTATGATCACTATTATTATTTTTAATTTTTTCTCCTTTTTCATCGTTGCTTTCATTTGTTTCTCCTTTTAGCAACGGATTTATTTAATTTCGAGCTTAAAACAAGCGCCCTATTGTTACGTTGTTTTTCTTGTTTTTTCGAGTACTAATTGATCTCAAAAAGTTATTACGCCCACTCGTGTTCGGCTCGAATTGTTTCACATGTCGAGCATACGCGTTGATTATTATTATTGTTATTGGTAATAGTTAGTTTAATATTTTTTCATTTAACGAACGAACGAGTTTTACACTCTGTGCGGAAAAATAAGTGGTTTCGTGCGTCGAAGCGCGCAACGAACTCGAACGACGAGGGTCGTTGGAGACTACCTGTTACGCCATCGGGACGATTTATGATCGTTCCACAGTCACCGTTGTTTTCGATGCGCCTTAAATATCATCCCCCGATAGTGGGTGAATATTGAAAAGGGCAGGCCTCTTTCTTTTGAGACCGAGCCTTAATTTTGATTTTAATTGAATTAGTTATTTGAAGGAAAGAAATATTATTATTAACAATTGAAGGCTCCACTCGGCGCGGCCTGGGTCAAGGGCTGCTGGGGCTCTGACGTTTTAAATAAAATAAATTGACAAGATACTATGACGTATTACGCTAAGTTGGGCGTCAGTTGATTTTACGAATCAACAAACTTATATAATATTTAATTACTAGCTAGAGGAGAGCAGGAGTCTCACTCGAGGGTGAGTAAGCTGGAGGACCCGATAGAAAACGATAAAGAACACAAGAAATAGAAAATATGTTATAGAAATATAAGGAAATAATATAATTTACTTCAGATAAAATATTTGTTAATGACTTACGGTGGTTTACAAATTTGACGACGACTGCTCGACAAAGACCGTTTATGGTAGCTTCTCGAAAATCGCTACGCTTGTCGCAGACACAATCACACAGTGGGATTTATTTATCTGATTGACAATAGAATTGTAGCACTGACAAAAGGTTCGATACTATATGAATTACAGAAAAACGTTTAGAATACAATCAAGGAAGTTTTAGTGCAAGTACAAAAGAAAAATCTAACAAAGTAAAAAAAAGATCTTTACTGTACGATTGACTGGGACAGAGTGACGCACGATCGATTAGCGATCGAATGCGAGCGATGTCAGCCCTTTGCTGGCCCTTCGACTATTTATCGTAATCGACAACGCTGCTGTAACGCACGGGAAATTCGAATTCACGTAATCGAGATTTTCTATTTTTCGTGCGTGAATTCGAGCGGCCAAATTCTTTGACGACGTTAAGTCGTCTTAATCTTTATTTTCCTGTCACACTCTCATTTTCTTTTCTCTCGAGTCAAGCGAATTCTTTTACGGATTTTTCAATGTTGTCCATACATAGAAATATCTATCTAGTGTATTTATGTATATAAGTCCGTGGTATCGAACGGAGGGTTGGATGTATGTACATACCTACGTGCTGTGGTCCATCTTGCACGGTATTGCAATACTCGTATTATCAATTTTGATCCGCATATTCGAAAGTATTCACAATCTTGGCGAAACCATAACGTGGGCCGATACTTGACCATACATTCTGAAAGGTTTGCCCGATATTAGTTAAATTTCTTGTGCCGATACTCCGGCCTTATCCTTCCAATAGGAATTCTGTAACTTCGATAGTTTCGGGTATAGAGAGTGAGTAAGCGTGCGCGAGAAAGAGAGAGAGGGAGAGAAAGTGAATTTCAAAATTTCGACGATACAATCGACGTTCCTTCTACGTTCCTTCTCCCTTTCTTCAAAAACTATTACGGTAAAGTTCCTTCGATTACGTAGAAAAAGTTCTTTCCCCTAAGTTAGAAATTCTATTGTATAGAGAAAATTGTCTAACGTATAGGACGGTGTCGACGTCGAACGACGTTATCATATCTCAAGGGTATCGACAGCGTGGCTCCCGCTTCAAATAGAGTACAAGTTTAATAACGTCCCACGTCGAAGCGTATTTTCATACGCTTCGCGGCATCATAAGCGCGAACGTGGATAAGCGACTAATCTTTCCTCGTCGGGGTGACATCATCGAGTCTCGAGCTTTTAACACCACTGAGATTATAATTCCTCGAACATCCTCCACTTCCTCCTCCTCCTCCTCCTCCTCCTCCTCCTCCTGTTCCTCACAGCATCAGCTTTCTTCGTTCATTCTCTCACTTCCGCTATTTTCCGAGAGTATCGCACTACGAGGTCGATATCGATCCTTCCTTTATATATTTATTAAAAAAACAATATGTATATTTGTATCGTATATATTTCTTAATCATATTTTTAATAAGCAATAAAAAGTGAGAATAACAAGAGAAGAATGGAAAGAAGGAGAATAGCATTGTTCAAGAGAATAATATCATGTGTGTATACGAGGTGTTTTAGAAAAAATTGTTAATATTTTAGTGTTGATAATTATGAGTATAAAAGTCAAATACCCTGTCTATAAAAATCTAAAAAGTTTAATGTAATCTTTAAGAAACATCTTTTAGTTTAAAAATCATTTTGGATATTTCTCCAATTGTGAAAGTTTGACATCAGCCGTTTCTGAACCCAACCACAGTATAATATATGCATATGGTATTTAGCGGTAAGAATCGAATCATTATTAAAATTATTAAGTACGTAAAGAAAATAAAAAAGTTTAAATTATACGAAATGATAAAGAATAGAAATAGTAGAAATGCTTTGACCAACGATCAAACGATCGCACGAGACTCATTGTTAGTCTCTTTTTCATCCTTCTAAAGATTAAACTCGACTGCTATTACTAAAGCCGAAACTGACCGCAGAAGACTAAACAAAAGATGCGGCGTTTTACTGACCGGCTTTCCTTTATCTCGCCAGCGATTATTGATACGCTCTTTTGTGGCTCGCCGCGCGAACCCATGACAATTTGGACTTCGACGAAACGCGTTCTTGTTTGCATAACAAAGTATTTCCGTTTCTATATACGTGGTATCCACTTTCTATTTATAATAAGCTTTCTCTTCATTTTTTGTCAATTTTTTTAAAGCTTCTCTTTAGACAAACGCGCTCGCGATAACATACTATAAGCAGAATAAACCGGCGCGGCGGCGTGGAGAATCCCTTTTCTAATCGTCATACCTTCGCCGTAGGTAGCAGCTACTATGTAAGTAGGTATTCCAGTTCGTTTGAAAATGTTAGTTTCGGTCCGGCGAGACGCGAATATCGCACGCTCTCACCCCGAAGTGTATTCGCTCTCTTAATCTCTTTTGTCGTTATCAGAGCCGCATATTTAATGCACTTAGAAAGCCAGCTCCGTATTCATAAGTTGCTGTTAGCGCTGATAGTGTGCCGCGTACAGGCAGCGTAAAAAGCATTAGAAACTTTAAGAGCGCTACTAAAAGGGAGTTCCTAAGCGTACGACGGTGTAGCGGGTGCTCCCTTACATTTTCAACGATGTTTCACGCGCGTTACTCGTGAGTTAATATCCGAAACGCTGACGTACAAAGCGTAGGGAATATTACATTCATTCACCTCCATCTCTTTCCTTTCCACGTTACCTTTACTTTTATGTATTTACCAGTGGGATTCGGTTAAGAGTTAACCAAATTTCGGCATCGGACGCGGACTTCGTGAACGCTCCTTAATGAATCGAATTTCGCGGCACTTTTGAGTTCGATAAGGGACACTGAGAACGACTAAGAAAGAAAATTCGCTCCGATCGTTGTTTTCGTTTTGTCAACGCCGTGTTCGGGGTCATCCTGTATGTACAATGCTACACAATGCTACACAATGTAACGTTACATCCGACGATAATTTCATTTTCTACGAGCGGAGAGTTCTGCTTCGTTTTCGATACCGCTCGTCGTGCTTCGCCTCTTCGTTCGGTACAATGGAGGAAAAATCTTTAGTATCGATCTGTCCACGCGATCGCTGCAGTTTAGCGAGGGTGACACCGAGAGGAAGAATAACGGATCGATCGAGTAGCCTTCTTTCTTCCGTCGTTCACTTTGCTCGCCGCCTCTCTCGCTCGTCCTCGTTTAAATTCATCGAGCGACAAGAGATCACGCGGGACGTCGCTACATCCTAGAGCTCGTACTCTTAAGCATTGAGAGACGAAGTGAAGAAGAAACAGAGAGAGAGTGAATGTGCGAGAGAGAGAGAAGGTCGATCCTTGTAAAACTTGAGCGTGCTCGAAGAATTTCGAAAAGTTCCGTCGGTAACACTTAAAACTTCGTGCCCTTTCAGCTCTCGAAAACACTTGAAAGGGTGTTTCAAGACACCTTCTCTCGCTCGTGCACAAAATAGAGAGAGAGAGAGAGAGAGAGAGAGAGAGAGAGAGAGAACTGAGAAGAGCTTCTTCGTGAAAACTTTAAAATTCATGTAGCCACGTGCCCTTTACGATATTACGTACGAAATAGCGTGCGACGGTACGACGGCAAGCAAGAAGAAGAACGAGAAGGGTTGCGTCTATCTTCCTACGACACTTTTCATGGAATTTTTCGTTAAATTATTTATTAGATATATCGGGTGAGGTGAGATAGGTACATACCTTACTACGGTTCCTTCTACTTGTTTTCACCGCAGCATCCTTCTCCCTCTTGCTCTCTCTTTAAATTTCTCCGTCCCATGCTATTTTAACGACGCGAGCCCGATATTAATGCCGGTTTCCACGAGTGCCGGGGTTACCGGAGGCAGGATCGCTCGTAATTTTGCAAAATTGGTTACCCCAGGACGTTTATAATGCGAGGGAGCACGTAAGCCGTACTCGTGTATCTTTGAGTTACGTGCGGGCGCACGAGAGAGCGAGCGCGCGAGAGAGAGAAAGAGAGAGGGAGAGAGAGAGAGAGGGAGAGAGAAGGGGGGCGAATAGTATTCCTCTTTCACGATAAAGTTATAACGATTAAAAGGTGACGACTAGATTGCGCCGCGAGACGGCGTAATGGCTCTTTGCCTCGAGTAATTAGGAAATTAGTATACTCCTACGGGCACCAAGATAATTCCTTATCTTCCTTTCCCCTTTTTTCTATCCCTCAATTCCACCTCACACCCCCATAGCTCCCTACTCACCTATTCCACTCCTATTCTACATTATTTCATACTCTCATTACGTACCATTCGTTGTCCGCGCTCGTTTCCCCATTTCGCGGACTCACGTAGATGGAGACTCACCAATGTAGGGCACTCGAGCGACTTTGATAACTTTTTCGAGCAACATTTGCTTCTGTCGTTTCTTTTTCCTATCGTAACAAGGCACTCAGGTGTGACTGTAACCACTCGTGTATCTACGCTCGGTTATTTTTATTGCTCTTGACCTTTGCTCGTGGAAACGGTGCTAGTTCGAGCGTTAATTTAAGCGACCGCGAGAAACGTCAGGGTTGTTAAAAGACGTAAAATCGAATTTTATCCTAATTTAAACGGAGCGAGCGGGGGAGTGAGAAAGTAAGCGAGAAACCAAGACGAAGGTCAGGTTCACAACATCGAATTAATTTCTCGCGCCAGATTTACATGACCTTTTAAAGATATTCATGAGAGTTTTTCCGAATGCGGAAGGAAATCCGTAATCGATTTCTTTGGTTCTTTTCATATAATCGCAGGTATTCTTTTCGAATAATGATATCTTTTATGTAGGTATGTACATAATAACGATTTAATTGTATTACCAAATTTTTTATGGTATTCCCATAAAAGTGTTACACCGAACGTAGTTTTGTTGTTTCTTTTCTTTTGTTTTTGTTTGTTTTATTTTTCTCTTATTTTGGAACGAAATCCTCACCATAATTATGCACGCACGTAATTATGCACGGCGCGTGTGTATACGTAGAGTTTCATACATTATTTATCGCGATATTAATAACGGCGTGTCCGAGGCTCGTTAGCGGAAAAGAGACGGTGTATATCGTACGTCAGGCGCGGCGTGTAGGAGAGCGTATATCAGCGGGGACTCGCTTAATTGGAATTATTAAGATGGTCTAAATATTTTTTCATTTCTGAATACGATCTACTCTCCGATAGATAGATAAAAATAGTCACAGTCGGCGTCACGCGATTCTTCTCTTTTTTTTTTCGTTATAACGATTAATCAGTTACATTTTCATAACTTTATGAGAATTTGCCGCGTTTTCCGCGGCGGTGCGGATTGCTACTAGGAAAATGCTCGGATACGAGAAGAAAGAGAGAGAACGAGAGAGAGAGAGAGAGAGAGAGAGAGGGAAGGAGAGAAAATGACCGATACTTCTGACTTTTACCGAGAAGCGAGATTTATAAAGTGGAATTTAATTCACAACAAACGTTCCTGTTTTCTCACCGACTTGATCATTCATGTCATTCGACGAAGTACTCTCGACATCGAGATGCTCAATTATGTATCTCTACTCTTCTCTTCTCTTTTCATTCGTTTTCTTTTATTCTTATTTTTGACAACACCACACGAGCTAAAAGGAAATATTCGCACGTTACTTCACGCATATAAAACTAACTTTATACTTTACGTAAGAATAATTATAAATCGTTCTCACTTTTTTATATTTTCTCACCTACGGTCGCGTAGCTTTTAATAAAACAATTATATTCACGATCGTTATTTCCACTCATTATCGTCACCATCTATTTCTCTTTATCTCTTTCTTTCTCGATTTTTTGCTCTCAATCTTATCTTTGATACCTCTGAAAGTTTTTAACGAAACTCTTACTCGTTAACTTCATGCACTAACAATTAACAAATTTTCTACCTCGCGTTAGACAACTTATCATCCCGCCACCCCACCGTTTTCGCGTCCATGCTTACCTACGTCCGTTTTAATAGAATAATTATTTTCACGCTCTCATTCTACTTACATTTGATCTCCGTCATCAGCTGAAGTCTTAATTTAATTCGAACCACCGCGGACAAAGTAAAAATATGAACCGTTATATTCGAGGCATCTTTCTATAGCGTTAATTAATATGAAAGTATTTCTCAAAATTATCCCGGTCTCTTACGTCAACAACGTTTATCGTCAACGGAGAAGCATCTTGTTCTGAAAGATCTAAAATTGTTTCCTATCCACCTCCTCGTCGCGTGTCAACTTTCTCTTTCAGCGAGCTAGAATTAATCGTTTTCTCGCGACATGTTATTTCTCTCTCTTTAAATAGAGAGAGAGAGAGAGAGAGAGAGAGAGAGAGAGAGAGTGCATTCTCGGTATTATTATTCATTCTTACGTCAATATCCGTGGTAAGAGATTAGAAGCATTTCTCTCTCTCTCTCTCTCTCTCTCTCTCTCTCTCTCTCTCTGTTCGTACGGACAAAATTAATAGTTCCTACGAAAAGTCGACGTTGCAGGAAACTCGTACTCAGAGCTTTTTCTTTCCCATCTTTTCCTCTCAGGGACAATATCAGACATCGCGTTAAAACACTACGCTCATTACGGGAAAAAAGCGGAAGGTGGAGGAGGTAAAAAGGGAGGAGGGAGAAAGGGTAACGAGCGCGCGAGTACCGAGAAATATTGGAAGTCGATATTTTCCATAACGGGGAGCACGAGGACGGAAGTTTCTCTCTGCTAAAACCTTCGATAAGCCTCCGCTTTTTTAAAAATTTTATTTTACCTTCACATCTCTGCACGCGTGGGTATCTCCTATCTTTCGCGAACAAATTTTCGAACGATTATCGCCATCGAATATCCGCCATGCTTTGAATTTATCGTCCATTATTACAGTTAGTATTACATGCCGTGTGTAACGTAAAGTACCTTGAAATTTAAACATATTGTGATTGCTAAGAAATGTTACAATGCTAAGTGTGAAGGTAAGAAGTTAAAATATTAGCGTACAATAAAATTCATGTTTCTATAAGCATTCTATAAAAATGTAAATAACAAATAATTATTATTTTTATTCGACATTTGTATTTGACAATTTTTACAAAAGCATTTCTTACTTGACACTAAATTTTATTGAAGTCTATATTAAACATAGTAGCTTGCCTTTGAAAATACTTACAATTATTAAATATTTAATGCTTTATCACGAATAGAAATAATTTGTTATAAATGATTTATTTTATATTTTTATCATTAGGATTCGTTCGCATTCTTTAATTATAAGGAAATTCCACAAATATTGTGATTAGTACCTACTTTACTAACTATGTTATTTAATTCCATATTTATTTATAAAATTCCAAAATTTCTCCCCTCTATATTCTCATCGACTAAAAACGTTTCACGAAACTAGCATTCAGAGAGATCTCACGGTGATCGAGCAAAAACGAGAAAATATTAGCACCGTCCGGCTTCGAAAAATTTCGTGAGGTTAGATTTCGACGTCCATAAGGGATCGAACCTACTCCTTAGTCGAGTCACGTGCTTTTCAGGGCACTTTTTTGAACGCTTGGCCTATTTTTTCCATCTCGATCGACCCGTTATCGTCACGTTTTGATTTCGATTTCGATCGGTCGAAGAGGGTGTCTTTGCAAGCGAACGACCGCTGCTGCTGCTGCTGCTCGAGCTGCTGGCCTAACTATAAGACGAGCCGGATGGATGTACGCGTTACGCTCTGACGAACGAGTCTACGTGTCAGCACTGCAAACCACCCTCATTTAATTTACTGAGAGCCCCTCTATATCAGCCGCATTCCCCGACTTTCTCGAGGGAGAGTCGGCAAAGTTTCACGGGAACCGGACCGAATCTCTTCACCGCTTTATTACAATAAAGAGTCTCAATAAAATCGTTCTTGTTTTTCCTTTTTTTTTCTTATGTTAGATAAATGAATAGACAAAGGAGAGAAGGATTGTTTAGT
The DNA here is from genome assembly GCA_032403825.1 of Odynerus spinipes. NCBI lineage: Eukaryota > Metazoa > Arthropoda > Insecta > Hymenoptera > Vespidae > Odynerus > Odynerus spinipes. The sequence continues at coordinate 3,664,035 of JAIFRP010000021.1, read as the reverse complement.
ATTATTAAGATAAATTAAAGTTTTATCGCTACATAAAGTATTTTGTGTATAATAAGTAGTCAATTATAATTAGATTATCTTTCATGTTTATTAGGTATTTATATATTTTTATTTAATATATCCACGTATATTAAATTAATAATTGATCAGTGATTCTTTAGTTCTAGTAGAGTGAAAAAACTTTAAGTGAAATTATTATTCTAATACAGGAGAAATAAAATAAAATAAATATTCATAACTGAAGCCATAAACGGAGGACCCAGTTTTTTTACGACGAGCATGCGATCATAGTTCAATAAAATATCATAATCGGGCCACGGCCGTCGGATCGATACTCGGCACGTTGCCGACACTTTTCGTGTTCTAGCTAGTAACACACACACACACACACCTCTCAAAAGCATATTTATCTTCGCGTGACTTCAATGCGGAGGAATATTTTTCTAAGGCGTATGCGCCGTGACAGGATTTGACAGAAAACGTCGGATATCTTTTACGTATACGTGCAAATAAAATCAGACAACTTAATCCTTTACTATTGTGTGGCTTTACAAAACTTGTTGCATGTTATTTGAAGACTTTTTGTTCATATTTTTACTTACAAAAAGGATGAAATATTATGTTAATTGTTAGCAGCTTATTTAAACAGATAGAATGCAGTAATACGTCAGTGGTTTAAACGGTACTATAATTTTCCATCCGTTTCTCTCTCTCTCTCTCTCTCTCTCTC
>JAIFRP010000021.1:3646433-3658326 GCA_032403825.1 Odynerus spinipes | reverse complement strand
GGTGCGTGAGAAGAGTGTTCCGGAGAAGTAAAAAATTAAAAAGCGCGCGCGTGCGAACGAAAACGAAAAAAAATGATCGCTACGCGGTCGGATTATTTAGTAAGAGCGGCGATGAAGAGGGAGAGTAGAAAAAATAGAGAAAGAGAGATAGACAGATAGAAGGAAGGAAAAGGACAAGTCCGGTCGGATATGCGACGCAGCAGCATAGCACACGTTTACGTACACACCGAAACGTATTATAGTTACTGCGTGTGTGAGTATAACCGTGTGCACGTTCGTGTGGCTCGTTAGAGAAAGGCGATTCACGTAGCAGCACACACACGCGCTCCTGCGTGGGATACAATATATGTAGCTATAGGTATAGGTATACACGGGTGTAGGAGTGTATACGCTTGTGTAGGTAGCGGAGCTAGTATGCACGTCGACGGAGTAACAATGAAGCAACAGGTTGCCGCCGCACCGGAGTTCTATGACAGATTGTGCAACCTTGATGGCCCGTGTAACCCTCCCTTTTCAGCCCTTTACACCCACTGGGCACTTTATGGCGTACGCCGAGCGCGACCACCTTTTTTACGAGTCTTTTTTAAAAACAAATGAAATACGCGTTGCTCGATCGTAAACTTTTCTTCGACGGCGGCGTATACAGGGTGTTAGCGTATACGCGAGGTATCGCGATTTTTCCTACCATTTCCGTGATTTTTAGGACAAAATGTATCATTTATCGTGACGATTAGTTGCAGTGGTAATAATTTTTAAGTTACTCCTTTTTCGGATATATTAAAATTACTTTGATCTTTTCAAATGGTTATATGATTTTACTTAATATCGTCGAATTTATCGAGATCAATTTAATCTCAAGGAGTGGAGTTACTTTTATTAATATTTTATATTAACAATATATTATGTAGTTTTTGTTTTATATACAGTAATAGTGTTTTTTATTGTGCCTTAAACTGATTAATTCCAATTTTTTCTATCATAATGTTAAAACTTAAAACACGATTTTTGATTAACTTTATAAATTTGAATAATTTTCTTTACTTTTTTGTTATGGAGCTAATTACTCTAGTTTCTAAGCGACCCCTATATTCTTTTCTTATTTAATTAACGATACTTCTTATATCTTAGCAAAGGTCTGAATAATCGTAGCGATGATTAAGAACACCCTGTATGTCTCTGATTTTTTCTTTTCCTTCTTTTTTTACCTCCTTTTAACCCTCTGTTATTTCATACTTCTTCTCTCTTTCTCTCTCATTCTTTCTTTCTCTTTTTTTCTCCCTTTCTGTGTAACCACCCGAAGGAAGTTTACTTTGAACTTTGCTTCTCTTAGCTCGTCCGATTTCTAGAGCACAGTTTTTTTCCGGCTGATCGAACGAAAGTCGAGCGAACGAGCGGGTTCACGGCGCGCGGCGTGTACTTTAAAACGTCGATCACTCGAAGTGGATGAATCTCGTTAGAGAACATTGATTTCTTCGTCGTGTCTGTCGTTTTTTCTTTTGAAAGGAGATAGAAACGCAAGGTAATGAAATGGAAATATCATTAGCAAAAAAGAAAATGTAAAGTAGAGAGATCGATCCTCTTTTCAGACTATTGCAAATGTTACATTTAGAAATTCCATTCAATTCATCCAATGCCATAATTGGTTATCTACTTAGCAATACTTCACAATCAATCAAGAACACGCGTAATGAATAATCGATCTTATTAAACGATCATTTTTTAAATAAAAAAACATTAATTCCACAATATCTTATTACTCTTTCACGAAAAATCAACCTCCTTGGTCATATATGCGCAGAATCCAATCTACCTTGTATACGCATATACATATATACCTCTACGCGTGAATAATACAAAAGTCTCATTGGCCGAAAGAAAATGAAGGAAAAGTAAGAAAGAAGAGAGAAATAAGAATTTCCCGGAATTCATGGTACCCTCGTGGCAAAATATTCCTCGTCGTTTGCCCCCACAAACGCACACGTACACACACAAACACTCCGCGAATTTGCAGAGTTCAAAAGAGGAGGAAAAAGCGGATAAGGGAGGTGGAGGAGAGGGAGAGAAGACGCGTGACACGAAACCGGTATAGCAGCAGCGCCGGCGAGTCCCAGGATGATCTATGCCTTGTGTCGGGGCCCTCTCCTCCTCCTCCTCCTCCTCCTCCACCACCGCCACTACCACCTCCTGTACCTACCTCTGCCCTCCATCCGCAACCACCGCCTCCTTCTTTTACCCGGCGCCCCTTCACCGCGCTCGCGCGCGCAAAAGGCTTAAATAATATCAACTATGCGCGGAGGAGGCACCGGACACGGTGCAGCGCTTACACACCGGGCCAGCCTACCCATTGGCCATTGAGGTGTCCGCCGGTGAGTAATGCCATAATAAATTATCCAGCGTTGGTGCTACCGCACTTGCGCCTCTTTATCTCCTTTCCTTTCTCTAGCCTCCCATCTTTTCTCTCCTTCTCTTCTCCTGCTTTTGCTTCGTCTTCTTTCTCCTCTTTCTTTCTTTCTTTCTTTCTTACCTCCTTTCTTGCTCCTTTATCGACGAACGGACTCGCTCGCGTTTACTTTATTTACTCGCGAGAGGTAACAGTCGAGTGGCAGGTATTCGCGAGGTTAGCAGGTGAAAAAGAAGTATTAAAAAAGAGGAGAGGCTTGGAAAAAGGAAAGAGAAATCATAATGACGGATAACAAGCCGCTGATCGTACATATGTAACTACATGCGTATTTATGTGCAGGATGTGGAAAATGATCGTTCGTTAGAAATTATGTTTTGGACATGTTTTCCTTGCAATTAATAGATTATGTAGGAGAGACTAACTATACCCTGAAGTACGTGAAATATAGAAACCGGGGGAATTATACTATTTAAACATTTTTCTATGTGATTATATGTAATTTTATATGTAATTATAAACGTTAAGTTGATTTCACGAGGTACTGTCGCGATGATTGTGTTTGTCTGCTACGTGCATGAATAAAATAGAAAAGTCATCTGTTTGTGATGTTACCACCACAAAATATAAATAAAATTCGTATTATGAATAACATAAAGAAAATTCATATTATACATTGTTTCGAGGTTTGGTTAAATGCGACGACTAGGATGTAAAATAGTTACTAAAGTAACTACTAAAGTACTTTAATAACTTACTAAAGTAAAGTAAGTTACTTATACAATATCTGTGTGTANNNNATATAATATTAATTTGACATTTAAGTAATTGGACGGTGCACGCGGTAGCTCCATGTGCTTGATAAGAGTCAGAACAGAAGAATGCACAAACGGAAATGATACTAATTAAAACTAATACTTGTGGGTGCATCGATCGATTTTGCGGCAAATACAAATACCGAGATAAATAAAATAAATAAAATTCATATTAAAAATATGTAATATAAAAATGCATTTCTAAGGAACGATCTTTCAGCTTGGAAACGCAAGAGGAATTCTTTGTTGGATCTTGTCCTTCCTCTCTCTCTCTTTTTCTTCCTCATCGGGGTTGGTGCGTGCGCGTATAGGTACCATTTGGTAGATGATCTCTTTCACTGTGAACGCCCACGCACGAACTGGTAGGAACGGATTGACCGCATCCTCGTGGAGGGTCGCACACGTCTCTTCCGGTTACATAGTATTAAATTGCTCGAGAAGTTTCCTTCGCGTTCCGTTCACTCTCATTTTCTTTCTCTTCCTCCCTTTCTCTCCGTTTTCTGTATCATTATAGGTACATTGTATAATTTATGTGCGACCGGTCCATGAGATATTTTCTAGAAGCTTAAAGGTATAAGCTTTTGTTATTGGCTTCTTCTCCTTTTCTTGTGTACGTTCACTCGGTAATGTAACCTACCGAGCCATCGGCTTAATTATTGTCATCATTTTTGTACTCACAGGGTACGCTTACCTATTCCCAGTATTCTTATTTTCTTTTCGGAGAAACGATTGGAAGCGAATTACCTTAACCCATTAAATCTTACATACCTACTCCATATTCTTCGTTAATTTTCTACGAAGAAAACGGTATATATCCTTCCGAAGAAAATTCCAACTAAATTAGCTCATTCCGTAAGAAAGATTAATGCGACACGTCGAGAAAGTACGTACGAAAGAGTAGAATTCGAGAGCGGAGTAGGTACTTACCTATATCCCATTTTCTACGAGACAACGCGCGGTCTTTCTTAAGATAATCGGGGTCACGCGAGCCATCCTCTTACTTTATTCTCCCTCTCTAGTCTTATTACAAGGGGCTCTACTGAAGAACTTTGCCAGAGAAAGAAAAAGAGAGATAGAGACATAGGAGAGATAGGGAGTGAGAGAAGAAGGAAGAGCGAGTGTGAGAGAGAGAGAGAGAGAGAGAGAGCTTCTCGATTTCGCGTGGTAACGCGCGTAAAGTCCGCGGTAAAACACGAACGTGGATCACTTCGGATTACCTCGGTGTGACCGCTTACGGTCACCGATTACCAAGCGCGTCCCTTTTACCTTGGAATCGAATTACGTTGTCGGAGTTTGCGGCGAGCCACCGGACGACGCTTAAATCCGAGCTTTTGCACACTTTCGTACCGTCCTTCTGCCTTTTTTATCTTCTCACCTAAATTCCGGGCGAGAGTTCGACTCGCGATAACAATTTTTCACTTTTCCATCACGATCACGCGATAATGGATCTTTTTACGTTGCAGGAGAAGAGGAAGGAGAAAGAATCGATCTTCCCCTCAAATTCGATCTTCGTCGAACGGCACGGACGAGACTTTACATAAGTGACAAGAGCGATCCGTGTTTCTCGACGAGGCAACCGTACCACGAGAATGGTTCGACGTGAATACGAGGGACGACAGCGACAAGGAGAGAATGCTATGCGATAATCGATCACGCGTGCTCGAACTCGAAAGTCGATTTTCAAGAGGCGACGAAACGAAAAGGAGCTCACTCGGCCCGTGTCTCCCTTCTGCTTCGATTCCTTCGTAACCAACGTGTCGGTTCAACTTACGATTATCATTCGATCAAATATTCTTACTATTAACTGATATTTTTATTACGCTAATATTGATCGTATATCATTGTTCGTAACGATTACGACGAACAACATGGAAGAGAGGCGTACACCTCTTCGCTGCCACGCTCTGGTCGGTCGCCCCCGCGCTACATCTGTGCGAGAGGACAGACAGTTGATCCGCAGCTCGATTTCGAGTAGCGAATCTTCTGCTGCAACTCTAGCACAGAAACGCCTGATCAACTGCCTTCCTACAGTTGCAGCTTATTGTTAGTAACTTCTGGGCCCGGGTTCGAAAGCCGGTGGTGCAAACATTTTCTCTGAAATTTTCGGAATTTTAGAATAAAAATTAAATTTAAATTAAATTTAAATAAATTTTAAGGTTTTAAATTTAATTTAAATTTAGCGGTAATTTTCTTTTTACTTTGGATACCTCTTTTAATCTCATGTTCTCCTGATACTTCTTTCATTTTATGGACTTTGAGATCTGGACGAGTTGAACAAACGTATGATGTGCTTTACCTAGTGCAAAGATAAAAGTACTTATTATAAACTAATATAATAGTTAAACATTTATTGAATATAAGTAAAATGTTATGTGCTTTGTATTAGAAATATCTATGAAATAATACTTCTAAAAAGTGTCGCAGTACTCTGAAGCATTATTCTCGTAGCGATGATCCAATAGTTGCATCGAATTGCCCATCGATAAGTAAAATATGTCTGCACGTACTTCTTTTTCCTAACGTATCCATCTCCAAATAAAATGAACGCGATCTCTCTAATAGAGGTGTAAGAATTGGATTCGTATTGATTCATAAATTGGCTTCGGGTCTTGCTCGTGTACCGCAGGCATGCGCACGCGTTTTTGATCACAGCCATAGGCACGCATCTGCACAGTATTGGAACTTGAAGAAGGAACAGAGTGGCACATGTCACAGACTTACGTTCTTTTGTAGACTTTGATATCATAGTACTGTATAAAAGTAATAAAGAAATTATATTTGGTGGATATCATAGAAATATGATAAATGTTAGACATTTATAAGCTGTTCAGTATGAAAATAATTTAACTCTATTTAAAATCTAAGTTGCTAATAGTTTATAATAATTTATAAATTATTTCACAGTTCTCAATAAACGAATGTTAATTAAAACGAAATGAAGAGTTAACTGAATGTTTTCTAAAAATGAAGTTTACTATCACTTCTATATGTAATTTCACAGGTAAACGGGATTTATATTGATTAAATTCAAGATGTATAATTTTCTATACGAATAAATATTATTTCTTTAAATATCAATTTAAGAAACTTACCATCAACCTCCCCAAATATCGAATAGATACTAAGGGAGACCAAAGCGTGCTAGACACTCTACAACGAATAATAAATAATAACTGTACGTGGTGTCGTATCGTTTGCAGAAAAGACGGATCGAAGGAAGTATAGCGTGATGGTGGTGGTAGTAGTTTGAAACGGAGGCGACCCGGACGCGGTCGTCGTTAGGATAACCTTTTTCGCGGTGACGTTGATAGAACGTCTCTCTCCGGGCCTCCGATGTATCTATTCGATGTTAGGTACTACGTACGAGGGCTACCTTGCGCGCGGGTGCTGTTGCTCTAGCATCGTTTCTGGGGAACGGAGAGGGAATAAATTATTATATCGTAGAGGCGAACGTATTAATCGTCGCCGATGGAATATTTTCGGGCTTTCTGGGGCCCCCTCTCGCTAGTAGTAGTAGTAGCAGTAGTAGTAGTAGTAGTAGTAGTAGTAGTAGGGGCACTACGAGCCGCGTTAAAAATATTACCGCTCGGCCGGCTTTTATATTCGTTTCGTGCTTCCCTTTCGCTCTCTCATGCGCGAAACGCGCGTTAATATCGATCGATTAAGCACTCGCGTTGCATAAAATCAGAACCCTCTCGAGTTTCCTGCTCTTTTTCTGTCTCCTTCTCTTTTTCTCTCTTTCCTCTCTTCGGTGGTTTTTTCATCTCTTTCTTCTCTTTCCTTCTTGTCTTCTTTCTCTCGTCCTTTTCGCTTTTTTCTTTTTTTTTCTTCTTTTACAAAGAAAGAAATGACTTTTCGTATTTGCCTTGCACCTTTTTTCCACTCGTGCTTTTTCTTTTTTCTTAAAAAAAGAAGAAAAGGAAATCCCCCAAAAATGGTGAGAGGGGGGCGACGACAGACGAGACGGCGCGACGCGATATAATCTAAAGTTCGACGCGAATAAAAATTCTTACCGACTTCTCTCTTCTCGGGGCGCGGAGAGATAGGAAAAGCTTTGTCGTGTTTGCCTGAGTGGAGCCGGTGAATCTCATTTGAATCGTAACTCATGGAGTATTTGATTTCCCCGTTCTTAAACTTCGGCTATCCGTTAAGAAACTATTATCGTTTAGCCGTAACGCTTTCGTAGGTACTGGGAAAGTCATAAGAGAAAGAAAGCGACGGAGATAAAGGAAATAAGGATATAAAGTAAACCCTAGAATGGAGGAGCGAATTGGTCTTTTAAATTTTTCTCCGATTTAATTTGAAGAATCGAAGCCTTCGCGACTTCCTTCTTTTTATCGTGCTCCTTCGTTCGTTCATTCGTTCGCTTCGAAGCAATTTCGTAAGAGAAACATCGGCGTTGAGAGAAAAGAGGCAGCATCCATCAAGAACCGCTATCGCGAAGGGATCTCGCTTGTAAGCACCCTCTCGCCTTTCTTACGGGAAAATCCATCAAATCTTTCCACGCTGCTGAGACCAAGAAGGTGGCCTTATCAAAGGACCCTGTCTTCTTATCTCTTTCTCTCTTTCCTCTTATCACTCTTTCCGTTCGGTCCAAAGGAAAAGCAACATTCTTGTCTGTCTCCGACAACGAAGACGGGAGAGTCGGAAATTCGCGTGGAACACGCTCGTGTTCGCACGCAACCGCAACGCGATTCTGCCTCGGGTCGTTTGAATGCGAACCCGTGTGCTTTACGTGTCCAATCGAATTCCGGCAATTACCAGTTGGTGTACTCCGGTCCTTTGGTTTACCCTCTCCTCTTTCTCTCTCTCTCTCTCTCTCTCTCTCTCTCTCTTTCTCTCCTCGTCCTCCTCTTTCACTCACTCTATATACATATATGTATATAGATATACGCCTGTGTAGAGAACACGGTAAACCCAAATTGCATTATTAAAATCTAATCTACCTTCGGTCGAATACGTATGCCAGGACCATTGGAAATCTGATACGTCTATCTTCGACTTGAGATAAAGAGAATGAGGGGAAGAGAATGTGCGTGTAAGTCGGGGAAGAGGGATAGGAAATGGAGAGCGAGGTGAAAAGATTGAAAGATTAGAAACGATTCGAGGGATATATTCGGTATCTCGGCTCGATCGGGTGAAAGTTTAATTAGGCACCCTCCCAACGAGAGGCAGCCGCTGTTTAGATTCCTATCGGTGTCGATACCTCTCTCTCTCTCTCTCTCTCTCTCTCTCTCTTTCACTCTCTTCTTCTTCGGGCGTGCTCAACGGATACCGAAACGTTCGCCATTCGTCTTGTTTGATGTCCAATATGTCCGAACCGAGCTCGTCTTTAGGGACTTAAGGAACCGTTTAGTGCTCGTCCCGTTGGAATATCAAAAAGGAAGGGAAAGAACTGTCCTAGGAACTCGATCCTTTCGATTTACGTGTCGCTTTCTTCCTTTTTAGTAGGTACGTATCTTTTCTCTCTCTCTTTCTTTCCCATGAGCATTCCTAGTCGCATTCTTCGGGAAGTTTAATTGAATTTTTAAGATCGAATCAAAGCCATGATTTTCTACTCCTCTCATGAGAGAGAAAAAGTGAAGCTGCTTCTTTAATGATATGTAATTCTGTTCGAATTGAATTCACTGTTTTCGTGTATTTTTATCAAAATAAAGTAAGGTAGAGCACGAAGAGGGAAAATAAAGGGCAACATTGGTTTTTGTGTTTCTCTCTCCCCCCCTCTCTCTCTCTAACTCTCTCTCTAGCTTTCTACTTCGTTCTCTTTCTATCTCGGCACGTAAAGATAGCCACCATAAACACAGTCGTCCGTTTAATCTTTCCCGTAACTCGTAGAAACGCTATATGCAGATATTCTAGCCGGTTAGCTAGCTAGCTAGCTAGGAAGCTAGCAAGCTGACTCTAGCTAGGCTCGTTCGCTTGCTCGTTTAAAGGTTGCCTTCCAGAGTGAGGGAATCTTAAAGCTCCGCAAACGCTCCGCCCCGCGTTAAGACTCGACCGTGCATAATTGAAGGGGTGGCCACCCACCCTCCCACGAGTCTTCCTCTAAACCTCTTGGTCTTCCCTCCCTCTCTCGCTCTCTCTCACTCTCTCTTGCTCTCTCTTAGCTGTACCATCTTCCGCCTCTTTGCGGTTGCACGCTCGTTGCACTTCGCTCCGTCTAGTTTGCGCGTTTGCGCGCCTTCCTACGGCTCATTTCTATATGAGGAACTCGTCTCTCTAATACCGACTTAAATCGGCCGTATCGCGTGCCGTAAATCTAAAGAACGCTTCGTCGAACTTTAGTCGGTGGTACTTAAGCCTTTCTCTGTCACATAAAACGATGAAGTACGGTGAGAAGTATGATGTAATTGTTGCGAATTCATTTGTGTATATTTCTCATGATTTATTAGATATGGAATTTTAGGAGATTACTTGTTGTAATATGACATAATATTAATAATAATGATAGTAACGATATATGAGCCATTCACAAATTAATGCAATTAAGTCCATTTATTGAAATGTTCTGATTTTTGTAAATTTCAATCGATTGAAACTTATGTATTTATTAATTTTAAAAAATGGACTTAATCACATTAGTTTTTGAACGGCTCATATAGTAGAGAGTTGTAAAAGATTTTTGAGTTCAATACTACGAGGGACACATTTGCTTTTTACCATATTTTCCTTTGATATCTATTTATTATAATTTGATGTTCATCGACTTCTTTAATCTTGTAGTACATAATATCTCGTAATACATAAACGAGCTTATCTATATGACAACACAGTAGATATATGTATAACGAGATTCCTCGATAAAAATCCTTTTTGTTCTATTCTCGTCGACACGATCCTATAAAAGTTAAAGTTTTCGAGACACCGGCAGAGCCATCGAAAAGTCTCGTCTCGTTAGAAGATAAAATAAGAGGAGGAGTTTCTTTCGGTCTCCGAGCTGGCAGGTAGTACGGAGGCCCCGTAGTAGTTTTAGATTATTTGTGAGTTTAGATTCGGAAATGCTCCGTCGGCCCTCGTAAAGGTGGCAAAGAAACGGCGCTCGTTCGAATGCTGGCTACGACAGCCGCACCGATGATTATCTTCCCGGTGTTTTACGTTAAACTGGACGAGCCTGGTAAAACGCGGCAGCCGTTTCTTCGCGCTTCGCGTATACTACCTGTATATGTATATTCTTTTTCCGGGGACGACGACGACGACGACAACAGGTGAGGAGCGCATCGTTTCATCCTTTCCAACGTTTCTTTATATTCTCTTTATATATCTCACTATTTCACCTTCGTTTCCTTTTTCTCCTTTCTTTCTATGCAATTAGAAATAAAAAAATGGGCGGAACACGCGCGATGCTCCTCCAGAGCAGAGGGTGCTACTTAAACCCTCTTTTCTTCTACTTATTTTCCTTCTTAATCTTCAGCATCTCTCTCTCTCTCTCATTTTCTCTTTCTTTCTCTTTTTTTAAATAGTCTATACTTTGCCGTAGACGATATTTGGGGAAGATCTTAGGGACGATCTAGGCGGGGCTCTACGATATTTTCGAGACTACTTTTCCCTTGGTTTTGCCCCTTCGAAAAACCAGTTTTCTTTTTTTCTTCCTTCCTTTCTCTCTTCCCATCTTTTTGACGACGCCCATGCCGAGAGAGATCTTTTTGTGGATTTCGAACGAACATTCCGCTCATTAATCTCGCGTATAATTGTTTGTGTTCTCGGTCTGCAGCGCAGGTCAATCGGTTTGGTTCCGGCATTTTTCCGACTTAATTGTTCCGGCCGAATTCCGTCGTTCGATTCTCATTATGGCCAGCGTAGTACTTACTACTACTATATATATGATACGCAATATATTCATTCGATATTTTTTATTAAACGAAGCCTTTCCGCACCGTTTTCCTTTCCATTCCGTTTATAAATATTAACTCTCGTTCGGCGAGAGTCCACCGATAACGCACAGAGGTTCCGGTAAATTTATGAAGCAACGAGCCTATACAACGAAATGCACTTACAATGGGCGCACGAGTGGATGCCCTCCCGGCGCAATTTTATACATATACATACCTAACCGTTTCGCCGTTTCGATTCGTTCGCCGAAATTAAAGGATCCATTTATTGTCTTGCAGTTCGTTCTGTAAAACGCCGACGGTTTTCGAAACTCGTGTATATACTTTTTCACGAAATCTAAGTAATTAATTTCGTCCATTGGTGTAATAAGTATCCCTGCTCGTGGTCTCCACATTACTACACGGCGCGGCGTGCACTTTCATTTCGATAATTCGGTTATTTCGTAACTAAAATATTAGCAATCAAAATTGAAACGATTCTATCGGATGTCTAAATTCTAATTCGCGTATAACACGTAACATAGAAAATTTCTCGGAAATGTAACAGATTTCGTATGAACTAACGTTTACGAAAATAAACCGTGTTCTCTGCTTTCAATTTTTCGTGAAAACAGACACTCGTATAAACGAAATACGGAAGGGTCCGTCCGTCGTATCGATGTTACCTTTGTGAAGGGATTTCATAGTCTTCCTCGAAATAACGTTAACGTCAACGAGCAAACGACGTGAAAATTCCACGCGAAGTCGGCACGCGAAATGAAAAAAAAGAGGGAAAAAGGGGGATAGAAAGAACATACATAGGTATAACACAGAAAGGAGAGAGAAGTGGAAAGAGAGAGAGAGAGAGAGAG
>JAIFRP010000021.1:3620093-3632446 GCA_032403825.1 Odynerus spinipes | reverse complement strand
GGGAGAGAGAGAGAGAGAGAGAGAGTCACAGAGAGTGAGAGAGAAAAGCAGAAAGAGCTCGCATCGAGCAAATTGCAACTCTGTCGAAACTATCGGAGCGAGCGGATCGCGAGTGGATATCCGAACGAGTGCCGAGCGACTGCGAGTGCTGCTTCAAGAAGAATGCGCTCGCGCGCGCGAGCACAGCCGCTCGCGACACGATCGTTAAGGGCCGGTTACCTACTCCGTTGGTGCTCCGGTCTACGGCAACGGGGCACCTTTTCATCGGAGTACGGCCCTGCCGCGACGACGAGATAGCATCTCTCTGGAACACTGGCCCGGCATATCGGGACTCCTTTCTTTTCGTTCTTTTATTCCGAGCCCGTGCTCCGTCTCCGTCTCCTTCTTATATTCTATCTCTTTCGGCTTCTATCCTTCCGTCCTTTTCTACTTCTCTATCTCGGCAAATTGTCATTCGATGCCCTGAGAATTTGATTCCGTGCCGAGTTTTGCGGTGACGAGGGTTTAAACCGAGGCCTTTCCCTCTTTTCCGCTTTCCCACTCTCTCTCTCTCTCTCTCTCTCTCTATCTATCTATCTATCTATCTATCTATTTCTCTCTCTTTTTCTTTCTGTATCCCTTTTCATGAGAAAAAGAGAGAAGGGGAGAGGGAGAAATAGAGTATGAGCCTACAATATTGTGAAACGTCTTGTATCGAACGTGCGTATCGAGATCCGATCTTTCGAGTATCTAGTAGATACCTACTGGGTCGTCAGCTGGAAATTGGAAAACAGGTAGACCCGTCGAATTTTTCGATACCTAGATACTTTCTTTCCCTGTATTTACGTGATCTGATCTGCGTATCTGTATCCATGTCTTCTCTATTTCTATTCCTAGTCCAGCACTGGTCTATGGCCAAAAAAAAAGGAGAAAGAAGAGTACGGAAGCCTGGCGAATTTAAGTGAAGAGAAAGAAATAGAAAGAGAGAGAGAGAGAGAGAGAGAGGGAGGGAGAGAAAGAAGGAAGGAAAAATAGAAACGGTTTCCGGGCGAAGCTATTTACTTCTTTAACTTCCTGTTGCGTTACATCTCACTGGGACCAAGCTGAAAATCGTACTGAAACCTATATAGCTGAAAGCAAGTACGAAGATATGTGGCACGTTCGTGTTACTCTTCCCCACACCGTTCTCTTGTCAGTGGGGTCCCTTACCCTTTCCGACGGACTCGCTCCTTTCTCGTGGTTTCATTTTGTTTAATTAAAATCCTCAAAATGTAGAGCCGTGCGGACGACGAGCAGATATAAAGCGGCCTTTGCTTAATTGGCTTCATACGTAACCTCGTAACGCTACAGCGATGTGTAGTCCACGTTGTCTCTCTCTCTCTTTCTCACTCTTGCCCTCTTTTACTTTCTCATTCCATCTTCCATCTTCTCTCTTCTTCTATCCCCTTCTTTCTCTGTCTCTCTCCCCCCGCATGGTCCGAGTCCTCGGTTGCTTTCTCGACATCTCTCTACTCGCCACCGAAGACTACTACTACTACTCCTCTCCCGTTGTTTCGTTCTCTTCTTCTCGCCGCTTTGTTCTTCCCTCTCTCTCTCTCTTTCTCTCTCGTTCTCTTTTTCTTTCTCTCTGTCTCGTGCGAGCTGACTCCGCTAGAGATGACGCGATGAGAAAATCCTTCGGTGGATTTACGGTCCACCGCGTTGGACTCCACGTTTCTCTTCGCTCCGATAAAATTCGCGAAGTCAAACTTGGTTACGTAAAGCTCCGTTGGATCATGTCAAGGTATAATTAATTAATATACAAGCGATTTTAGGATAGCGCAAGAATACGTATAGTGGTATGTCAAAGTCGTGTTAAACGAAATTCTTGTTAATTTCATCCAAAGTTCAGTATTATATGAATATTTTAGGTATTGCAAGGTTTCTATAATTTCCAACACCAAATTTTGTATTAATATTAAGATACACGTGTAACACTGTGGTTGAGTACCTAAGGGATGCATTATTATGCGAATTCTTGCAATAAACAAGAATAAATTTCAATAATTTTTGTTTTCTAAAATATAACAAAAATTAACAGTTCTTGCCGCGTGTAGTTTTTGATGAAATTTCCATAATTTTGTAACCATGTACAATAGGATTCAACTGTACATACATGTAGGTATATATGTATATACCTATATCGAGATATCATCGAATGTCGAAGAGTATAATAAAAGGGAGACACTTTTTCGATCACCCTTGTAAAAATCTTCTTCCGAATCGAGTATCCATTATCGAACGATTTATTTCAAATCGACAGCAATTAAATATATATTTTATAGTCGATAATACTCAAGTGTGAAAATGAACATCTCGCAAAACATTTGACTTTCTCTCTCCCGTAGCGTGTAACGAAATTCAAGAGGAGAAATATTTTATAGGACATAAACGTTATTACGTATTCATTTGGCCGACGAAAAGAACGCAAAGACGTTTTTGGGCGTAGCGAGTCGGCACGGCAATCTCGACGCCGTTTGAACGCATTAGCATAATACGATCGTTAAGATGTACCGACATGTTGCCAGGGAAAACTTAGCGCTCGTACGCTAAATAATTATTTGGAACGTTTCACCGCGGGTCCTTGATTAACATCTTTCTCCTTCAACATCTCGCTCCTTTTCTAGTTTAAACATTCCCGAATACTGGTGTTCTCTTCTTTCTTTTCCTTCTTCACTCTTTTACGAACTTCCAAAGCGACTGGTGTGTCACCGGAATAAAATCGCCGTGGTTTTCAGAAACGGTGGAGTCTTCGAATCGATTCGGTAAAATTCGTAAAATTATAATACACGATTGATCGGGTGCTATGTTATCTAACGACAAGCGACGATAAGTTTTAAAAAAACTATTAAAATTAATAATCTTTCATTTTATTAAAAATAAAACGACGAAGAAAGACAAGAGGGAAAAGTAGTATGTCATTAGGCAAAAAAAAATAAATTAGTAACGGAACGATCGAGTGTTCGATAGATCCCGTTAAAATTCATAAAAATCGAGCGAAGATAATGAAAAACTGTCAGAACTTGAAGAAAGTCGATCAGGGAAGTGACTCGTTGTCGGTACAAAATTAATCCAGGATTAATAGTAACGAAAGGACTCGCGCTCGGCACTCGGTAAGATACACGGTCCATAAATTATTCCCTGCTCGCGTAGCTCCGGTCATAAATCAATGAAGGAAGTTTGAAGCGAAGTGTCTCGCGAGCGAGAGTAGTCGAAAGATCGACGTTTCGTAATTAAAAGTGCGAATGCGTTTGGTGGTTGCTGTTTTCGTGAGAGGAAAGCACCTAACCGTTTCGCTCTCTTTCGCTCTTCTCTTTTTAGCTTACTCGTTAAATATGATCGTTTGAGTTGACGCGATTTCTACGAAGCGATCTCCCTTTTAAATCTTCAGAGTGATCTGCGAAAAAGAGAGTGAGTGAGAGAGCGAGAGAGAGAGAGAAAGAGAGAGAGAGAGAGTGAGAGAGAAAGGGGGGAGAAGGAGAGAAAAAGCGAGACTCGATAAAGAAGAAAAAGTTATGTTCGGACGAGGACGACAACGCGAAGATCAGATTAAAATCAAACGTATTCTCGATGAAACGCTTCGCCGATTTACGTCCTCCCCAAAAAATTCGCGTCGCCCTCGGATAACGTGACGGCTTCACGCGAGATCGTTCGCGCGTTAAGGAAGCATTACGCGATGCGACGACTTGGCGTATATTTTAACCGAATTAATGTCTCGTGAAAAGAAAAGAGAAAAAGAGAAAGAAGTGGAAGGGGAAGGGCTGGAATATTTCTCTCTCTCTCTCTCTCTCACTCGTACACGCACATAGCGAGCCGTTGCGTATATACGCGTACCTACGCGACATCTTCCTTCTCGAGAAGAGGAGGACCCTAAAAAATGGGTCGCATCTGTGAAAATCCGGGTCATTTGATACCGTAAAGCTTTCGTCGAGCGGCACATGGCCGCTCGAGGACGAAGGATTTCCGCTCGTAACGACGTTTTTCTCCGGACCTGTAATTTCCAGTCGTCTAAAGGAAATTTTCTCGCCGAGGGAAACGCTCCTATGTTAAACGAGAAAATCGAATGGGAAAGGGGAAAAAATCGAAAAAATAAAATGAACGAAGCACGAAGTAAAAACTATAATAACACTTCGATCGATTCACGTTATCTTCGTGAATGCAAGAAACTCGCTAAGTTCCACACGTAGAAACGTGTGACGTTGACGCAATTCTAACGCACGTGCGTGTAACGATAATGGTCGAGGTAGTTCCATGCTAACGCGAAACTCGAGCGACTACGATATAATCACGGTGCTATTAACGAAGGAATTAATACGCTCACGGGGGAAGAATGCGACCGTTTCAAAAGGGCTAGCATAACTCCACGCTTGGAAGGTATCGGGTCTTTGCCTCTGAAACTGTCTCGAAACTCGCCTAACACAAACATATACACATACCCATATCCATATATACCTAAACACACATTCATGTATGTACGAACGTACGCGTTGGATTTCCTACAGTCTGGAAAGTTTTCGGGGGAAATTGGAGTGGGCATTTTTTCGGCTCTTAGATGCGAACCGCCATCGTGAGCCCTTCCGGCAAAAGGCAAGAGGATTAAAACCTGTCGAATGGCCGAACGCAAAACAGGAATCCGGGACCTTCGCTTTGTGCCGACGGTGAAGGTAAAGTGCATTATGACGCAAGAAAGATTCGCGCTCCGGGATGCCGGATTACGCTCGGGCCTGCGTATTTACGCGCACACGAGCGAATTATTTCAAACAAATTTCCTTTTGACTCGTCGCGTCGTCTCGTACCGGTGGCTTACGAATTGGCTTTGTTCCCGTTGAAACGCGAGTAGGTACGGCTTGTTCGAGGGTGTAATTAATTGGCTCGCGAGAGCTTCGCGATATGTGGAATCATTTGTACAGGTTGGCTCGATACCGAGATCGGTTTCTCAGCTTCTGAGGAAGGTATGTCGTTATTTCAGCGTTTTCATTAAAATAATGTTTTCTATGAATTTCAATTCAGTTTTTTCACGAGTATTAATGAATAATTCAGAAAAGTATACATAATACGTATATGACTAGATTATTAGCATTTACTTTGCTTGTTAGCTTAACTCGCTTTTATAAAGCGTTTAAAAAAACATAGAAATTGATTTTGTTATAAAAATACATGTATGTTTCCTGATCTTAATAATCTTCAATCCTATAAGCTATTTTTATAAATATTTTACATATTTTTGATAAAAATACGAAATCAATTCTTTCCATCGTTTAACACTTTGACCGCCATGTCACCCAAATATGGGGTGACGTATAAGATGCCTATCTAGTTTATTCGTTTATTTAAAGGATTACAATATTCTTTTAATATATAAATATACGCAGGTATTCGGTAAAGTGGAAAAAATAATAAAATAAAATTATTAAAAATTATATTAGAAAATCTGTTAATTTTTGGACATTCCTTAAATCATTGTCAATTATTGAAATACGTTTGGTGCTCGGGGTTAAACGGTAGAGAGATCAGACACGTGCATACATTTTAAAATTTCTTAATGAAAAATACAAAGACCGTGACTAAAAATTAGTCTTTGATAGTTCGCGGTAATAAGTGGTTAACGTCGAGACACCGACATAGTACCTACCGGCTTCTCCTTTCGTTTTCTATCGGCGAACTTTTACAGTGGATATCATTAAACAGCTGTTGCTTCGCAAGGAAGCTTTTGTTAGCGCCAGGACAACGGGATACTTGTGCCGGCATGTGGCAATCCCTTAATCCACAAGGGATATGCCATCGTGCGTAGAACGATCCAATACGAATCTCAGTTTCCCTATCGATCAAAACGAGCAACCTCTGGTTTCCCTGGAACATCTGTCGCGTTTACCTGTGTACGTTTGAGATTTTTTTTTTAATTAAACTTTAGTCTGGAGATACAGTGAAGTCCCGATGTGTTCATAAACATGATAGAATCTTGTCGAATGGCAACGACTACATTTTGGCCGCGACTAGCCAATATCGATCTCGATCGCCATAGTATTTGACAGAAAACTATTGTCAAATTTAAATAGAACAAGCGATAAGTGGTAAAACAATAATGATCGAGATCATTTTACCATAACGATGGCCTTATTTGTTTATAAATAATTAATTAAGTATCTTTTATCTTCAGAATGAAACGATTCAACCTGTACAATCGCGAAAATTCCCAAGAGAAAATTCAATGGAGAAATAGCAAAGGAACCTCGCCCTTCGGCGTTCATGAAATTTGGAAACTCTCGAGAAGCAAAGTCGATAGTCATCGAGCGTACGTGGGTATACGTGTATAGAAGCGCGTGTATATGTAAACGTGAGATCGTGCTAATATTGGCGCAGACATGGTAACAAACATAATCTAAAGTTAAAGGTTCCTTTACAAAAGTTTTCTTTCGATCGCAGGCAAAATTGAACGTTTCTTCGCATTCTTCGATGACTGCCGCGCATTAAGCGGCAAAATTATAAAGATAAAAGTGAGAAAAATAAATGAGCCGACATGAAGTAAGTAATAAAAAATTCAATTGTTTCTTATTTGTACCTTAAGTACACTGCATTTATAATCAATGGTGAAAGTAAGATCGGTGCATCTAATCATTCCGTGATACAATCAGGATCGAAAACGTTATCTATCTCGGTTCTTTCTCACGCGAACGCTCGAGGAACGATTCGTCGTCGTCGTCCTCGTCGTCGTCGTCGTCGTTGGAGAAGAAGAAGAAGGGTGAGGAGAAGAAGGAGGAAGAGAATTTTGCGATCTAAAGTCGAGGCGCTTTTTTTCGTCATTATCCTGGACAATGCGAGGGTGTATTTGTATACGCGGTAGGAAGAGAAATGGTTACCAGACAGGATGCAGCGAACTGTATAAGGTAAAGGGAGAGGAAGGACGAGAAGAAGAAGAAGGAGAAGAAGAAGAAGAAGAAGAAGAAGGTGAACGACGAAGAAGCCGCGCGCTTATAGAAGCCTCCTCTCCAAGCTTATCGTGATCTTCCAAGTATAAGGGGTTTGCTTCCTTCAATTAACAAGGAAAAATGGTCGGCTGCCGGTACATCTTTATTTTTCGCGAAGCTACTCCCTCGTCTCCTCTACACCCCCACCCCCTTCGTACTGTCTCCGTCTCTTTCTCTTTTCGTTCTCTCTTTTACAACCGAGTTCCCGTAAATATTTCAAGACTTAAGGCCCTTTCGCGCGGCTTTCGGCGATTACCAAAGTCTGTTCGACCTTCTTTTTCTTCTTCTTCTACTTCTTTGCCCTCTTCCCTTTACTTGGACTAAAAACCGAAAAGAGGAAAATTTCGAACGGCCTTTGAAACCGTTTGCCGAAAGAAATAGATAGATAGATAGATAGATGGTGAGAGAGAGAGAGAGAGAGAGAGAACCGCGAGAAGGACGTTTAAACGCGCTCCTCTATTAGAGGTTTCGTTATGGCCAACAAACACGCTGATATCGGAAACGCGAACCGCAAACCGTGTTACAAGGCGCATCATTTCCGGCTCGAATTATCCAAACGCGGAATCGTGTATTCCCACTGCGAATGCGCTCATTTAACGAAGGAAGAGAGAATGAGAGAGGGAGAGAGAGAGAGAGAGTAGCGTTCGTTTAGCGCCTATTATTTAATTGTCACTGTTATTATCGTGGTATGTTTGATTCCCATTGTGAGTTCAACAAGAAACGCTTTTCTGTAGCAAGGAAATCTGATTTTGAAAAATATTTTACAATTACAACACGTCCGCACGATACATTACTAAAAATGTTTATCCTCAATTCTGGTGACTTTGAAAACAACGATTTTTAGTTATCTACTCTTTTTTTCGAGGGGGATAGTGACATATAGTTACTTTTGTTTCTTTAGAGATGGTAAGAACATATCAATGAAAATTTTAAAATTATTCCATGGTCTAGCGAGAGCGAGTTGTAGGCGTGCGTTAAAAATGAAAGATAAGGATGGGAATACTTTCGTAGCGGCGTTTACACAAAGTAGTATACCTTCGCGACTTTAACTCACGGCATCTTGGTTTATCCACCGTTCGAATATTTTATAGGTAAACTGTAATATATATCGTAACGCGGCGTAACATACGGTTGGTTGGTAGGTACTATCAGGATTTTCCGAAAGGTATCCTCTCCGTAAGAAGATTTCACATTGCTAAGGGAACGAGGGAACGAACGAACTTTTATCGGCTTTATCGTAGGTACTATTCCTCTGCCGATCATGATCCGTGATATTTCTGAAGGAATATAACTACGAATGCGAAGACATACGTTCTTTTAAAGAATACAATATCACACAATATTTCTTATATATTTTATATTAAATCGATAGTTCTCAAATTTAAATTTTATAACGAAGGCGTATGTATTTTATGAAGCAACTCAGGGGAAATTAACTTGATCGCTACTAAAATCAAAATGATGTCTTAAATTGAGAAGCTACTATTGAATATTTATAATCTCATTAAGACTACACTCTACTTACAATTAGTTAACGCGTAATGACGGGTTATGATGTGAAGTTTAAATTTTGTAAAGAAAGTCGAAATTATACGAAGAAGTGTCGATGACTAAGAAATCCCTTTTTAAAAGATCAAAGACGTTAAAGAAAATCGTACTTGACTCGACGCTATTGTTCGGCATAATAAAAGTCAGCGAAGCGTGGGTGTTCTAAAAAACGTAGCATTTCGTCGAAAACTCGAACTATTCCCGGACACCAACGCGTGATTTCTGCATTCTAAACTGGTTGGAAAAACTCGATTATTATTTCGGCTCTCTATGCAAAAGCCCGACCATAAAGAATTTTTTTTCTTCCCTTCTTTTTTTTCTCTCAAAGAGAGCACGTATATTCGCAAACGAGCGAGAGAGTGAGCGAGGAACATAAAGGATTCACGATAAATAGAATTCTCGGCTCGAAAATAAATTTCTTACTTTCTTGTGTCAGCCATCGACGGGGTAACACAGGACCGATTTTATGTACCATAAAAGACACACGCTCTACATTCGCATAGTTTTATATCGAATATGGCATACGATTTCCATAATAGCGCACGCGTAGCGTCCACGTAAAGTTGTTTTTACATTAATTCGTCCTTTCTCGCGATACCATTGCGGGAAAAATATTTTATTGTAAAAGGAACGAAGCGTATCGCTCTTCACTGATCCGGGATTTGTCGTAACATTGCAATATTCATAGTGACACACGCGATTCTCGCGTCGTTATAAAGACAAAATGTTTGTAGCTATATATAA
Source organism: Odynerus spinipes (assembly GCA_032403825.1). Classification (NCBI taxonomy): domain Eukaryota; kingdom Metazoa; phylum Arthropoda; class Insecta; order Hymenoptera; family Vespidae; genus Odynerus; species Odynerus spinipes. Next base: position 3,623,171 of record JAIFRP010000021.1, on the reverse strand, counting down.
TAAAACGATTATGAATTGCTGATCCAAGATTCTGAGATCAGCGTCGTTGAGTCACATTCCGTGGGATCACGAAAGATACCATAAAAAATAAAAAGACCATTGACAATGAGTACTAAACTGAAAATTAATCCCTTGTGCACGAATCGCGAATCTTATTCGTAATCTGCAAGCAAACGGTTTATCAGTCAATGATCATACTACCGTTGATTATAATTACAATAATTTGTTGATTTATACCAAAAGAATGCACGAGAAGTAAAATGGAGTTATTTGGTTAAAAGAAATATTGTTTAAAACGATACGTGCTACTTTAGAATCGAGATAGTCGTTCTATATGCATTACTTCTGAAAAAAAGCTGCATGCACAAGGGGTTAAACTCCAGGACGAGTGTCTCGACACGAAGCGCACCCGATTTTTGCGAATTCCATCTCGTGACACGGCTCCGCCTCGCCCTATCACGCCTCGAAGCGAGTTGATATATCGCGGTATCCACGAGCTGCCGCCTCCACCGCCACTGCCGCCGGAGATATTGTCCTCCGGCTAAGAGCCTCGCGAGAGAAATAAGAAGAAGAAGGAAGACCGAGTGGAGAATGACGAAGCGAGGATGCGATGGGATAGGAAGAGCATAGAAGGGAGAGAGCGTACAAAGCAAGACAAAGAGGAAAAGAGACTAAGGGCGATAATTAAGACGGACGCTGATTTCACGATAGCGGCTCGATCCTCACGACGAGGACCCAGCCAGCCACCCTCGTAAACGGGCGGGAGGCATAACTGTACTCGCTTACATATGGCATCTACACACATACAGATATACATAAACACAGAGAAACCACGTGTACGTGTACTGGAGAAAACCTTGCCTGTCCTATCTGCTTTTATATAGCGACACGTAGGACTCCCTCTCACTCTCTCTTTTATTCTTACAGCTTCCGTAGCCAGGGTAAAAGGGTAGAAGAAGAAAGGAGACAGGAGGAGGACAAGGCAGTATCAACGAGGAGAAGGAAGAAGAAGAAGAAGAAGAAGAAGAGAGAGAAAGGAGAAAGGTCGGGGATGACTCTGGAGGCCCTTCGAAAGGAACAACGAGAGAGTAAGAGAGGGAGAGATAGAGATAGAAAGGGAGAAAGAGAGAGAGAGAGAAAGAGAGAGCGAGAGAAGAGAAGATTTATCGGCCTCTTACCGATACCAAGCCATGCTCAAAATGCTGCAAAACACGGTTCGTGGACGTGTGCGTGGCGGTAAGTCGCTCGCACACGTTCGTATGCTTGCGCGTACGTAGAGGAAACGCGCCTGAGAGAGAATGAGAGGGGGAGAGAGAGAGAGAGAGAGAGAGAAAGGGTACGAGTCGGATAACGAGGCGCTACCGCCACGGTAAATAGCCCCCGGTCATTTATTAGCTGAATTTATCTTGCCACACGTCGAACAAAGGGATACTACGGAGTATAGGAAGGCGCCGTGTCTTCTTCTTGCGTCTCTTCTCTTCTTCTTCTCTCTCTCTCTCCCTCTCTCTTTCTCTCACATACTTACTCTGTTTCCTTTCTTTCCTCCTTCTTTCGTTATACCTACACTATGGGTTTCAATAGGAGCAATCCGAGGCACCTGCGTGTGTGATCTCTCTCTCTCTCTCTCTCTCTCTCTCTGTCTTATCTTCTCTCTTATCACTATGAGACTATCATGGCTCGCTCGGTCTTTGGTTATCGGTAAAGTTCGAAAAATTGCGATATTTCGATTGATGCCGTTGATGGTGGTCTTGCTTTTGATTGTGGTAGGAATAAAAAATGATTGAGAATTCGTATGAAGGAGATTTGTGGATCTTTTGGTCCAATCATGTGTTCTTTTTGTAACGTCTGATGCTGTGGGATACTGAAAGAAGTATAATAAAATTAGGATTCAATTATTGAATAGTATGTAGGTCAATGCCTTAACAATGCAATAACGATCTTTGAATATAGTTTCTACCGATTGATATTATAAAATATTTTACAGCTTTGCGCTAGAATTTGCAGTTTAATGTTGATTATTCCAAAGAAACCCATTATCCTGCTTTCCACGATCTGATAATATAAACCAAATATGGCCATTTGCAATTTGAATTATACTGCACGAAACTACATAAACATTATCTTATATGCTCAGTTATCCATTCATGCATTCGTGTTATCCAGTTCTAAGGCTTTCGTATATCGTTAAATATTTATACTTCGCTCATACATTCTTTCATTTATACATACATTTTTATAACAACGTGAGGTGTTTAAAAGCAAAACCATTTAATGATTAGATTAAACAAATTTAAGATACGCTGCTACCATAAAATAAGTTAAAAATAATGTATATGATTATTTAAAATAAAAACTGATGTCCTAGACTTTAATCCTAAATAGAGCCTCGAACAAAATACATAATTAATAATTTTTGCAACAAAGATCGAAATTTTTACCGAAGAAATGTTACGTTACTTGTACATACACACGTATGTATAATTATTATACATATTTTCTTTTTCTTAAAGATCCACATTCGCATCGATGCCAAGAAGAGAACAAGCAAAAGATTAGTATTTCCACGACAGAAAGGGTGGTAAAGAGACAGAGAGAGAAAGTGAGACACTGCACACTCGTACGTAGGTATATGACGAGAATGATCGGTGTGTTTCTGCGGTGAAAGGGCAACGTGGCATGAAAATGTTCCCAAGCAGAGATCCCGATGCGTTCGGTTAACCAGAGACACGTTCGCTCTCGTATCCCCTGTTGTCGCATCGTTAAGCGGCAGGTGAGCCGGCAGCCAACGACAGAACCACCCTCGAAAGGTGGTTTCCCGTGATTTGCCGTACTATGGAGGCTTCAAAACCGAATATAATGTATCCTCGTACCCTCCGCGAAGGTGCTCTTGATGTGACTCGCTTCTACAATTTGACCAGAAAAAGAAACAATCCAAAATCGAGCTCGACCTAGAAAAATAAGAAGGAATGCGAAACATTCGTATGAATTTTTCCGATGTAACATTCCGATCAGCATTTTAGCATTTCCGTTTCCTTGTTCCAATAGGAAACGAGGGGTTGGACAGAGGGGGGGGGAGTT
>JAIFRP010000021.1:3535133-3553903 GCA_032403825.1 Odynerus spinipes | reverse complement strand
TCTCTCTCTCTCTCTCTCTCCTTCTCTCTCGCTTTTTTATTTCGAAAAAACCAAACGAGAACCGCGTGAACGAGACTCGACGCGCATCGCGTTATTCGTCCGGTTATCACGTCGATTGGATTAAACTCTCGAAAGTACGATCGAATCGTATACTTTTATTTCCACGAAAAATTCTCGTAAATAATGCAAGCCTCGTTAACGCGATATTCGTTGGATTCGTATACGATAAACGGGATATTCTGGGAAAAAATAGGAGTTCTTTGGTAACAGGAAGGTGTTTCATTTCGTGCAGCATTTATTCATAACTAGTTAATCTCGTATACGCTGCGTGAATAGGTACGCTTACTCGTAAAGATCGACAAGATGTTTCAAACAAGCTAAAACGAGCACGAACGAAACTAATAGCCCGTCAAACATATAATTAAAACTATCTCTCTAAAAATCTATGAACCCCACGTTCCTCGAATCCTGTCAGAGGAATGATCGAAAAATGAGGGCGAACGTCGCGTGGAAACCATTCCATCATCATCGAATGGCTGTGCCCTGCGGGCGTAAAAGTACGACCACGAAAAACTAGCCGGCTGCTTCACGAACCATTTTCCATTTCCTTTCGGGCCGCGTTATCGGCTCGTCGCCATCTCGAAAATCCACCAGCATCTGTCCGAGGATAGAAAAAAAAAGTTTCTCACCTTCATTCTTCCTTTCCACGCTCCTCGTTCGTTCAGCGCTAAAAACTAGCGCTGGTACTGGCATTCGGTTCACTAGTCGGGTATTAGAAAGAAAAAAAAAAAAGAGCTTGATACCGTTCTGGAGGAAAGGAGAGCACGTTGCAAGGTCCGGCAGAGAGAAAGTTAAATCTTTCTCGATCCGATTTACATTCGAAAATTACATCGATCCTGGCTCCAAGAATTTTCGGTATGGCATTTCATATTCGGTCGAGAAATTTCGAGCACGGTCGACCTCATACCGTGCATACCGTTGCCTTTCACGAAGAGAGAAGGAGAGAAAAAGAGATAGGGCAAGAATGTGGTTGTGGCCCTTCGTTCTTCTACCCTTTATCAATGATCAGCTGATACCAATATCATGAACTTTCCTCTCGATCGGAAATCACAAATTCGTTCGGTACGAAGTCAAAAATTCTCCTGTATCGAAGGATCATCAAAATCTCGTTAGATCTCTCTCTCGATTGCCCCCTAAATAATGCAACCACCGTTTCAGCGATGTTAGGAAGGCGAGGAGCGTGAAAACGCACCCTTATCTCATGAAAAGGGCGATAGTGCTTCGTGCATTACAAATAAATGACATTTTTCAAGAGTGGAATGTTATTGAAGAAAGAAAGAGAGAGAGAGAGAGAGAGAGAGAGAGAGAGAGAGAGGGTGACTCATCCTTGCAAAGAGAGGAAAGCGTATCGATGCTCCCGATATATTTCGACTATCTCGAGTCTACTACGCAGGGCTGCTCGCGTGGGATTAGAAATACCCTCGCACAGCCGGCATGCATTATAGATGCTAGCGCGAGTTCCGAGATTAGAAAAGCCGGTGGGCGTGCGCGCCACTTTGACGAATGTTACGCTCGCCACGAAATCGCGATAGCTTTCGCCCCTCGTTCGCATTTCGAACGACGCATACACGTACACGTATACAACCCTCGCCACCCTTCTTTCCTTACGACGTCGAGAAGTTCGCGTACGCGAGAGAATACAACGATTCGTTGTGGAATATATAGTGGAATATGCGGTTTGCTCCGAGCGAAGGTATCCCCATCAATTATGCAAACGAAATACTTGACGACGCGTGCCAAAGCTAGAGGCTTCTTTCTGAATTATTCTTCTTCTTCTTCGTTATGTACGCAGCATTAGGTATATTCGTTCGTTCGAAAATTTCTTACAGACTTTCTTGGCGTTGATAATCTTAAAAGCTCTAATTCTTCACTCTAGATGACACAAGTAGAACGTTTTTTATTTAAGCTAATATCCATTATGGAGATCTCGTATAATAAAGAAAATTAAATCGCATGAGTTTCTTATTTTGTTTGATACATCCAATTGCATCTATTCGCATTCCTAGTAATATTCTAATGTAACGATTCGAATAAAACATAATATAAATATAAAAATTATATTTTTAATCAATTAATAACCAGTTAGTCTAGATAACTGCGATAATTAACGTAACGCTTTTACGCGTCTCTTTGTATACGCCTGTTTATTATTGAATTATCATGAAAATTAAATACTATACCATTAGCATGACTCCCTTGCAAATAAATTGAAATCGTTTTATCGAACAAAGTTGAAGATATTTTCATCGACGATCGCCACGAAGTCGTCAAACGAGTGAATAATCCATATCACAAGCAATAGCTATTCCTTCGTATCGATAATAAACGACGACGGCATTAATAATAACGATAATAATCGTAAACGAAGCGAAGCGTTCGATGGTTCCCCGCGTTATGGTCCGAAGGGTAAGTTTCATTCGAAAACATGATTTACGAGTCGAATTTTGAAGAGGCACGCATCGACGATGTCGTTTCTCGCGCGAACGACGACGATGACGAGAGCGTACGCGCTTGCAACGCCCTGGAGTAATAAAAATAAGAACGGAGTCCCTTTTCGCGGGCCAGACGACTAACGTTTCTCCTTGTCGACCCTTTTTCGTCGAGCGAAAGTTGATTTAGTGGTAGCGAACGGCGATGGCGATGGTGGTGCGCGGCTCGCATTTCAAACGGCGAACGGGCTTTCGCGCGTGGCTTTATCGCAAAATTAGCCGAACTTAACAGGTGTTCCCTTTCGCAAGGAGAATCGGTTATAAAGGGGGGTGAATAATCAGGAACGCCTCGAGTTATCGTCCGATGTTCGATCGACTGGAGCGTACACACGTACGCTCGCTTCGCGTTGTTGACAGAGAAATTACGATTAGGTTCAATGCGAGCTTGCCTAGCGATCGATTCTTAACCCCATCCGCTCCTTCCACTTCAATTTATTTCCAGGCAATCATGCTAAAGACGTGGATGACGTTTAATGTTAATTATAATTTAAAAACAACCCGAACGATACAAAGAAACGTATGAAAAAATTATACTAATTATTTTTATATATTCTTCTTGATTAAAATCTCTCATTTCGAAAATATTCCTGCTGGATTTATTCAAATCGCTTTTCTTTTTCCGTCAGCTTTTCTATAACGCATTAAGGTAATGTGTATCGTATATTTAACATTTTATCGCTTAGTTTTAGTCATTTTATTCATGTTTTCCTTCATATTACGGTAAAAGTTAAGTTAGACAAAAGTAGCACCAAGAAAACTTTTCTTGTAATCACATTTGTTTTAAATTACACGCACTCTTTCAATCTCTATAAAATGTTTGATATTTCCTAATAATCCATTATATTATGTTTTATTTTCAGATAAACATTCAATTATAGAAATGTACCGCACCGATAAATCTAAAGTAAACGCTTTACGTTCGAAATCAACACTTTCGATAACTCGCAAACGGTGGCTCGCGCTTATTATATCATCATTCTATCCATCACGACTATGACGGGCTAATGGACGTCGCGCTCATTTGCAATTGGAATGTCCGTACTTACCGTAGGATAAATCATGGAACCCGCGCTCGGGAACGCGATGAGCACGATGAAAATCGTCCCTTCTTCTACTAGAAATCTCCGCGGGAGAAGGAAGAAGAAGAAGAAGAAGAAGAACGAAAACGGGTTCGGCGAGGGGGTTGGTCGGAAAGAAAGAAAAAGTTTTTTTAGCTCGTCGTCTGCTCTCCAATTCAGAGTCAGTCCTATTCCGGAAGTTAGCGAAAGGAGGCGGCGAAAAGGAGAGCAAGCCATTTAATTAATGCGCGTGGAGAACGTGCTGTCGAGCGTGCTCGCAAACGCAACTACCCTTCTCTCTCTTTCTTCTTTTTTTATTTCTCCTTGGGACCATGGCTACTCGGATACGAATGCAAATAAAAAATCCATACCGCAAATTACGATTCGTCGTCGAACTAATGCACGAGGCGAATCCGATAATTAGTTTCCATGATAATAACGCCCTCGGGATGGTGGGGAGAGACACGGAGGAGAAAAACTAAGAGCGGAAGAACTATCTCTTTCTTTCTTTTACTCTTTCTCTCTCTTGTCTTGTTACGAAACTTTACGACTCCGTTTATATTTTCCACGAGCGAGCCGAGCGTTTCCGAGTTTTAATCAAGAAAGATGAATATCTCTTTCGCGTTTCTCGCATACTTTATTCCTGCTTTTTCTTATTCCCCCGTTTTATATCGCGACAGATACCTTCGTCATCTTAAATACGGAGATTTCGATGAAACGAAAGCAATTCGGGCCGATTCTTACCATTCGGTTTTTAGTCTGCTCAATTTGACAGTTCATTCAAAAAGTGGACTATTTTTTATCAATGAAATGTTACTCTTGTGCCATCTTTAGTTGCAATTCAAAACTCCACGTGTTACGTGCATCTTGCTAGGACGGTATTAGAGATCTCTACTATGTCTTCCCGTTTAACGCTCCACGGTATTCTCCGCTTTTTCTTACTTTCTTTATTGTGTCTTTATACAGGAATGCCATCTCTCATCGAGTATCTAATATATTTATATTTATTTATTTATATATATATATATACTTATTTATATTTATAAAAAAATTAATTTACATACCGACTATCAACGTTAAAATAAAACAAGATGAAAGTAATAATAAGCTCGAGTTAAACTTATTTCACATCTCCCTTCCGTCACACATCTCCCTTACACCCTCCTCTTCTTCCTTCTTTTCTATAAGCGTCGTTAGAATTTTAATTAACAACAAAACATTAATATTAAAAAATTAACAAGACAAAATAAAAACAAGATATATGATGTCGCGCGAACGAGAGATAAATTATAGCACCTGCGTGTATGTCTGACTGTGTGTGTGTGTGCGCGCGCGCGCTTGTGTGTGTTCGTGCTGCGTGTCGGGAATCAGCAACCACGGTGAAATTCCTATCTCGCGTTCTCATTCTCCGATGCGACGTGCGTAACTTTTAAACGTTTATAATACGTACGTGCATAAATAAACTTATGTACATAGACGAGCACCTTTCGTATTTCCAGCCACCTAACCGAAAGCCATAAGAACGCGAGCGTAGAACCGATTCGAAGATTTCGCGACGAAATTGTGAAGGAAGCGCACGTGTTTGTATGTGTGTTAACTTAACTTACCTAACATTAATATTATTATTATTATTCTTTCTATTTAAATTTAACTTACGGCAAATTGAAAATCTCTTTAACCTTATCCCTCAAAGCATTCTAGGATCGTTCGTTCGAAGTTCGAGGTACATTTGGTGGAATGATCGTCGTTTAAATGTATAATAAAAAAAAGGCCATGCTACATTTTTAAAAAATGTCTCTGGAGGTAGCTCGTGTTAATTCGCGTGCTTACGACGCGACTCGTAATATCTGTGTCGAACGAAGCCCGTCGTTCTTCCATTTGAAATGGAAATGGAATGTTACGTAAAAATAGGAATGATTCTACCAAGCTCCCTCGAATAAAACGGAAGTTCAATCAGCAGGGATGAATGAACGGTTTAAAATTGCAACAAGACGTAAAGTAACACGGCATTCGAGTCGCATAGGTTTCCAATCATATGACTACTCAGGCTTAGTAACATATACGTAATAAATGGAAAGATACAAGAATAAAATCGTAGGTAGTGCAAATGCACAGTGTTCAATAATAATTAACTCTTTGCATCGTAAGATCACTTCTAGCACGGCAAGACTATTTTTTCCTCACAATTTTTTAGTTACCTGTGATATAACATAGGTAGAGAGCAAGTTATTTTAAAAGATAAGATAAAAATAAAATAACGATAAATTACATATTGGCCCTTTCTCACTATGCATATGTTACATATAAAGAAACGTTTTATCGAATTATAATAGGCCAAAAATAAATGAGAAAAATAACGATAATGCAAAGGGTTAAAATTATGTGAACATACTTTTGAATAATATTAATCTAATTGATTGTTATTCGAAGGTCCCCCGTATACCAATCGAAATTCCATATCATCGTCATCATATTATCGTTCTTATCATTTTCAGTTAAAACGAGTCGCAGTTTTCTTAAAGAAAAAACCGAGGGTTCGTTCCATTCAAGGGATGATCATTACGAAGAGTGAGAAGCGAATAATCGCAGAAGAAAGAGCACTCATTATGTTAATCGCAACCGGAATGATAGTTTTGCGACATCTCCAGGTAACATCGCGTTATCTTGAAAGCTCTCGACCGGTTTATCCGGAGCGTAATTGCCATTTTAGGAGACTTAAATGTACCTACGCGCCGTCGGACGGAGATTGTTAATGAGCTACGACAATTACCTACGACTAGCTGACGCTTCATTTTCGTCGCGCTCTACGTATCTGGTCTGTTTTATATTTCGAGTGAACAATATGTGCCGTTTATTATGAAAGTGGGGCAAGTCCGTTTTTGAAACAAATTTCATTTCTTAATAGTTCGTTTATTTTGAGCATGATAAAAGGTAAAACCTATAAAATTAATTTTTTTTTTTTTTTAATGGACCCACTTACATAATAAATTGCTCATATACATATATCCGAGCGAAGATCACGGCTATGAAAACCTCCTTGGTCCGAAATAGTGAACGTTAAGCAAACTGGATCCTAAATATTGTCTTTAGATCTAATTCCGTTTGCTCGAATTGATGAGATACTTGCAGCAATGAGTGAGCAAGTGTTTTTCACCGGACACATCGTGTTGCGTCGTCGTTGGCCCGGTCGGTTCTCTCGTGTAAATATCGAGACCGTACTGGCCCTCCTCTGGAAAACTTATGGAGAATGTAACGATATCATCGTCGGCGATCGAATGCGCGACGTATTTTGACAATCGTTTTTCTTCGATGCCGTTCTTGTGAAGAGTCGCCATAAAATCTGTAAGAGGCCGGGACATACGGAATTGTATTTCCAATTCTCGTCCGGCGAACACCAGTGCTTCCTAGAAAGTAAGAAACAAGAGAAGATTTAGCATTTATTAATTTGCATAAACTCATCTAACATTATTTACGATGTTTTGCATAATAAAGATATAGAAGAATTCATTATCACATTGTTTATATTAGACCTCGCTATTTTGTATAATCGATGATTACGTTCTCGTAAATCTCCATAACTAAAACTTATAAATATTAAACTGTAACATTAATAAGTTCAATTGTAAAAATAAACATATTTTGATTCTAAAAATTCTATTCTGATGGTATTAATCAATTGTCTTAGGAAATTGTCATAAATAATAACGGAGATTACATAATTTATTGAATATAATTCTTTAATTTGTTAATAAATAAGAAAATTATTGAATATAACGGAACTTATTTATGTAACCACCTAATATTTATATAATCGACCACATACGAACCTGATGAGTGATCGGTATTAGTCCAAAGAGTCTGGTAGCCTTTGTTGGACCCCATTCGCCACTGGCACAATCCGGTAGTGGTACCATCACAGTCTGAAGTTCCTCGCAAGCGATTTTGAATTTGCACACGCTCTTGAACTTCATCGGCTCGCCTGTCAAGTACTCCTTCGGCGTGACCGCGTTCGCAAATATGTCCAAGAGAAACGCGCCCGAGCATGGAGCGTGCACTCGAAACGCAACTATATTCCCAACGACCGACTGTAAATATTTATTGAATCGATTACAAGATGCTCGGCTTCTGGATGGTCGGCTAATTTTCTCAATACCGTGATAGTAATGGAAGTTATACGATACTTGTTAACAATACCGTAATAATTCAATTCTTTTTCAGAGATATAAGCAGGAAATGATGGGAAACAATATACAATAGAACTCAAGTATAACGCGAGTTCGTAAGACGCGAATTCTTATAACACGAGAAAGATATTGCGACTACTATTTTCATATATCGCGATTTCTCATATAACACGCCGTATTATGAAATGCAGGAAAAAACTGTTCTAAATGGCAAAACATAGACAATACAAATTGACACGACGATAGTCATTCCAAACACGTTACTTTATATTACTCGTGTTGCATAACCGCATTATACGATAGTCTACTATATACATTTACTATTGTAATCAAAAGGTATCGACACCTATCGATAATATAATTGAATCAGAAATCGAATTTAAAAAGCAATATTTAGTTATTTTTAATATTATATTATCTACTTTATATTAATAACACGTTTTACGCCTATCAATACCAATCGATAACTATTATTCCTTATCGCTAGCCATCGACCGTGCTCACGAACTCAACTTTGAACAGTTTCAGTTATTTATAAGCTCATTTACCTGCATAACGAAACGTTTCAACGATACCCCATCGTAACCATCGCCGTCGTTATCGTAAAATTTGAGGTTGTAGTGAAAGATGAGGGACGATTGCATGTGCGCGGGCATCGCTATTCTTACGGTCGCAGCACCGGTCGAATCCGTGTACATAACGGCATTTGTGTTCGTATCCGGAAAATAAAGGCCATATCTGCAAGCACAGAATTTATACGGAACGGTACTTTCGCCGAACGGTTTTGCCTCGCTATATGATCTTACGCATGATGTTCGCCTTTAAAATAGACGGAATTATTGCCTATTTATTATAATAGTTTTCCAAATAAAAAAGAATACCTAATACAAGAAGACGATCTGATAATTGAAAAAAACAGACGAAATTGTTTGATTACCTAAAGAATAGCGATCGAACGAATGGCAATTCTTCGAAGTCTTTCAGCGTGATCGGTTGCTTGAGCAGCTGCCACTCTTCCTGAAGTGGGAAAAACTCGTATATGAATTCCCTCGGATCCGTCAGGAAGTAGTGATCGTCATACTCGTACCTAAATAATATTCCACTTCATTATATATCACCTAGGCATGGTATATACAACGTAGGACACGTATACGCATACCTTAGACTATCGTTTTTCGCTTTTGGTTGACCAGGACGCGGAACTTCTTTGGCATTTACGAGATGTCGCGCCCCCCAGTTACACTGAACGAATCTCCACGCGCCAGCAACGTAAACGGCGTTCCAACTGTTCCTGAACCTGTTGTCCTCGAAGCAGACACCCGGTTGATAGCCCGCGGACTTGCTGTACCCCTTGATAACGACGCAGTGCAAGCCGGCGTAACTAAAATTTAGAATATATGAAGAAAATAGGTTCTAGAGTACTTAGATCTTAGCTAGAGATCTTACCTGCAGAGTCGTTTAAAGAGAACATGGTAACTTTCGGTACCGTGTTTAATCCCTCTCAACAGTCCCATAGGCGTATCACCGCGTAAATTCTCGTCGAACTGCATGGTATTCAGATTTTTAACAGTTATCCATCGAAATATCGTTCTCGCCTTCTCGATGTCCGAGCCGCATCTGCTGACCAACTGACGTACCAGGTCAGTAAAGGTCTTTTGATCTTCTTGGGCGACCTAAAAGTAGGCAATGAAAGAAATAAAAGGAACTGTATTGGTTTTTTTCTAAATAAAAAAAAAAAAAAATTCTCACCGAGATCGCGATTTGATCCATATCCGCAAATTCCATAGGGTCATTGTAGATGTGATATTTGGCTAGAGCAGGTGGCTGAGGTGGTGGTGCTCGAGAGGGGTAAGGAAGTGGTGCTTCCTGAGTGTAACCATCACCCTCGTCAAGATACAAGCTCTCTTGAAGCATGTACTCGCTTCTCGCCTCGTTAATCAGTTCCAACATCTCCGAACTTTGCTTCTCTACCAATGCTGCGGTCGCTGCTCTGTAATTCATCAGAAAGAAAACGTAAATTTGTTATCCCAGCTATCTCTTCAAAACTTCCTACCATTATTTAACAAAAAAGGAATAACTCCCTTCCGTCGCGAGAAAAATGTTCAGCCTAACTGTTGCCTCGGCTTGCAAAACAATATCTTTCTCCTTTTCATTAGAACAACGTAGCACGGTAATAATTTAAAACATCCACCGCCGGTGGATCTTCAAAGTAAACGCGTGAGGTTCTAACCCAGTATCGAGCGATTACGACGAAATGATAACGTTATGCAAGCAGGCATCACCCTAATGATAAGCCACCGGCATCTTAATTAGATAATATAAACGTACCGCTCGTGCTCCAACATTTTCCTCGTGAGGCTTTCCTTCTTCTTGTCTCTGCGAAGAGTCATGTTCTTCTCCAGGTCTTCCTTCTCCTGCTGAAATTGTTGGGTACGCACTCTTCCTCCCTTCTCGCGCTCCCACCTCGCTGATAATTGCTCGAGCTCCTTTTCCCACTCGTCCTTTTTATTCCATTTTGTAAGATAAACAAAGAGACGGTGAGCGATGATAAATCAATTAACTCCTATTACTTTGGCTTTTAACGATCAAGCGTTTCATCTTCTTAAGAAACTTTTATCTTTTTTCAAAGAAAGAAAAAAAAGAAAGAACAAAAAGAATACAAATGTGTACACACTCTAAATTCTTCTCTAATTCGTCGATCCTCCTCCTCTCGATGATGAGCGAACTTCCTGTACAGATCATCCTCTTCCTTGCGATGTTTCATCTCCAAACGCGTTTGCTCGTCTCGATCCTGATCGATAAATCATTATTAGCATCTTCCTGATCCGGGAGAAATAATTGTACAATAAACTATGATATCACAAAATATCTGTTCTATATCACACAGAAAGTCGACCTTTTTGAGAATCTCCGAGCCCTCGCGGAGTCTCCGCATAATTCGAATCTCACACGATCGACCTCGAAAGACTTCGTTCCGAGAGAATCGCGATCAGAATTTTGAAAAGAAGTTTTCGCTCCTGCGATCGGCTGGCTACTATTTCTAACATTAACGTCGCCCGGATCAATTCGTTCTATCGAACAGGTTTTGTATGGCAGGTTGCGATTAAGACCCCCCATTGCACGATATAGCCGTGTATACACGTGTACACGTACTTATATATATATATATATTGTGTGTGTATGTATTCTTTATTTGTCACAATCAGTGCGAACGAACGCGCCGGTCTACGTCTCGCGGTCGTCCACTTTTTACTCCAACTACTTTCACGGTGCATTTCTGCTTTCTTTCGTTTCGTAGCTCTTCTTAAAGTTTTACTTCCAGACTACTTCCATGACAAATTGGATTCCACCTTGATCATCCCACGAAGAACGAAAAACGAAAAACGGAAAAAATGAGGTCATTTCGAATTGAGTTTCCTTCCCCAATTTCAAGTTTTAAAGTTCAGTTTTGTACCTACATACTTGATTATGCAATCTACTTGCTAATAAACCTGTAAATTTTATAACAGTACTAGTTCTATAATCGGTAGATTACGCGAACGTTGTTAGCGGAGTTCTATAAGAGAATGAGAGAAAGAGAGAGAGAGAGAGACCACGCACCCAACGATTACCTCACACGCATACGAACACGCTCATTCGAATAACCGCGAATGAGGATAAGTTGAGAACGCCAAGGAGCATTGGCGAGCCCTCATCGCATACCATTTTCTTTCGAGAATTTCATTTCGAGATTTTACGTCAGACAACCTTTTGGAAAAAGATTAGAACAAGTGGATTTTCACACATATCTATGAGTACTCTAATTCAGTAAGTTTGAAAAGACACGCGTAGGTAATGGATTTCTTTTTATACGAAAGTTCAGTCCGAAAAAATCCAACAACCTACTAACTAAAATCATTTGCGGAAATGATTCCCTTTCGCATAAACGTAAAGCCTCTCTTCCTTCCGCTTTCAGGAAAAGCGAGTATAGGGTACTACGAACTCTTCCTAGTGCTAACGGTTCGAGTAACGAGGGAAACTCATTGTTCTTCTTCTTACAATTAGCAAGGAAATGAAGTTCTTGGCCTGAGAACCGAACGATTCGTGGATATATTCTTCGAGTTGCGGAAAGCGAATGCAACAAACGCAGGATAAAAACGAAGCCTGGAGATGCAGCCAAATTGTCTTATCGTTTGTCCGAAATAATTGAATTTTTCCTTCTTCCATTAAAAATATTTTTCAATGTCTACTTCTTTCAATCGAGTCATGAATATTGTAATAAATTAACTGATGTTTTTTCTCGTTTTCTTATACAACTTTCTGTCGCCAGCTAAACTTCTCATTTTCTTTTCTTTCTAATTTCTATCTTTGTAAATTTATATTTTATCTAATTGACGTTTACCGTTTATCTTTAAATACATATATACCTAACTAAATAAATAAATATAAATCCTATATATAAATAAATAAGGAGAAAGGGTGCTTTATAAAACAATGAAAAATATAACCAATTCTTCTTTCTACTTTAATTTTCTTAAAGATAAACCAACAGAATTACTGTCATTGGAAATAAAATGAATAAACCTTCGCTAATCGAGCATACCCGCTGCCTGTTTCATCCGAAAAAAAAGAAAGGGAAAAAAGGAAGAATAAAAGAGTTACACCGTCTCGCCCACACAAGATATCGAAATTCATGCGGGGTTCCGGCGGCGGCGGCGGCGGCGGCGGCAGCGGCAAGTCGACTCGACTCGCGTGCCATTCACGTGGAAAAGGGTCGAGAGAGGAGAAGAAACGTAACGCGTGTCTCGCGTCATCGGGGCCCACGCCGCTTTCGTTCCTTTTACGCATAGCCATACATAGTCCGGTGCCGACGCCGACGCCGACACCACGCTGGCATTCACCAGATATCCCAGCAAAACGGCGGCGATCCACCAAATCGTATTTCGCCTCGCAACGTGCGAAAGCGGATTAAGAAGAGAAAACGCGTGCGGCGATAGTGGAGCGACTAGCGGTTTACTCTTCTCCTCTTTCTCTTTCTCTTCTTCTGCTTCTTCATCCTTCTCCTTTAACTCCAACTCTCCGTACACCTGTTTACGAGCGATGGGAAAAGCGGCAGCAAACTCATTTTCATGTAAACACCGTCCCCGTGAGGCGTGCGTTACACATTCCGCGCTCGTTAAAGCATCCAACGTCCATGGAAGTTCGTCGAGCAACAGTGCGAAATACTACTTCGTTTTCTCTCTGTGTGTATCTCTCTCTCTCTCTCTCTCTCTTTCTCTCTCTTCGCTCCTTTTCTCACCCATTTTCTTTTCCCTTTGGAAAGACGCCATTTTTTTAAGCGAAGCGCCTCTCGCAGAAACGTACGTACGTCGGATTCCAGACTCGTCTTGAAACTTCCAAGACCGGTTTACGTTCGGAACGATTTATCTCCCTTTTCTGTCCAAGTCCGAGAGGAGGCGAAAAGTGGGAGGGAAAAGGCGAGGCGAGGTCTTTTTTTAAAATCTTTTCTTCGTTGCTATGCCCGACGAGATCGATATTTTGAAAATGTTTAAGATGCCCATAGGTAATGGAGAGAGAAAGAGAAAAAGAGATGGTCCTTTTTCCAATCGAATGACCCAGAGTCAAGGACAGCGCGAATCATGACGAAATCGAGACGACTTAATGAAAGAATCGAATCGTCGACTTCGAGCTATCATTCTTGAACCTTTAGCATTTTACGACATGTGTCTGACGATAACAGAAAAAGTATTCGAAACGATATAAACAATAAAATGTCCCAAATAATAAATAACAAATAAATAAAAAAAAGATCTTTTCCTTCGCATACTCGGACCAGCCGAGTGGCACAATAGGAATACCGCTAGGAAATTACAGCGTACACCTCTGCATCGTTGGGAACCTGTTTAGGATAATATCGAGGATAAGATTGTATCTATTATACGAGATTTACCTTCGAGAGATGTCAACATTACCGAAGCCTGATACTCTCTTTTACTACTCTTTTTTACTACGACGATTAGAAAGGCGTAGAAAATTGATCGATTGCTAAAGCAGTTAACAATACCGTCTTCTCGAAATATTCCAATCGTTCCCACCAATCGTTTGCGAAAGCTCGAAAGAGTCTCGATTAAAAATAAGGAGGTCGCGTGCAGAAGTGTATCTCGAGTTCGAACGAGGAGAGGACTCGGCATAGTAAACTCTCTCGTCCTAATACGGTGATGACCACAGGCTCTCCTCGTTGAGCGTACGCAGAGAGGGACAGAGAGATGGAAAGAGAGAGATATTGAAAGCGAGAAAGACAGAGAGAGAGGGAGAGAGAGAGAGAGAGAGCAAAAGGGAGACAGAGATAGAGAGAATGGACCTACACGTTGAACGTGTACATACGTTTGAACGTACATACGTCGAATGACTCACCAGATAATAATCGATGGGCTTCTCGCGGGCCTTGCTATAACCCTTCTGGAGTTCCGTCTGTTTGAGTGCGTGCGCGATGTGCAGCGCGCTCGCATCGAATCTCCCATACTGATAACTCCCGTCCTGAGTGGCGTGATGATTGTGATGATGATGTTGCTGATGGTGGTTGTACGGTGAGGAGGCACCGCCGCTTCCGCCATGATAATCGCGCCCCTGGGACGAGTTCGTCACTGGTGGTGAACCATGGCCGTTCAGGTGCCTACCATAATTAGGCGAGTCTACATTATCGTAACTGAAACAAAATCACGGAGACGAGCTGTTCAGGGCCAGGGGAGATTATTAACGCGATTTTTCAATTCACACGTGATTTTCTCGATTCTTTCTAGTTCTATCGGTAAATAGGTACCTACTTTTCCTCGACGAAGCGTAAAATCGTGATCTCGAGTGAGTTGTTACGGAAAAAGAGAGACTGATCGTTATAGGTGTTTCCTAACCTCCATACAAGACAATGAGACCTAAATCACCGATAACATCGTCTTCGGTTGACCATTGTCACGATATAATTGCACTTGGGCGTGATATGAAAAGAGTCCAAGACAAAAGATCTTTCTCTCTCTCTCTCTCTCGGAAAAGAGAGAGAGAGAGAGAGAGAGAAAGAAGGGATGAGTTTCACTTATGCATGCCGCCTGTCGTCGTGCAACGTCACGTCTCTCTACAACGTTGATGGTAATAGTACGCTGCTCGACGATCTCGCTTCGAAACGATGGGCTTCTGAAAAGGAACGGGACACGGCTGGCTCGACGTTACCGTTGCCCTTCGCCCTACTCACTTTGGACGTACGCCTTGATTAGTACCATCGATTCAACGGGCTGGAGCCGTCAATGGCAGACCCGTCGAACGGCCTTTTTCGAGATTTAGTATTAAACTTTAATGGGCACGTGGGAAAGCGTGCGTAGTATGTAAGCATGTATGCATGTATGTACGTATGTATGTATCGAATAAATAGGCTTCGTCGAGAGATCAAACCTACGTGTTTCTTTTTTTGTGACTTTTGTCCCAGTAGATGTATGAACATTGTCGTTCGAGGATAAGGTTCCTTCATTACGAATGGAAGCAGGATCGTAGATGAATCGATGATTGGTAGATTGATCCGATCGGTATTCTTCTTTCTTTTTGCGGACTTTTTTTTGAATCGCATCATTTATCTCACCAATCTTACATTTAAATTTTAAATAATACGATTAAAAAATTAGAACATACATATGTATCGTTGCCGTTCGATACGAATAAAATTTATTTCCTTTTTAAGAACTAGATCAGTTACATTTTATCAGTATAAGTTGATGCTTTAATATAACTGGTTCGGTGAATATTACACCAGTTATGGTCGAAATTACACTTTTTCGCTATTCGCTTAAAATTTCTAAAAACCAGTAGCTCCATACTTTAAAAACCAGATCGATATCGCGAAACCTACCAAATACAATTACCCTGCTTCATAACGGAAAATTTACGTTAAACAATGTAATCGAAGTTCTGCAATTAATTTTAACGTCAAGTACACACGCAATGTCGGAGTCCTCGCTCGTATAGACTCTTCGAGCGTGGAAAAAAGATTTAACAGAATTCCTCTTATTAAACGAAGAAGATGAGAAAGAGAAAGAGAGAGAGAGAGAGAGAGAGAGACCGCACACTGACGAGGGCGGGTAGGAGGACATAGTACGACGAGTACGAGTCCACATAACTTCTCTTGCGGAAAATTCATTTCATTGTGCGCGCAACAGGTAGAGTAGCGTTAATAGTAGTTATATAGTAAAGTTAGCGTGCACGCTAGTGCCAGCGGTGCGTTCGAAAGTTCCTTCGGCTAGCGGTGTTACGCGTTTTAATGGGAAAACCGGCGCGTTAACGTTTCCCTCGCATCCCCTTGCGAACTGACCTACAATTCTAAATACCATACGCGCGCTCGCGAACACGTACGCGCGCGCACTTACGTACATATCTATAAATATAATCGGAAAGCGCGGTGATATCGCGTGATACTAAAGCTAGCGCGAATGCATGTTTTTCAATAGCTGTTATATGCGCGCCAGATAAAAATCTTTCGTAAAACGTTCAGGTTATAAGTACGTTGCTATGAGAAATAGGTATTCGGTGTCTCTTTCTAGCTACTCTGCGAAATAATGAGAGCGTTCGCCGTGCTCTCGCACTACGGGAGGCCGTTCATTCACTTAAGGTAGCGTAGCTATGCGCTATCTCTCTCTTTCTCTTTCTTACTCGCAAAAATACATACGTATGTATGTAGGTACGTGCCAGGCGTGTAAAAGAGACAGAGATAAACGCCTACCTGTACACACGTACGGACACACACATACATCGATCTTTCTTCGCGTAGCTTTACCTCTTTCTCTCGTTTCTTGGTCACTCTCTCTCCCCCCCTCTCCCTCTCTCTCCCTTCTCTCTCTTATTCAAGAAAACGAATAAGCGAATAAAGGGGAGAAAGAGAGAGAGCGATAGTACAGTAGAAGGAATTCTTCGAGTACGTATTACGTACTTCGTTCGTGCCACTTTAGGCCCCTTCCGCGCATCCGACTTTTACGCGTGCAAGCATAAAAAATCGGACAATAAGCGGCATCGATCGCATGCAAAGAAGATTCCTCTTTTGTCGGCGGTGCAACGTTACGTGTGCATACGCACGCGCACGCGGTGACACGCCGTAAGCTAGGCAAACGTACAACAAAGGTGTGACGAGGGACTTGGAGAAATTCCTCGCGATATGTAACCGCGTTTTCGCGAAGTACGAATTTAATCCTTTTAGTGCCCCAGAGCCGACATGTCGGCTCTGTAGTTTTCCCGAGAAATATCCTAAGCCGAATATCAGCTTTTCAATTTCACTGCAATTTTAACGCGATGAATTTTAATAATGTAATTTATGGAAAATAATATTTTTCTTTTTCTCTTGTAAAACTGTATACATTTTACAATCAAATGTAACGAAAAGCGTGAAGTTATCTTTATTTCTTAGAAAAATATGTTAATTCTAATAAATGTCAAAAAATGCATATTTTCCGAGGTACTTCTGGGTGGCATATTAGAAAACTTGTAAAATATTTAAAAAAATACTAAAGTACCAAGGGAAACGAATTGCTTATACTCTTCTGTACCTTTCATCGATCATCTTTTTTTCGAAATTTGATTAATATTAATTGCTCAATCGATCTGACGATAATGATGAATTGTGATTACGGATAGATACCTCAAACGAGTAGAGCTTCAGGAAGTCAATGAACCTGTCAACGAAATTGCAACACGAATCTAATTTAACGAAGACGATTTCGATCTTGAAGTAGCCGTTTCTATAGCACGCTTCACCGACCGGGCAGACTTCACCAAAGGCAAAAGGAAGGAAGGGAAAGCGAGGAAATCACTGGTAGATTATATCGATTCGCTTGGCGAAACATCGAACGGCGTATCACAGTGCGGACAAGTTTTACGTGGAAGCGAGGCTCTCTACGAGCTCTCTACGGCCTCTCTACGGTGGGTAAAGGTAATTAAAGAGAGAAATAAAAGGAAGAGGTTTGCTCACCAAGGTGGATAAGCCGCTCGCGGTGACGCACCGCCAGCTCTGATTTGCTCGTTGACGTAACCGCTTCTTGGTACGTTCAGAGCGCTCCTGATACCCACGCTGGAGCCATCCAAGGTGCCGGGTCCTGGTTTTGGCACGTGGCTGCTACAGTACACCTCCTTGTCATTTATCGTATGCTGGTTGTTGTAGTACGTCTTTAGGGTGAGCTTCGTGCCACAGATCGCGCACTTGAAACAACCCGCGTGAAAGAAGGTGAAGTCCTTCAAAGGGCCGACCCTGTCGACCTGGTACACCGTCTGCGCGCATCTCAGGCACGTGCTCTCGTAAAAGTTCGGCCGATACATGATCCCTCTCTTTTTGTCCTTCTTCTAGCAGACACGAGTCCAATTCGCTCTGGAAACCTTCGTGCGACCTGGAAACATTTAAAAATCGGTCAGAGAATAGGAATTTTTGTTTTTTAAATTGTGACCTCTTGGAAATTATTAAAATTTCGATTAATTTACTTTTTAGTAAGCATTATAAGTTTCATTAATACAAAGTATTTAATTGTTACGTGTCCTTTGTCTCAAAATGCAAAAATGACTTCTTTGCAAATCACTGACACTTAGATATTCCAAATGATGTTCAGCTGATTTGAATTGAAGGTATCTTTGAGAAGTCAATGTCTTTTCTTCGATACGCCATACCTATTCAATATTTAACGCGTTAAAAAGAAAAAGTGATATCTTCTTTTTTCCTCGTGATCTCTTACGATCGGAATTCACGTGGCCCGACGCGCGTATTATTTCATCGAAAGAACTTACGTAAGGACGTTCAATGGACGAAGGAAAACGATGCCCGGAAGATTGTGTCATCGTTACGAATCTATGACGAGCGTCGGGGCGGAATACGTTAGAGACAGAGGCCGCTGAACGCCGACACTTTCCTGCCGACTTTTGTAACGAATCATCGTCGATAATTCTCTCTCTCTCTCTCTCTCTCTCTCTCTCTCTCTCTCTCTCTC
>JAIFRP010000021.1:3505464-3516035 GCA_032403825.1 Odynerus spinipes | reverse complement strand
CATGAAAGAGTAGAAGATACAACGAAACCTGCGAAGACGATCGATGATGACAAAACGGTGATGAATACAATAAATCAAAAACCGGTTGAAATATCAACGGCTAAGCAATCTCAAGAAACGAAGAATACTACGGATCAAAGAACAGAACCCGAGAAACCCGAGCAACGTGCCAAAAAAAATGATACCAGGCTAAAACTGAAATTTACTTCGAAAATTCCAATTTTAAGCGCACGAGGCAAAACGTCTTCGCAAAAATTGCAAATCGCGACGGCGTGCAAAGACAAACGATCGGACAAAGACGATAAGACGATATTAAGATCAACGCCAACGAGATTACCCGTCGCTCGGCAAACTATTTTCAGAGCGAGTCCAAAGGACCCGAAGAGATCTAATGTTCAGGAGAACGTGAAACGAGAGATCGTCGTTGAAAAAGAAAAAGAGAAAGAAAAAGAAAGAATTATAACCGAGCCCAAAGATATCAAAGACGCGCAAGAATCGAGAGAAACGCGAATAACAAATAACACTGATAAAAAAGCTGATAAAAAAGCTGAAGAGGATAACGAAGAAGTCGATTATAAAGAACAAACGGAGAAATTAGAAACCAACGGAGAAAAGGAATCGGACGCAAAGATTAGCGAAACAGAAAAATCGAACGACAACGAAGAAGAATCGAGTAGTTCGGAGCACGACGAGGAAATAGAAATCTCAGACGTCGAGGGTTCCAGTTCGGTTTTCGACAGTTCATCGGAGTCCGAACACTTCACCGTGCTGATGAGAAACGTTTCTAATACCAGCTCGAGCGAGAGTAACTCCGCCGAAAGTCTGCTGAACGTTGAAGCTCAAATAGAAAGGACGTTGCAGGCTATAAGAGCCGAATTATCGAATTACGAGTCCGACGAATCGGACGACGATTCGAAGGTTGTAGACTCGAACGACACGAATGAAAACTCGGATAACGAAGATTCGTCGTCTATGAGCGAGGAAATATTCGAGGAAGCTATGTCGGGTGGGGAGGAACCGCTTGAGATTAATTTACAAGAAATCGACAAAATAGCTAGCTCGAAAGATGACTCAAACGATAAAATAAAGAACGAGGAAGGTTCGTCGATCGTACGAAATAAAGAAACGATAAAAAGAGAAGAAGAACGAGCAAGACGATCTAACTCGACGTCGGACCAGAAAGCAGAGAGTAATTCAATGAACGGTACCGACGAAGGCGCGACTAAAGTGCCGAAGAAAAATACTACGGTCAAAGTCGCCAAGCTGGATAAGAACAATGTTAATGGCGACCTAACGAAAAACGCAAAAGTCGTAGAGAGAGTTAGAACGGGACGAGGGGTCGCCGAGACGAACGATAAAAGAATAAGGAGAAATAAAGATAAGGACGTTTCACGAGAGACGAAAGAGAAAGAGGGTGTATCAAAGAAACGATTCTCCTTGGTAGCCAGTTGTATTCGTCGATTCGAGGGTGAAGAAAAAACGGAAAGGAAGCGTATCGAAGTTGAAAATGTCAACGCTAGAAGAGAGGGATCTCCCAAAACGGAAAGGGAGGTCAGTAGACATAAAAGAAAAAAAAAGAACAAGCCTGACTACTTTATTATCCCACGATGCAGATAGCCCAATGTCTACAAACAGCTCGAACTAATTCAAATTAAGAGACCGCTGCTCTGATTTAGTTTTTTATCTCTTAGCCATATCAATAGCCTTAGTAATAATAATCTCGTATCTTTTAGGATGCTTATTTAGGGGTAAGTATTCTTTCTCATAACAGATAACTACTTAACGCTTAACGTTATAGGAAGAAAGCGTCATTAAAAAAAGGCTCTACCAAGTACATCTTCTCTTGTACGCATCCGCCAACACATTTTTAACATTAACGTCTTCGTGCTATCAGGCATAAACTGCATACCTAAAACGTGCTCGTCCGTTCACGCTTTCGAATGAAAGTCTATTTTTTTCGAAATTATGTAATAAACCGAGGAGCTCGTTTCTAGACGTTGGTGCAAACGATTTGTGCATATCTAATATCTTGCATGATTAAATATTTATATTCAATAATCCTTCTATCTTGCGATATGCAAAGTCTATTCACAGCTATCATCATCGTTCTGTCACGTTCGCGTATCAAGTAACTCCATGGCATGTTTTCATTAGACGTTTATTTATAAAATTTCATCGTTGTTTTTTTTTAGATCCATCGATGTCTATATAAAAATCAGACGTAACAAACATACTAGGAACGTTCTTTCTTATATTCTGATTAAATCTTTTCCTTTTGCGTTCGTTTCACAGAGAACGGCACGTAGATTGTTAGCAGAGGGGCGTGCGTCTAATTACGACGAGGCCGAGGTGGCCGCCAGTTTGTTAGCGCTCAAATTCGGAGATGCAGAAGCCATTCATGCGGCAAAAGAGTGCGGTAGCGTCGAATCTGCCTTAGCATTTCTGCAACAAGAGTGCGAACTTTGTACCGGACGTTACGCGATGAGTCAGGTCGGTACATCGAATTTATTAATTTATTCTAATTTATCAAATTTATCAAATCTATTAATTATTACGAAAATAAGGAAAATTCCAATTTTAGATGATTTCCATGTTGAAGTGCACGCATCGCTGTTGTAACGAATGCGCGAAGAATTACTTCACCATTCAAATAAGCGACAGAAGTATCATAGACGCTGTCTGTCCGTTTTGCAAGGAGCCTAATCTTAGAGACGCGAACGAAGACGATGTTCTAGAATATTTCAGTAATTTAGATATTCAATTAAAATCTCTCTTAGATCCACCTATTCATGAACTGTTCCAAAGAAAGCTGAGGGATCGCACTCTGATGCAAGATCCGAATTTTAAATGGTGCATTCAGGTGAAATTTGAATAAACTATTATCCGACCTAATAATAAGAACATCAACGTGCGGTAATACTAATGGACTGATTAATTTTATAGTGCTCGAGTGGCTTTTACGCGGATCCGGAACACAAGAGATTGATCTGTCCTGATTGCAAATCTATAACGTGTGCCTTTTGTCGAAAGCCTGTATGTAAAGATACCTACCCACGATCGCGAACATGTAACAATAACGAACGTAACATCTCAACTAATTTTACAGTGGGAGAAACAACACGAGGGCATAACGTGCGAACAGTTCGCAGCTTGGAAAGATGAAAACGATCCGGACAATCAAGCTGCTGGTTTGGCCAAACACTTGGCCGACAATGGAATCGATTGCCCGAAGTGTAAATTTCGATATTCTTTATCCCGAGGAGGTAGTACACATAAAACGTATTTTAATATATCACCAAGACCGTTGGTAGATTCTAAAAGAATATTTTATCGTAACAGGTTGCATGCATTTTACATGCAGTCAATGCAAATTCGAATTTTGTTGTGGGTGCGGCAAGGCTTTCCTTATGGGTGCTAAATGCTCACTTAGTCCATACTGCGCGAAACTGGGCCTTCATGCTCATCACCCTCGCAATTGCCTCTTCTATCTTCGTGACAAGGAACCCGCACAATTGCAGCAATTATTGAAAGACAATGGTATTAAATACGATACCGAAGGTCCGGTAGGAGAACAGAAATGTAAAGTGCAATTGCAAAAGGAAACCCCAGCCGGTGTTGTTGATGCGATTTGTAATTCAGACGTCGTCGAGGGACAAGCTGGTTTATGCAGGTTGTGAATTTGTTTATTGCGAATCTTGACGTTTGATCGTTTAATCCACTCGAATGCTAGTTCGGATCATTAATTATTAACACACTTAACGCAATGTCGTATTCATTTTTAAAGTTAATCGCAAAGGCAAGAGAAGGTAAGTTGAAAGAGGGATACTCGAAAAAAGAAAGTATTTATCATCGCATTACATTTCCCATGAATTTGATATCCTGATGTGTATTCGAAGCATTCCTAAAAAAAAAAAAACCATTCCCAATTAATTAATCGTCCATCCTAGAACGTAACAATCTCTCCCGTATTCAGGATCCATTACATCGAGTATCTTATTCGAAAGATACGTTCCACGCAGCTGGAACCTCTTCCGCTGTTGAATATAGACGATCTCGAGACTTGCGTTCGACGAGCCGGCTTAAAACTACCTCCAAATTGGTACGGGCGCGACCCAGAACACTACAGGAAAGATCTGATGGAGGTAAAGACGAAACCTGTACAAGGCACGACTAACATCTGGGTACTTTTCCCCGCAGGCAGCACTACATTGAATACTTGGCGGGCCTGGTACTCAAAGGCAAGCTGGACCCTGTGGCCATCTTTGACTTGAACGACGCCAAGCAAGAGTTGCGCCGACGGGGAAAAGTTCCCCCTGCAAAGGACCAGGAAATGTCCGAGCGGGATTATCTCCAGGCGTGTATTCAGGTGACTAACAATTCCTACCTTTCCCTTTCATCTTAATCCTTCCGCCAAAATAATCTGCTAAAACAGAAACAGAAAACGTAACGATAAGCAATATACTAAGCAACGTAACTTTTGTTGATCGAGTGGGTCATACCTTTTAAATTGCTGACAAGTTTTTCATATTTTATATTTATTTATTATGTATATAAATCATTCGTCAAAATTGTCCATATCACAGAGATATATTACTATTTTACAGATTGTACAAAAGGAAATTCCACTGGAATGATAGGAAATAAAACTGTGAAATCTTCAAGATTTTAAAGAAAATATAAGTCCCACATATTTTAAAGCGGTACCTGTTTATTTTATTAGTACCAACCGTACGTAGGAAGCAATCCAGAGCTCAATAAATTGTTATATTACATAGGCATACGTCGTCATCTAGTATAATAGAATGATAAAGTTTTATCTGTTTTACGCAAGCTCTTTTAAAAAATTTGTTAAACTTTTCCTATTAGGTGGCGTCATGCTTTGATTTACGACATCTTTTAATTTACTTATGTTCAACTTCTTCAACTTTGGTGTACTTATATTCTTACTTTTTGATCGAATCGTACCATTCGTTACAGTTTCGTTACCTTTATTTGTCTGTAACTCTGGAGCTATACTTCCAGAAATATTTAATCCAACTGTTTTGTCTTTTGCTTTCTTTTTCTTTTTCTTGTGTAAATTTTTCAAATCTTCCGATGTATCATCGGAGACTTTAATTTTCCTTCTAGGTTTAGTCACTTGTATTTCTGTTCGACGCGAGCAAACGGAACATCTTATTGCTATTTTATTCATTTCATTCTTTTTACATTTTTTTACCAATGTAGCCTGAACCTTTGGTAACTTATGTCCTTCAGTATTTTTTTTAATTATCTTAGAAACAGAACGGGAGATCTTTCTTCCAGATAATAATCGAATTTGATGATCTGTAACAGTCCAAAGGGACCCACAGTAAGAACACATCATCGAAGGTCCAAAACATGATTTTGGTAATTCAACTTCATTAGCTGCATTTCTACAACGTTCTCTGAAAATATTCGATTAGGTTAATTTAGTTGTAGCACACAATTTCACGAAAAGTTATACTTACATATAAAAGTTTTGCAATCTGTTTGCTTCTGGACATTGTAGCTTTGTCAAATATTGAGTTACATTCCACAAATGTTCGATTTTCTCCATAATTTACTCGTTAATAAAGACGAAGAAGTTATACGATACTCAGGAATCAAGATTATAACCTGACATATTTGATAAAGCAGTGTCGCCAATAGTACGAAATGAAATACATATCCCATATACTTACGATTGTTAAAGAAACCATCAGATGGCGCTTCGGTTTTCCCCGGCAAAATTTGAAAGGTTATCAAGTAAGAAAGCTATTTGAAATCATTTAATTTCTCATTATTATATCTTTCAAGATTAATTTCGTAATGAAAACTATAACAATAATAGTTCTCAATCAACAAAAAATACATGTATCAAATTCATGTATACTCATAAAACCATCATATGACTATAAAAATTTCATAGAAACTCGTTTTTTGCAAATTTTAATT
Organism: Odynerus spinipes; assembly: GCA_032403825.1. NCBI lineage: Eukaryota > Metazoa > Arthropoda > Insecta > Hymenoptera > Vespidae > Odynerus > Odynerus spinipes. The sequence continues at coordinate 3,510,083 of JAIFRP010000021.1, read as the reverse complement.
TGTAGACAGCATACACATGAAGTAAAACAATTTTTTGCCGGTTCACAGAAACTTAATGGCAAGATAAAAATTTTCTTTATCCATTTTTTGTCTCATATTATGCACGCAAAAGATAACTTATATTTAGAGACCGAACGAAATGTTTTACTTCATAAAATTTTCTCTGGAACCTGCCTGTATAGAAACTTATAAATGTATAAATGTAAGAATATATAAACACATCACGTGTGTGCTAATTCATATTATGTGACCACCCATCGTAAAATAAGTTTTGCGAAATTACAATTTCAAGATCTCTTGTACTGCCGTGACAATCTTACGCGCACTAATACCGTAGTTGTCCACTAATACATTAGGGGGACCAGATCGTGGTACTTCAGGTACAGCAAGTTTTTTAACAATAATATCTCGTTCCAAAGAAACCGCAGAAGCTACTGCTTCTCCAAGACCTCCTTGAACATAATGATCCTCGACGGTAACGATTCTACCACCAGTTTCTTTAGCATTCTTTATAATCGTTTGCGCATCAATAGGTTTTATAGTAAATGGATCGAGCACACGGATATTTATGCCCGCTTTTGCTAACTCATCGGCTGCTTTAAGAGCCTCATGTAAAGTTATACCTGCACCTATTACAAGAACTTGGTCTTTTGCAGTAGACCTCAATACTTTAGCTTTCCCGACAGCAAACGGTTCTTCGTTTTTGTATACGACTGCCGTAGCTGGACGCGAGGTACGAATGAAACAAATGCCTTTCGTATTGGCAGCCAATTCTATGGCACGTTCAGTAGAAACAGCATCACTAGGATAAAATATCGTTGATCCAGGAACCGCGCGGAACATAGCAATATCTTCCAAGCCCATTTGAGATGGTCCATCTTCACCAATGGACACACCACAATGAGAACCCACAAAGTTTACATTTGTTTGAGAAATTGCACCCATACGAATCTATATAATGAGGAACAATAACGTTAATATGTTACATAGTTTTAAAATTTCCCACGATAATAGCATTGCAATTTTACCTGGTCAAAAGCACGTGTAAAGAATGTGGCAAATGCAGAAACAAAAGCAATAGTTCGATCTCTGCAAGCTGCACCAATGGCAACACCAACAACATTTTGTTCAGCAATAAAACATTCGATGAATCTACTTGGATCGACATCCTTTATTTTCTCAGCAAAAGTAGAATTTTTGGTATCGCCGTCCAAAGCTATGACACGCGAGTTATTCTTCGCTAACTAACGAAGAAAAATTAATTTTAGTATATTTAATCATTTTCTGATAGAATAAATAGATATGAATAGACAAACCTTGGTAAGGGCAGTACCATAAGCTAATCTGGTAGCTACTTGCTCTCCAATTTTATAACTTGGAGGAGAGGCCAATTTAACGTTAGTAATGTCCACTGGAGGTGCATCATCTACTAAAGGTTTTTGAGGGTGTAATCCTAAAGGACCAGGATTTTTCAAAAGTCCAGTCAAATGCTATTAACACAATAAACATGTAATTAATAAATTAATTAATAAATTAATTACTATTAATAATTATCAATCAGTGTTACGATTACGATCCATTACCTGAATTACTTCATTAGCTTTGTTTCCAAGAGGCTTTCCATGCCAATTTTCCAAATCTTCTATGTTAGGGAAATTCTTACCCTTAAATGTTTTTGCCAAAATAGCAGTAGGACGTCCTTTTGTATTTTGTGCTTCGTGGAATGCCTATCAAAACAAATATGCTCAAACTTTACATTTGTAAAATATTAATTTTTAAACATATATAAATATTTGTAAATTAATGTGTACCTTAGCAAGTTCTTCGACATCATGACCATCAACAACTAAAGCATTAAAACCAAAAGCTTCGAGCCTTTTACGGTAAACTTCCATATTATGTTGAATAGAAGTAGGTTCACTTTGTCCCAAACGATTAATATCAAATATAGCACACAGATTGTCTAATTTATAATAAGACGAAAAATGCAATGCCTCCCAAATAGAACCTTCTGCTGCTTCTCCATCACCAATTACACAATATACTCTAAAACAGAATAGAATTTTTAATGTTTATTAAAACAAACCATTCAAAAACAATTGGATTTTTATTTGCATACCTATAGCTAGCTTTATCATAATTCTTTCCTACGTAAGCCATGCCTGCTGCAACCGAAAGACCTTGACCTAAAGAGCCTGTTCCTACATCTATGAAATTAAGTCTTGGAGTAGGATGGCCCTCTAAATCGCTATCAAACTTTCGCAAATTCAATAATTCACTGGCAGGGAAAAGACCAGCTTCTGCCCATGCTGTAAAATAGAGAAAATATTTTGTATTTGATTACATTTAATACTCATTATCTATATTACTGCTTATACAATATTTTACCTGCATAAAGAATGGGTGCTGCATGTCCTTTACTCAATACAAATCTATCGTTACTTGCGTCACGTGGGACTGATACTTTGTAGCGCATTGTGTGAAAGAAAAGGACAGACATGATTTCTGCCATGGAAGCACATGATGTAGGATGTCTGCAATAATAAAAGAAAAAGATCAGTCTAAGGTTCTAAACTGATTTCAAAGACATCTTCGTTCGTGTAAATATGTTCCTACAAACGTCTTCATCTAAACAAAGGAAACATTCGTGTTACACAAGAAAACAGAAATTACAGATAATACATATCAAAAGAAATTTTAACTGCCCTAAATCCTAATGTAAGGATTATATTTACTTCTGTGAATAGAAGTTCTTATCAGGGTCAAAGTGCTATTTATCTCGTGCGTGTGATATAACAGGTCATATAAAGGACATTAATTATAAGAATGGAAATGTTGATTAGTATGTCACAGTGTTAATCTCATATTGTTAGAAATGCTATATTACCACATTCCTAACCTTTATCGGTGTACGCGTAACAAATACGAGATAAAAGAGGATTTTTAGTATAAACACGATAATAATACAATAAGGCATCTAGCATATATGATATATATATAATTATATTAATGACTATAGTATTTGGTAATAATTTTTGCACTCACCACGCGCACGTGAAAAACAAGCGTTATATACATCACCTATGTAAATTATCACCGACTGTTATTTAAATAAGTACTTCTTATAGGAGAAAATACTATCGCAAAGTGAATAGCAAAATTCTTGGACGGTACGCCTGGTCAAGGACGAATTCGCGTAGAAGATAGTACATTGAAAGTAAAGATTCTTTTCATTTTAAACGTAGATGTAATATAACTCGAAAAGTTAAATAAGCAGGTTGCAAAAAAAACTATATCATTATCAGTACCCAAAAATTAATGAACTTGATATCGTCAATCATTAAAAACGAGCGCGCGAAAAAAAAAAGAAGAATGTTGTGAACGTGACTAGGATATATTTGAAAAGCTATTTTTCAAGGATAGAATGAACTTGTAAATGAAAAAACAAACCCGCTTTTTGATGCCTCCGTCGCCTGTATACATTGCACGCGAAGTCTATTCGCTAAGTCTTGCAGCTTAGTTACCTCTGTAGATGATACCATTTCGAATAAGAATCGTTACACCTCTCGTAAACTCTTTTCACGAGAAACATTCGATAACTAAAGCCAGAAATTCTATGACGAATTACTTGCGGATTGTAAATTTCCCCTACCACTTTTTCTTCCCTGCCACTATCGTATACGCTTATACGAACGATCACGGAACATCCGGTTGTTACACGTGCTAGTATGTTTCGATATACCTCGTATGATCGTGCCGTTTGATTTTCAGTATTTTTTAAATAATTTATCTCAACAATTTATCAATTATTTATCTCGTCGACTCGATAGTCTAGAAGACACGGTACTGAGCATTTGAATCTATCGATTTAACGAGAGAGAAATGAGAACCGTTGCTCGCAATATATTAGATGTGATAAAAACCCGTACCCGCTTTTAGAACTCACGGTAGCTTGGATACATTCGATACGCAACTTATTAGCCATATCCCTTAATTTTTCTACCTCCATATTTCACGTTTATACTATATGTCGTTTCTACGCTTGTCCCGTTCAACTCTGTTTCTCGATGAAACTGCACCTTTCGTAGAGTCGCCGCTATCGTCTCGAAAGCGTTCGATAGTTCACTATTTTTTTTTTTTTAATTCTATAACAAATAGAACAAATTTTATCTCTCTTATAATAAAGAAAAATATTCCAATTATTTATATCGAATTGAATATTGTGTTCGTGTTACGAACGTAACCTACGAAGACATTACTTTTGAAAAAGATACTTTTCCCGCTCAAAATATCGCACGCTTCTAATATTTTCAATAGACGAGCGGAAAAATATCATGATATCTTCCTTCACTTTATCCTTCGTTTACTGTAATTCCAATTCGTTGACAGAGACAAAAATGAAGCTGAGTCAATCGTTCGCATTTTTTGCCAAGCTAACTGATAGTGAAATTCCATTCCCACATTCTTTTGCGCGTACACCTGTTCTAATGTTCTCTTTCTATTTCGAATCGCTTTCAATCTCTTTCGACTTTACCATCTTAATTTTGTTAGAGTGTAATGCGTGATCTTCAATTTGCAAGTGCAAAAGTTTTATATTTTCTCGCGCGGCAATGACAAGT
>JAIFRP010000021.1:3491627-3505416 GCA_032403825.1 Odynerus spinipes | reverse complement strand
ATATATTACACGCATAGATAGAGGTGGAGGTAAAATGTCATTGTTACAAAGCATTTTTATCAGCAAAAAAAAAAAATAACTGCTAGAGCGATTGTTTTTTTTTTAACGCGTTTACGTATGCAGCTTCATTTATTTTCATCGATGATTATTAATTACATTACAATTACGTGCGTTATACGCTTAATACTACTGTTAACTAATACCAGAAATATCTAATCTGACGATTTCTAAGTTAGCATTGGAATAATTTAAGAGGGAAGGAAGTATAAAAATGTTACGTTCGAGCGTGACGTAACACCTTGGACGAGTAAAAGCATAAATATGAAGTTTTAAAACTACTTTGACCCACAAGTCGTAGTATTATGAATGCAAAAATTAATAATACAATATCAAGCTTTTTTTTCTTCGGTATGGAGTTTGACATAAACGAAACATTGATAAAGAAATATCATCTATCGCATAAGATTTAAATTAAGAAGAGTAAAAAAGGGAATAATACTGTCGTTACTATATACGATTCTCGTAAAGAAGGAAAAGATATTCCAGACACACTGTATTCCGAGAAAACTAAAATATTTATAATTTCCTAATTAATTCAAGAATCGCTCTCGATCGAACGATATCTATGTGTCAGTAAATTCGCTTATCATACATATCTTCCGATTTCAAAGATGGACGCGCAAACACAGCATTGGTCTCGCTCTGCAACGTGCTGCACTCATACGTCCCATTTCTGCCAGTCACTTTTAATTTCCAGAGAATTTTTATACCGATCGAAGGTCACTTTAACTGCCGTACATTAGAACCGTAATTCGCTATCATAATTTCTTATAACCGCAACTCTCTCTTTTTAGGCGCGAATTTCCAAATTTTCAAGAATACCGCGATTATCGATATAACGATCGAAGGTTGATATAGTCGATCGTAAAATATTATCTATAACAATTGCTCGCTAATTATACTAACATATTATCGAATAAATAGCCTTACCCGGATTTGCTGGCTTGCGTGGCCTCGACCGAATGAATCCTCAATTTTGTTGCGATGTCTTTTAATTCCTGAATGGTTTTGGATTCTGGTTTGTGATAGTTCGCCATTTTCTCGATAAGCTTTGAATTTGCTAATTTTCAAAGTTCAACTTTTTTTCGTAAATAATGAAAAAAATAAGATTTGTTAATATCGAGGCGTGCAACAAGTAGAGACCGCGCAAGCACGAGGGAACAGGATGAGCGCAGACAAGAGTTCGAACTTCAAACTTAAATTAAGTCAACGCATGGTGCGTCGTTACGTTTTGTTGTCACCAGAGCGCGCATGGAACGGTGTTGTCGCTTAAAGACAGATTTACATGAATGTTATTGTAAGAAAAAACATGTTATAAACTAATCTTTTCTATCTGTTATAAATCTTATTTAAAAAAAGGATTATCTTTTTCTGTAGATTGCGTACTTTAGTATTCCCTACATAATTTCGCATAATACTTGAAACATAGACGAAAGAGGTACTCTTCTTCCTATAATAAATATCTGTGTGTGATTAACGAACTTGGGCATATTTGTTATAAAAAAGTCGTTAAAATAAATGAGGATAAAAAAGATAACGCAAAAAATGATATAAAAGTATAATCTTAAAATGAAGCGATTGCTCGATCAATCTTCCAAGTTTCGAGCCGTGGGGGTTTCGGGATAGAAGATATTCTGCAATCGCGCAAGACACGGTCTCATAAATCTAAAAAAGATAATAAAAAGTAGGTGTACTCGCAGGCGAGATAGAGTAAAGAGTTATGTTGCTAAATGTAAAGCAATCTCTGGCATCCAGTGGACGCGCGTTCTAGCGGGCCTGCGCCTGTCAAGCAGTCGCCAGCAGTCGGCAGCAGTCACCAACGGTTGACCCGTGCAGTTAACTGTGCTGGTTGACCGATCGCGCGATAATAATCGCGCTTTTCTCCTACCCGTTCTCGCTGCGTTTCTTTTCGCTTTTCACCACGCAAATCACGTAAGAGGATCCTCGTACAGATGAGGTGATGAGAAGAAACGTGAATGGGCCAGGCTTCGGATCGCCCAGGTGAGAGACAGGTGGATGGATCGAGGAAAATCGCCAGTCGAAATACAATCTGGGGTAAGGGAGTAGCAACCTCTTGGGGCCAGGGCCAGTCACGTGACCCGTATGTTTACCAAAATGGTGAACGTTCACCGTTTGGAAATTACTTTACGATTTTCTCGAGCTTCCTTTTCGTACAATGATGAGACCGAGTGAAGAAACACGGTAGTTCGAGTGACATGTTTCTTTTTACGTAAAACTCCGTAGTTGCCACGAATTTAACTTTTGATGTTTTAATGTTTCGTTACCGTGCTTGGTTTGGTAATGCGGAGTCGTCAGCGAAAGTTTGAAAGTGGATGAAAGAAACTATTGCTTTCCGTGTATTATAGAAGCAAGCGTTGCTCGTACCTGAAAATGATTTTAATCATTAATGGAAATGACAACAGTCTTCAACACGGTAAAATGGCTGTCTCATTTATTTTGCCATTCAGATTATTCTTTTCTAGTGCATTGACATTTTTAATTTTTCATCATACAAGTATATTATATAATCTTGATTAACAGTAATATAACTTTCTTGTTATTTCCTTTTTTTATCTTTATTGTGCTAGAAGAAAGTGAATTATTTGCATTGTTTCCTGAAGGTGGTGACCGAAGTTTCAAGAGGCCTAATTTGGTTCGCCAATAATGTTGAATGTGATGTACGATAGGTGAGCTTCGATTCAGACTAGTTTACATATATTATAAGATAGAAGTAACATATCCTTTTAATTAATTTATAGTTTTCTCTGCAGATGATCTCTAACATAGGTTAGTGCAAATGGAATGTATATTAAAAGACATCTAAATGACACAAAGTGTCCTAGCATAGCGCCGTGTGCTACGTCCAAGCATTTCTAAACATGGCCACGTATCAAGTTGACTATCAGTGGTTAGTTTTAATTTATTATCATCGAGATAATTAATCTAACAAAACTACTGCGTTGTGGTTTATATTTATTTGATTAAAAATTTTTCAGGGCTTACTCCATAATGGATTCATCTAGGATATCCACTTTCCTAATTTCAATTCTACTGATAGTCTATGGCAGTTTCCGATCCTTAAACATGGAACAGGAAGCAAGAGAAAGAGAAAAGGAAAAGGAGCGTAATAATTTACTGACTGGAATTTCGAGTAATAGTAGTACTGGAAACACAGGTGGTGCTAACGGAGCAAGAGTCCAAACCTTAGATACGATGCATGCTCTCTGCCTACCTCTTGGTGCTTCCATTTCTCTACTCGTCATGTTTTTCTTTTTCGATAGCATGCAAATGCTCTTAGCAATATGTACAGCCAGTAAGTTTGCAAATAGTTTCCTCTAGAAAAGTTCATTACATGGCAAACTTCTTGTCTCTTAAAATATTCTTCATGGAATAATATAAAATAATATAATATACATGTTATATTTACAGTCATAGCTACAGTTGCTTTGGCATTTCTTCTGCTACCCATGTGTCAATATATAATTAGACCTTGCTCGGATGGAAACAAAATATCCTTTGGCATCTGTGGAAGATTTACAGGAGCAGAATTACTTTCATTTTCACTCAGTGTCAGCATAGTATGTATATGGGTACTGACGGGACACTGGTTACTCATGGATGCAATGGGCATGGGCCTTTGCGTAGCCTTCATTGCATTTATTCGATTACCAAGTTTAAAAGTATCTACTTTGCTATTAACTGGACTTTTGATTTATGATGTTTTCTGGGTCTTCTTTTCATCTTACATATTTAGCGCAAACGTAATGGTTAAGGTGAGTTATACATTATATCTCTATTGTAATAATAAGATTTGCATGATTTCTACTTATTTAAAAGCATATGACCTCTCTTCTAAATAGTACAAATTTCCCAAATGTGTTTTGAAGAGACATAATTTTAGATATTACTTTTCATAGGTAGCGACTAGATCTGCTGATAATCCAGTAAGTCTTGTCGCCAGAAGATTGCACTTAGGTGGTGTAGCTAGGGAAGCTCCAAAACTTCCTCTGCCAGGAAAGCTGATGTTTCCTTCTATGCATCAAGCAGGACACTTTTCAATGTTAGGTCTTGGTGATATCGTTATGCCAGGTCTTCTACTTTGCTTCGTATTGAGATACGATGCATATAAAAAGAGTCAGCTCTTGCCTGGTGGTTGTGAAACAGGAATTCCACCGCCACGACATTTGAGTCGTATTAGTTATTTTCACTGCTCCTTGATTGGCTATTTTCTTGGTTTACTTACTGCTACTGTAAGCTCTGAGGTCTTCAAAGCTGCACAGCCTGCCTTACTATATCTTGTGCCCTTTACCCTTCTGCCACTACTGACAATGGCTTATCTAAAGGTATATTTTAAATAAATAATCTTTTTTTATATGTTTTGTTTCAATATGTAAGTCCGCATATTATATAAATACTTCAGTGTCCGATCATAATGTTTTAGGGAGACTTGCGTCGGATGTGGAGCGAACCGTTCATATCTCAACAACCTTCTAAATACATGGAAGTTTGACAAGAGCCATAGCTCTTGCAAACTAATTATTATACAAGATCATCATTTAAGTTTGAGTTCTGGTCTTTATCGGTATCATTTTAAGTAAGTAAAATTTTCCATACATGACACATTCACAGTTTTCTAATATCATTAATTCATTAAAAAGGTAATATATGTTCAATCATCAACATGGACATTATATAGAGGATTTAAATATTTCTCTTGTAGAATTCATTTACATGAAAAAAGTAATGTTAAGAGTGGAGTACAATTATGCACAAGTCTTTCTTTTTTTATACATTTTTTTTATACGTTTAAAGAAGGAACAAATGATGTTTTAAATATATTTTCGAAATACCAACTAATACTCATATTTTGTCAACATTCTTTATATATGTCCTAAAGCGTTGGTGTCGAGTATGAGTAGGCTACATGTGGTATACAATTCTCAAATAAATCATAAGTATTCTAAAATTTATTACACGTGCGAAACTGTAAATGTATTTACTTTTGAAGAACAAATTCTGCTTTTTAATTTTATTGTATCATATTTATTGTTTCAATTTTATTATTATTTTTCTTTTTAAGAGAATGTGCAACTTTGGTACATTGAAGTAATTGATTTGAAGATGATAAATACCTATTTACCACTCCACTCTATATCGATGCTTCAAGTAAAAGATTGTGTAAAATTTTTTTATTTATTATTTATGAAGCATCAGATCAATTGTATGTAACACCGAGTTATGATTAAACTAGTGTAAGTTTGAAATTTTAATTGGAAATCCAGTGAATAAGTGTGAGTAGGTTGTGACTTTCTTTGAAATTAGGTTAGTATAGAACAAAGCAATGTTTATGTAAATATATAATTTTCATAATTTAAAAAACTCAGAGTTCCAGTTCGCTTTTGCATTGTGAATAAGCTTGACTTATAAAATTTTCTTACTCGTTCAATGACCGATAAAATTGAAACAAGTTATTGAATTAAAAAAAAATCAGTGAAAAACATCATTAAAGACGAACTGTATATTTGGGTTTTTATTCTGAAGAACTACCCAATTGTAAAGAAAAATTAATTCTTTGAATAGCTTCCTAAGCTCTTGCTATGGATAGGATACTTGAAAGACTTTATATATGTTTATTTAAAGACAAGACTGAAAATAATGTGTATAAAAATCAATTTATCGAGAGATTTTTCAAGGACAAATTTTCTTTAACTTTTGCCTGTATCAATTTATAATATAGTAGATCGACATAGTATAATACTACATAATATTAAATTAATGCGGTATAATACAATATAGTATAAAATAGTATAACATAATACAGTATGCTATAATACAGTATAATACAGATCAAATAATTCGTGATTTCGTACAGCTTAAATAATCAGTGTTTATCGATTGAACTTACATTATGCAAAACAGATGGATATGACTTAATAGCTCATTTTATATTTCCTTAAAGCATATCTTACGTCATTGTATTGTGACAAGTATTGACAAATTTATATCTACATCATGATTCTAGAGTATAATTTTATGGTCTCAAAATAAGCATACTTTAACAATCATTGTTAAGATGCATTTATGTTAAAAGCGTTGAACAATGTAATACCGTGCGAAATTTCGTAGGACACTTACGAATGTTGCAAATTTTTTCGATATAAACTATTATTCATGCACACGCATGCGGTATCCGCAATATTTGTAAATGTATTACGTGATTCCGCGCACTTTGATCTGAACGTAACTTCACATGTTTTAACAGTACTTCCTTATGTCTCGTAAAAAATTTCAATGGCAGTAAACGATAAATTATTCTGTACAGTAGCGACATAAACCAAAAAGTATTTGATTTGCTTCCTCTTATGCTAATTTACATATGTGATTTTATATTGAGTCTATCGAATAAAGGCAATGTGTTATTTGTTATTACAGTAATTGAATAGTTAGAACAGAAACGTTTTAAATAGCGTCGTGCAAAAAGACATTGAAAATTGTAAAAATTTAACGCGGATATTAATTTCAGTTTTATGCCGAATGTAATAGAATTAAACTACTACCATTCGATCTGCTTCTTTGATGGTGTCTTAGCAATAGATCCAAAGTGTCTAGTTGTGAAAATATTTTAAATTAAATACACTTTTTGGTACATAAGTTATTTAATTTTTGCACAATATTATCTGATACTTCCTCTGCTTTCTATTGATCTACCTGTCCATAGCACAAGCAAGTTTTCCTTTTATCACGATTGTACATTACAAAATACGTCGTCTTCGATCGGATCGTGCCCTTGGTAAATACTGATTTATTTTTCCGAGAGCATTTGGAACTTGATTTTTTGATACTGCATATTGATCATATCTATGTGTATTACGATAAAAAAAATCTATATAGCGTAAGTTTTAGTTTAATCGTTCAATTGTACATATAATTAATCTAGGAATTTAAATTTACATCACAAATTTCTTCCCACTCTCGAAAATAAGATCTCGTCTCTGAGAATATTGTATTGGACCATATTTTTAGATTAAATTATGTACATTTGAGATATCGTGCAATCAGAAATATAAATGGAAATGCTTCTACGATTAGAACGAAATCGCGACACGTTCTTCATCCTGAAGCGTTTAAAACTGTTCATTTCATTGTTCATTTTGACATTAATTTGATCCATAAATGTTATTTTGTATAAAAGAAAAAAAAGAAATCTAATATAGATTTAATGCATTATTAAATCACAACTTAGTTTACGATAATAATGGAAAATGCGTTATGTAAGTCAGCCATTTAAATTACATACATATATAACGGACTTTGGCTAAATTTGTAGAAAACAGCGTTATAATTATTTACTAAGGATTTTCGCGCAAGGTTTGAAATTCTATCGAAAAAAAAGAACTGTTCGTTATGTCAATTTAAAAAAAAATATATATATATATATAATATATGTATATGTAAAACAAGGGCGTAAAATGATCCTTCGGTTCTTTTGAAACTCAAAGGGAGGAATAAAAAATCCGTACATCGGTTATATTAAATATAATAGAAAGAGAAACGTACAACCATCGTGTTTAATGAAAAGTTGAAAATGGAATCGCAATAGGAATTAAATGTCGATCAATGTAGATACAATATTAAAACAAAAAACAAAACATCCGCCTGCTTGTTCCGTTGCAACTTTTGATTCTGACGTGTACATCTCTGTACGTTTTTATATATAATGATACATAGCCATTTTCCTCTGGCTGTGTTTAAGAAGTAAATTTATTAAACAGACTTACACGTGTACTTTCTTCACCACTACTGCGTAAAACTTTTCGTAAAACTTAATTATTATAAACTAGACGTAGGAATGCAAATCCAATAGGAACACGTAACTTATTCTACTTCATAATTCTCGCGCACTTGAGTAAACAAGTTAAAAGTTTCGTCGCTTCCAAAAATGTAATCTACTCATAACTTGTTTTTGCTATACCGTCGTGTGGGTCATCGTTGCATTATCCAAGTTTCGTTTTATACTCTCTAATTCTTTCATATCCGATATCGATGTCTCACATTTGTAGACTACGAGGGAATGATAGAAGTGAACGGCAAAGGCTACGAATACTATAAGTACCGGTATTACTATGATAGTACTGGCAGTAGCGGCGGTGAAGGAGTAATCCCAAAATTTGACCCAACAGAGTATCGCTATTTCTACAAGAAACAAGAACAATCCTAACACCGTCGAAAACGCCCAGGCTAACTCTATGAAGCCACGCATTCTTTCGTGCGGAGATTCCGTCACCAGCCGCGACACTTGAAGTTTACTTATAGCTTCGACGTTCGGTAAAAGATACGTGCTTATCATTAAAGCGAAGATGTGCACCGATACTAATACCGTCGTACAAACTGCGAACATAACGAACAGCCATTCCGGTACCGCAGTTGGATCATTTATTTGTAGCTCTACCATTGCGACCTGAAGCATAACAAAAACAAAACAAAAACATAAGAATTTAGTACGTTTTACGAAGGATAGCAAAGGAACACGCGATATCTTTATGACTCGTTATCATCGGTTTTGATTTCTTTAAAGTACGCCTGTGTCTACAAAGAATACGAGATAATGTAAATAATGAGATTATGACAACAGCGAGAGCGTCGATCCTTTTAATACCGGTAGGTAGCAGCTTGATTCCCGCTATCGTCCTCGCCTCGATTGGAATTCATTTTCAACTGAAAATCCCGGAATTTTTCCTCTCTATAAGCTTCGCGCTAAAATATATAGAAGAAAGCGATGTTTGTCTTGCATAATCATAGATCGGACTCGAAGATTACACGGAATTGTCGTTGACGTTGATTTAATGATTTTCAGGAAACGTTGTGTAATCGTGGATAGACTTTGCTCTCGGTAACAACATCTTCAAAGAGTTAAACTCTGTATGGTAAAAAGTAAACCAAAAATGTGTGCGCGCGTGTGTGTGTGTGTGTGTGTGTGTAGACGTGTACATCATAGGCGATATATTATCGCAGAGGAATTCGATGAGATCATTTGCAGAGGTGTCGTGAAAAGCGCGCCAAGAACGAGCTTTCTACAGGATCGATAGCCGAGATCGATCATCTCACCATTGCGAAACCGCTGAGAAGCTCGGACGTAGTTGCAGTAGCTTTCAGTTTCGCTCTGCTCATGTGCAATCTCCTCCAAGAGAGACCTTGCGGTCCATCTTGCTCCTCGATCGAAAGAGACGCGGATGCGTTCGCTTGTGGGATTTGCGAAGCGGTGCAAGCGCAGCAACACGTGTACGGCGATCCGGCTCCTGGCACGTAGTTACTCGAGTTCGGAGGCAGATAAAGATGCGCTGGAGTTCCTACGATGTTGGACCTCATGTCCAACGTGACGTACTTGTTCGCTTTACTCCTGGCTGATAATACCAATTCGCTTTGAGCCGAGGATAGAGTATTCTTCGGACTGTAACTGGAAAAGCTTGATTCGCTTATCTGATAGTGACTCTGCTTCGAACGTTGCTGTTGCGGATAGGAAGCGTAGGATTTTTGCGAGTGACCATAGGAGTATCTCGAATTCGTCTGAGATATATCGCTTTGCGTCGATTTACTCGATTTACCTGGCACGAGCTCCTCCGTGCTCGCGGCCACGGAATTCGCGCCCTTCTCGCCATCGATTTGATCGAGGCTCGCGCTTCTTATTTTAACCGGTGATTCGGGATTATTATCCTGCGGCATGGTGCTATTTACTTAACTTCGTGTAATCCCTGCAGAAGGATCGTTCATTTCCTTTTTCGAAAATTGATTCTTTTTCAAATCTCGCACCATAAATGTGCACGACGCTCACTGACCGACCGCACTGTACCGGGATCGTTCTCTTCGCGCTTTAGACCATGGCATGGAGAAATGAGAAAACGAAGAGAAGAAAACCGGAAACTATCGAGTTCGGCGCGGCTCGACGCGAACTGAGGATCGACGACTACTTCTCGTCCAACTCGACCGCCGAGGTGTACACTACGTCACGTTATACCTCTCTGAATCATAACAATAGTATTAATCGCCTCGAAGCTATGTCGATCGCATAATAACCGACTGCTACGAGACTCTCCTCCTCTTCCTTCTTTTCCGTTCTCCTTGCTTCTATCCTTTTATCCTCAGCAATCGTAGAAAGATGGAATCGCTTCTTCGAACTTTTCCACAAAGCGAATCTCACGTATCACGTATCCCGGTACGCGGGAAATCCCACTTTTACGGGTTTCCATTTATGCTTTTTCCTACGATACGCTCCGAGAGAACGACGAAGGCTATTTGTATGCTAACAATAAGCCAGCTCGCTTCGTCTTCTTTACCGCGGAGTAACTACCCTGGAGTAAATGGCACGCGCTGCTAAATACACGCTCGGATAAGATGCCGCATTATTATTTATGGAAGAAGGACCGTCTCGTCCGTAATTTACGTTACGAGCGCGTACGTAACCGCTCAATTTCGTGCGATGGAAGGAGAATGCACCGGGCCGGGTGTTCAACGCGCACGTAATAAAACGCGCACGGTTATGATTCCTTTGCGAGCGAGCAATTTACACCTCCTTTTCTAATGACGCGAGTCAAGCGCGTGCAACTTTTAAAAGATTCGCGGTCGCTCGCTCGCTAGCGCGCACACGTATGTAGGTACGCTCGCAGGAGTACTTTAAATCAAAGAATGCGGTAACCATTCTGAATAACAGCTACTGCATCAAGATTTCGCATGGCTAGACCCATTACGTAAGCATTTACTTTTTTAAGAGGAGTTTTTGAAGGAAATCCGAAGCGTCGGTTCACGATTAATCGTATCGATATGCGTAAGATCTCGTACGTATAATATAGGTACCGTTACGATTAGTAAAAGTGAAAATTATGTAAATGTAGATGCAAGCATGAGGGGAAAGGCCTCGCGTTTGCATATAACTCGCATTCGTTGCCCCTTAGAAGCCAGCGACGGTGCAACGTAAACAAGTCTTTCCAGGTTAACTGAAACAAGCGCATAATATTTTGTAATATTTAAAGACCACTCTTTGAACCTGTCTTTGAAGCTATCTTTCTAAAACTTATTTCGGCAGTTTCTTTTCTATCCGTTAAGAAATTCGAACGCTTTAATGTTGTACCTTCGAATGTCACGTAATTAATTTAATAGATTGTTTTACATAACTTTAGAAAACATGTAAGCGTGACTTGTTGCACGTATGAACGTAGCTAGTGTACAATTAAAAACGCATAATTTAAACGACCATGACTATCTATTATATTTATCTGTCCTTGTCAATTTTGTAAAACACAATATTTAATTACAATCTGGATGCATCCCAGTGATTTCGAAATAGGATATTACAGCGCATGCGCCTGACGTCATATGGTTATGCCCGTGTAAATGCACGAAATAATCTTTCGCGAGAACTTTTAATGATCGTTATAACTGCAACAAAAGTAATAATTATTAATGATATTGGTGTATAACATCGAAACATAAATATTAACAATGTAAAACTGATACGTCAGATTTTTCGAAGTGAATCTTTGTTGGCGGGAATTTTTGAATTGATCTGTGGAAAATCTGCATATTTGATGTTGGCAACACTGGTTAGTGTTGTGTCTAGACAGAGGACGTACATACATACTACCTTACGCTTCCACTGTTATACGTGCTTTTTTTTAGAGTTTTACAGTTGATTGTCAAGAAGTTTAATTAATTATCGCTTTGCACATAGTTTCTATTCTATATTTCTGTGCCGTGTCCACGGAAAGCTTTAAACTGTATGAGAAGTTATTGACAAAAACGCGTCTTAAAGCGTGTTTTGGAAGAAAACGAAAACAAATCGCGGGTAGTTGCGCGATCTTTCTGGAAAAGCGAAACTTAACGTTCAACGATGCTATCGAATGTTTCACGAATACTATAACAGTGAGAGGAAGAAAGTCAAACGTTTGTCTTCTGTTTTCGACGATCACGTCTTTGGTTTATCGTGTAATGTCTTTGTAGTTCGAAATTATTGACAGTCTCTTATAAAGACCAGCGAAAGAGGTTAGCGTCCGTGGGACGAGTCGAAAAATAAATTTGACGATTCAACATCACGAACGTCAACTTATTTTTCGTAACGTTTGTTAACATTGGAGACCATTCTTGAATAATTCTATTGTCTAGTACTCTTATCTTATATCATCGTTATAAACTGCAAGTCGGAATATAAACGTTCAAGTTTTGTATACTTTCACTCCAAATGACAGTAAGTAGCCAACTTTAATGAATCGTTTGCTGACGTTTTAAAAATAACTATAACAAACTCATTGTTTTATTATCTACAAATTATAGGTACCAGTATCGTTTAAGATTATTTATAATTCTTAGAAATATGTGGCTGTAATATTTGCTATATATCTATGGAAATTGATAAAATACATCTATTTATATAATTACATATTATATTATTAAATTTATCAAATATTATATCAATTATATTTCATCGTAGAACACAATGGGAGGAACGCACTTACATACTCCGCCGTCGATATTTCAACATATGATGGTGCAACAAGGTACTTCTCAACAAGTTGGTTCCTGGTCACAAATGCCCCAAGTACCACCTTTATCTATACCATGGAGCGTACCGGCGTTACAACAACCCGAATTGATCAGGTTTACTGGAGAACAAAATTATGTACCTACTCTTCATCAAAAAAGGAAATTAGAAACTCCAGATTTGCTTGACACGTAAATTTTATTTTTTATATTTTGTTTTATTTAAATAAGAAAGTTATAAGAGATATATTAGTATTCATAATTTAATACTTTAACAGGAGGAAAACAAAACAACTAATAACGGAAGAAAAAATGGCTGCACATTTTCAAGACTTACATATAAGTTCTACGTACCAGTCACCACCAGATCCTATACCATCTACCTCAGCAGCAAGTACACCTCTTGAAAAATCTAACGTAGGAATGGACATGGAAACTGCTAATGTAGTTGACGCCGACCATTCAAAGAGCCCCAGATTAATACTTTCTGAAGAACTAAAACGTTTACAACAAGAACCCATTCTTCCGTCGACTCTTTTATCCAAATTGTAAGTTTATATTTCATCTTATTTAAATCTAATGATTCATATTCATAAATTAAGTATAAAGTAAATAAAAAATTATATTGCTGGTCTTTTAGGGAAAGGCCCTCAATGGCGTTAGTTCTTTGGGAACCACCAAGCAAACATCTTCGTATTTTACCAACAAGAGATACTCCGACGCCAATACCAAGTGTGTCGGATGACAATAATAATAACAACAATAACAATAGTGAAGGCATTCCTGATTTAAATCAAGCAACTTCATTTGAACCAATGGAATTATGAAAAAGATATTAAGATATTTCTTATTTCTCAAGAAACTGCTGTACCGGAGCATAATTTTAGTTCTGCAAATGTGTTAAAGTTCATTCTTGAATTCAAGTATATGCAATCCATTATTCTTGTTTGAACACAGCAGAGAGTGAATGTTTATACAATAAGATAGTTTGAGTTTCAACCACATCTCTAATTAGTTTAGATAATGGAATTGGCAAGGAAGTCAAGCGATGAGCATTATTTTCTTTATTTTTGTCTTTTGTCTTTAGTTTTCATCATGTCATTTTCTATCAACTTTTTATAATTAGATATATATAAAACATGACCTTATATATATGTGTGTGTATATGTGTATATGTGTGTGTGTATATATATATATACAT
>JAIFRP010000021.1:3467081-3477746 GCA_032403825.1 Odynerus spinipes | reverse complement strand
ATTCATGAAACTGTTGCTACAGTTGTTATCTTATTCTTTCATTGTTATATTTAATACTTAAATAGTACAAACAATTATTGTACTTCTTTAACTTTGTACTCCTTTAATCTGATTAATAATACAATATTATGCGCAAAGAAAATCTTATATTGTAATACTTATAAATATATACGAAACGAAATATTTAAATACTAATTAGTATTATGTAATGGTTCTTCTTTCATCCAAAAATTTGGTTACCTTTTTATTTTATATTGTTTGATGAATGAAACTTACTATCTTATGACAATAGATACAAATAAAGTAGATAAACCTAAATAATATATCACTTCGATAATAAAATAAAAATTAAGTGTGAACATATTTAAGTAAACATGTATCATTATATTCTATGGTATCCAGGTATGAGATATGCGATGACAATCGTTGCAATTAACGTTGAGTATCTAGTATTAACCCCTTGGCATATTGTTACATCCGGGTGACATCATTTCTTTCACATGTCATTGTAGGCTTTGACGTCTTTGAGACACCAAGAACTTACTTCGATGAACCTCGTGTATTACTAATAAGTGTTATTTAGCAACATATGTTGCTCTGTTCTACATTGATATAACTGTTCAGTCCAGACATATTAAATATTTAACTTTAAGTATTAAACGTTTAAGTATCCCTTGCATTTGTATGTCAAGGGATTAAAGGAAATTTTAATGTTTAGATACGTTAGCAAAGTGTACTTTTTTCCCTTGGCCATCCAGAGCTTCCATAAGACTTGAAGTAAAACTGAAGTCTGATGTACTATCATCGTCTTGTGTTCTACAAGAGACAAAGGAATTAAAATATGTTATAAGGCAGCTACTTAAAAACATGCATCACGACTACTTACGATGTGTCGAAGCTTGTAATACTGCCATTTAGATCAGGTATATTGGAGGAACCTTCTATTTTTAATAACTCAAGAAAAGAATTAACGGCTGCGACGTAAATTCCTTTAGAACTGGTTACACCTAAATATCGTATACTTGTAAGTTCGACTAGAGTTCTTTCTGGACTTTTTGATGATAAGGTATATGCTTCTGCATCTAACTTCACAATTTCAATAGATGAAAAATGTATAATGAATAGATACGGTTTTCGATATGCTGAAAAAATATATTTAATATATATTAATTATTACGAGTATACTAATACGAGCGATACATAGAAATGCAAGAATCATTCCTTCTTACCAAAAGCGAAAGGTAAATGATTCCATGTTGGGTCAACAGATCGTGTTCTATGACCATTTTCATCAACAAATACACCAAATTCATTGTAACAAAGCAAAAGTTCTACAATTGAAGGCTTTTGTGATACATTTAAAACACAAATTGGAAAAATACCAAGCTTGGCAACTCCAGATAATGCCGCCTTGACAGAATTATCATCTTCTTCTGGAAACTCTATGTAATTATTTTCAATTATATTTTGTAATAATAATTTTATTCAATCATAATGTATATTTGTTTTAATAAATTGTGTCTTACCTTCGACATAATACTTATTAAGATCAATTTGAAAGAATTTGTTGCACCCGACAATAAGGCGATTTTTTGTAAATATAGCACAACTGCATGGTTTAGGTGTTTCAAACTCACGAATTCTAATGAATCCTTCGCGATCCTCTTCAGCAACCCACTTAAATAATCTATATATTAATAGAATTTGGTAATAAAATATTATATCAATTTTACAACAGAAATTAAATGAAATTATTTGAACAACACTTACATTACATATGATGCAAAAGCAGCGCAAAGAAATATATCTTGTAGTTGGTAAAAATGACAACTTTCAGAACCAGTTAGAACAGCTTTTGTATTTATTGCTGGTCTAGAACACTCTGCTGCAAGTGAATTACTCTTTAATTGTCTCAAAGAGCAATATACCAATTGCCTGTTTTCACCAGCTATCATTACAGCTATATCCAAATGAGGATGTAAAGACAACTGATGCACTCTTTTTACTCCACGAATTGCTGTAAGCGTTCTGGATTTTGCACCACAATATGAAAATAATCCTTCCTCTGCACCTAGCAAAAGAACCTTTTCTTCCACTAAATCTACTGCGCAATTTATATCTAGCTGCAAATATATAAAATGTATGTGAATGTCGAAAAAAAATATAGAATTATTATTCACAAAAGAATTTATAATTATTAAAGTATACCTGATGCTTTTCTAGTCTGAGTATCGTCTGATATTTTTCACTTTTCACTGCTTTACCAGATGAATATTGACTAGTAACAATTTTCAGAGCTTTTACCCAATTTTTTTTATCAGTTTGACTTAAAGCCATAATATCTAATCTAGATGTAGGCCAACAAGTTGTCAAAGAATTTGATTCTATTCTAAAGATAAAAGGTAAATCAGACTTTGCCGTCCCTATTACTTCAGCCTGCTGTATATCCTCCACAATATTAAAACCATCCTTATCATTTAGATTCAATGTATGTGTTGGTTGCATTCCAGAAGAAGGTTGATGATCATATATACATAAATGTGAGCCCTCTAATTTCATGTATTTACTTTCCCAAGATGCTTTTGATCGTGCTGGCAATTTTACCCAACCTTCCATTGCACAATCACTTTCATTACTCTGTACATTGCGAGAAATCTGGAAAGTAATAAATCAAATATGTTACGTATATTCTTTTATCAAATATGAAGATATAGAATAATCTCCATTGAAGTGATTAAATTGAAATTATTCAATGTTTAATGAAAAACCTACATCAGGTTTATCTGGTTGATCTATAGACAATGTTTGAACACTACCACCTAAAGATGATAGACTTTCTTCGCTATCCTTTAAAGTTCTACGAAATTGTTTTGTGAAATCTCCAGGAAGACCACATGTAGCAGGAACAGCTAATGAACATTTTAAATGTGTCATTATCTGACATTCGCTACAAATAGCTGCACGTTTACCAAACTGAATAGAATCTGTACATGCAGCACATTTTCCTGCACGCATTGGTAATGCAACGTTAAATCTATGTGGAATATTATGTCCTATTCTCTGTGGTGATAAACGTTTATTCAAAATATCATTTGCTGTTTCCATAACATGTGTTGTAGGCCTTTTCACCTCTGGTGAAGATGGTGAAGAAGGTGCTGAAGCAGAAACATGCATAGCCTTATATGCTAATAACTGCTCCGTTAGTGACTTCACCTTTGCTCGTTCTTTAGTAAGTTGATTTTCTAACTCCCGATATCCAATGGGCATACTTGTACCGCTAGGAGGAATATTTTCCTTTTGTTTGGTACCAAGGATTTTATCACACATAGTTTTCTTTTTCTTACTACATTCTTCCAACTTCAACTGTAGATAATCTATCAATTTTGTTTGTTGCTGCCGAGTACTCTCAGCTTTAACTTCTCTCTCTTGATAGAATTGTCTCATTTCGGCTAAAACGTTTTCCAATTCTGATATTCTAAATCTAAGATCTTGACCTTGGTCTATACTATTCTGTAAATCATTCATAAGTGTATAATTTATTTCCTTCATTTCATGTAAACTTGTTAAATGTTGACTACTTTCTTCTTTAACAACTAATGCTTCTGCTCTTGCAGTTTCTAATGCTCGCCGCATTTCTGAAAGATCACATTCTAAATCACCATATCTACTACTTAAAGATTCAACCTGTTCAGTTAGTTCTTGTGCCAATTTTTTATACTGATCTCTTTGAGCAATTAAACTATTTCTTTCACTCTCTATATCAGTTGTTTCTGCTTCAAGTCTTTGTACATTACGTTCAGCCGTCAACCTTAAAGTTTTTTCTTCATTTTGTGCAGTTTGTATTTCACGTAGTTTTGTTTCGACAGCTTCTAAATCTTTTTGTAACTTCATTTTATCTTGGATTAACATATTCTCTCGAGTTTCATGATCACTTGTTAACCTTTCATAATCTGTTAGTTGTTCTTCAAGCACAGTACAAGTTTCTTTCAAAAGCTCAATGTTAAGTTCATAACCATCAATTTCTTGTTCCAGCTTTTCTATCTTCACTTCTAATTCTCTTTTATCTTCATTACTTCTGGTAGTAGATTGTGACAAACGCTTATTTTCTGCGCTAAGACTGTCTATATGATCCTGATATGTCCGCATTTGTTTACGTGTTGCATCTATCTCTCTCCGCAATGCTGCACTTGTGGATTGAAGTTCTTCTATCTCACGATTAGCTTGCGTCAGTGCCTACAATTAGAAACAATCAAAATATAAGAATTTGGATGAATATAATATATAGCATTAAGATATGTATATGAAAAAAGTATATAACATTACCCTTTGTGCAGAATCTGCTTGTTGTTTATTTCTAGATGCTTCTTTTGTAATTTCTGCTAAAGATGTTTTTGCACTATCCAATTCTTTCAATAATTTTTTTGACTTCTCTTCATCTTCTTTTGTCTTATTATTTAATCTTTCTACTAACTTTTGTTTTTCATCCTGTAATGTTTTAATTTTTCCTTCTGCTGTTTTCACTTCTCTTAATGCAATTCGTTTATCCAAATTACAATCTGATAATTCTTTTTCCTTTTTCCATAAATTCATTTGTGCTTGTCTTGCTATTTGTCGTTCAGAAGCAACACTTTCCCTTAAGGTTTCAAGTTGCTGTTCCAATTTTTGTATTTGTTCTTGCAACTGTGAGTTCTTTTCAAGTATGTTTCCTGTAGAAACTGTGTTAGTACCAGATTCCAAAAATCCAGATTTTTTAAGACTAGCATTTTCAGCTTCTAATTTAGTAACACTTTGTTCTAATCGTTTCAACAGTTCTTCCAAATTACCGACTTTGCGTAAATGTTCCTCTAAAGTAAAATGAAAAATAAGATATATAAAATAGAAATATAAGTATCTGTTTTAAAATAAATGGAGTAACTAAAACGTACCTTCCTTTTCAAGAGAATCTTGTAGTCTTTTCTGCAAAGCAGCTCTGTCTTGTGTAGCTTGTTCCAAGTTCAAAGCAAGACTCTCATTTTGTTCTAAGTTTATTATAGTATCATTCAAATCAGATTTAGTTGTCTAAAAAACGATAGGAATAAAAGATTATTTGACTATAATCAGTATTTAGAAAATAAAAGGACAATTGTAATTGTTATGTCAAGACAAATAAATTCTTACTTCTAATTGTTCCTTGAGTTGTTCATTTTCGGCCTTTAATCTTTCAAGTTGTTCTTGCATATTAGCATACGTTTGCTCTGATATTTGTGCATTTTCTAACTGTTTAGTTCTGTCCTGTAATTGCTTTCGTAAAGTTTCTATTTCAGTCTCCCTCACAGGTATTGTAGCCTGTGTCGCTCGCAATTGTTCTTGACAATCCTTAAGTTCATTCTGGGCTAATTCTAAAGCAACATTCAGTCTTGACTGTCGGCAATGGTTTGAATCTTGTTCATTTCTTAATTTTGTTTCTAATTCTGTATTCCTTGCTATCTCAAAATCTAATTTTGCACGTAACTCAGATATTTGATTATGTGAACGAGTTGCTATTTCTTCTAATTTTGTTTCAACACCTTGGACACTTTGACGACTAAGCTCTCGTGTTTTAGCTAAAGATTCCTTATACTGGGTCTGTTGTACAAATTTTATTGTAATATATATTTATTCATGCAATAATATTCTACAAAATATTAGTACTCCAAATTAAATGTAATTATTTTTGGTTGCAACTAATTGGAGAATATAGATATATAACTAACCTGAAATGTTCTGAGTTTATGTAATTCTGCATTTGCAGTTTCAAGTTCACATTCCGCTCTCTGTAATCTTGAACTCATTTCATTGTTACTTGTACATAATTCTGTTATGCGTGTAGTTTGTGTTTCTATATGTTTATTAAGTTGTATAATTTTTTCCTTCTCTGCATTTTCCCATTTACGCTTAGCATCTTTTATAAGAGCAAGAGCTTTACTTTCCAAATCTCTTCTTTCCTGTCGTTCCAATTCTGAAGAATTCATCAAGAACAATTATATATAGTCAAATTTACTTATGCTTATTTATACTGTTAATTTTTAAACTAGTATTGGTTATGGTAGATTATACACTGTAGTACAATCTGCTTTACAATTATTCTTTGAATATTTCTTTATGATTATTTATATTAAAAATCATAATGTTATATTTTACAAAAGTATTTGAAAAATATAGTTGTGAATCACGCAAAATAAACTTATAACCTTTTTTGAGACTTGAAATGTTATGGCTACTACTCCGTCAACATTATAACGTTTTTGTTCTACTTATGACCATTTTATAAAAAAAATACCTAATGTTCTTTTTATTGCAGCTAACTCTGATCTTGTTGCAACTAACTCTCGTTCCAATTTATCCCTTTCTTTGTTAGAAGCTTCCAATCTTTTTACTTTTTCCTCTAATTGATACTCTAGTTGTGCAACTTCCCGAACTCTATCTTGAAGTTCAAGAATCCTCTTCTGTTTCTCTTGGACTTCCTTTTTCTTATGATCCAATTGCATTTCTAATTCCATTTTCTCTTTTGAATACTTATCCGACTGTAATAGATGATGCTTTGATAATTTAAATTCAAAAGAAGATTCTTCCGAAGTATGTTCATGTAAATGTTTAGTTTCCAGCTTAGGTGATTTCCGAAAGCTCCTTTGATCACCTATTATAAACAAATATATATAAAATATGGAAAATAAATAAAATCAAACATTTACGAGAGTTTATATATATATTATAAAAAAAGTACCTAAATTTGTCCTTGTTCCTACCACATTTATATGTTTTAAATCCGCTAATTCCTGTTTTAATCTACTATTTTCTTTGTCAGATGCTTCTAATTTGCTTGTAAATGTCTTTTTCTTAGACCCATCTTGTAAAGTAGAAGGCGACTTAAATTTTTCTTTTGTCTTATCACTGGATTCTAACATCTTTGTATTACATGGGTAATCCTTACAAACAAAATCATTAATGTCTAACTTAAATATTTTAAAAGTTTTTTTAAATGTTTTTGTTATCAATTAATAACATGGAATATTCATTACATACAAAAGTGTTTGTGTGTTCTTGATTTTTTACTTACTATGTCCTGGGTAGTTCTTGCTAAGTTTTCTATTTGTTGCTCTCTTTAAACTGTTTTAGCAAGAGCCGACGTCCTTTCCATTTTTAATATGTTTTTTCTTTTTCTTAAAGATATCCATGTGCACTGTTCAAGTTTTGATTATTAAATAAATATCCCTTTTATAAATAACGATATTCTGTCAGACTATTCAGAAGGAATAAACAGTTATATTTCTTAAATTTATCATTATTTAAATGAATGTACCACTTATATATGAAAACCACAGTTAAATCGTGTAAAACTATGATTAGAATTACACATACAAATAATTATAATTCGTTATTTATAACTTCACTGTATCTTTCAACAATACACTATTCATAACGGTCGCGCTTCGAACCCCATGATGTTAATATTCAAATTTATCTCGGGCATTTCAGTGATTCGCTCTAGACTGCTCCAAACTAAACCTTCGTATATTTGGAACAACCAATAGAAAACGTTGATACAAGAGTAATAAGTCGCCCTTTCATCCATTGGATCTTTTCATATACTAAACAACGTAACGTAAATCAGTGAAATTCTAGTCATACATGGCGGGTAGAAGAAGTTCGCTGATTGGTAAATATTTTCTTGGATTACTGAAAAATTGAACAGCTGGAAACTCTATGTTTGGAAACCATGAAACATACTAAGGTCCATGTAAATGGACTTAAAATAGTTTCAAAATTACAAAGAGTTTTACATACACACGTGGTGGACATGTTTGTAAGTAGAGTACTAATCAAGTTTGGATAGGTTGCATGCATATACATTTTATAAACTAAACATCATTTCTTTTTTTTTTAACATAGAAAAATAAACGATACGAAGAAAGCATGCCAAGAATAAGAATGATATAAACAATACTGATATATTCTAAAAATAATATAGACTGTTCTGATACAAAACTGAGTGACTGTAATTTCAAAAAAATATGGAATTTATTACAATAGAATTAAGGCCTCGTCTTCAATCTTGTACAGTCTTTTTATTTATGCAAAAGGAAATAATCTTTGATAAAGTACAAATTAAACTCTTGGAAGAAAGCATTATATTGTCAATAGGAAAAAATGTAACAAATATCTCATTACCAAATATAAGAATTATACCATCATCCTTGTCTTCTTTGAATGTAACAAATAGATGGATCTGTTTTCGTTTACATACACAACCATTAGAGTCAGAATTTGGATCATTTCAAAGAGAAGTAGTCACAAATGCAAAAGCACAATTTAAAACATTAGAACAGACTTTAAACAAGAAACAGGTATTATTTAAAAATTCAAAATGTACAATACTATGTACATGTTGCAAGAATGTTTGTTCTAATAATATTTGTTTCAAAAGAGTCTTACCATTTCCTAATATTGATTTTGATCCATCTGAATGGTTCTGCTGTAAAAAAGATGTAAATTTTACAGAATTATTACATCCAAATGAAGTAGACCATTTTTATGGTCCATTTTTTTCAATTTTACATAGCAATATCTTTAAGAATTATATAAAAGATAAAAAAAACATTTTATGTAATAGATGCTTGTTAAATATAGGAATCCAGTTTGAAAATAATTCATTTAAGATTTGGGATTCCAGTGTTGATTACAAATTTGAGACTGATCAGATAATTATTAAAGAAGCGTCTAACTCACTTCATGATTTTATGACAGTTATTAAAAGTTCCATTAGTGATAATATATTTGGTGAAATTATTTTAGAATGTTTATCGGCAACACAAGCTCATTACATTGTAATTAAACCAATGGATGTACGATTGAAGTTACTTGTGGAAGCAAATGTAACTTGCAGTAGTAATAACATTTGTTTGAAAGAAATATTTGTTATTAAAATATTGTACAAGTATGGAACAGATATAATGATTTTACCTAAAGAGAGTTATATTAATGCAAAGAATTACCAAGTAACTTTATCTATGATCGAAGCTGGACTAAATCATTTATTATTATCAACGAAAAGATTTCCAAGATATTATAGAACTATTGAAGATTATTATATTGGTTTTATAAACATAGAATAAATTGTGAGTGAATTGATTTATAAAAATATGCTGTCTTGAAGTTTATTTATTTCTTCAATTTAATGTAATTGTATGTTATATACCTTACATGGTATAGTATATACATACAGTGAAATATATATCTCTCTTGAACAAATTAGTAACATTTTATTGAATCATTGATTTACAGTTCTCTTAACTTATCTTATTTCTATAACTATACTACTAGGCTGTATTGTACAATAT
The DNA here is from genome assembly GCA_032403825.1 of Odynerus spinipes. NCBI lineage: Eukaryota > Metazoa > Arthropoda > Insecta > Hymenoptera > Vespidae > Odynerus > Odynerus spinipes. The sequence goes on along the minus strand of JAIFRP010000021.1, from coordinate 3,468,390 downwards.
TCTCTATTCTCTGGCACTACATTCCAACTTTTTTAGAAGTATCATTACTGCTTTGTATATAGCAGTTAGAAAAATAAATATAAATTATATATTTTCATAATTTCTGTAACTTTTTGAAGTGCTTGCAATTTATCAAATTAAATGTGATGCAAGAAAAAGATAAAAGGACAGAAGGAAACATAGAGAATTATTCTATTAAACATATCTGTATTATGCTCAAAGACTAAAAAAGCTTAGTGACCGAAATAAAGACCATATATTGAGCACTTATTTAGCTCATTAAATGAACTTAGCTTTAGAGCAAAATATATACATATAGTCAAAATACATGTACGTAATTCTCACTTTCTTATTATATCTTGTTGATTTATGATGTATATGTATAATTTTATAGACATCAAGAAAAATAATATTAAAAATGTTAATTACTTTCATAGCATAAAAAATAAACATATGTCCTGCTTTATTACTCCTCACTACCACTTTTTGGATATTTAATGCAACTAATATATAAGATATATAAGATATTATGGCCTACACTGTTGAATCTAATTGTTATCCATCCAATTTACATTTATAAACTTCTATAAAAAAAATTTCATGTATAAATTCTTACGAAAATTGTTAAATCATGTGATTTTATAAATATACATTGTATTAGTGTGATTCTAAAACCGTTATTGAACTATTAGTAAACAGTGATACAAAATATATTACAAACATACAGATTAGAATTCATATGCATCAGAGATAGTAGTTATGGTGTTTAAACTGTAACTGTTTGTAAAATTTAATAATTGAATTTTTTAATTTAAAAAGATTCTGAAATAACAGCATATATTAAATTATTGATTACCAGTACAATATTCAAAATTGTACATATATAACTTAATTTATAATTCAAATCTTACTTATAAATTACAGCAAATATTAAGATTCTCTTTTAATTACATAAATCAACAATATTAACTCGTCAAAATTACGTACAAATTATACAAGACATACACAATATTAGATAGTTCTTTAAAATTTAAGTTTTACAAGTGATATTTAACTGCAATTAATGCAAATAATTTCTATTTCTTGCATCTTCTGTTTTGTTTGTATGATAAAAGCTTATTGAAATTATATAAGGTCAATTAATAGTTTTAACTGTTTGTTCCGATTATAAATTCTAGGAAATGTAACTGCATAATATTTTAAATATAAATGTTGCAAAATAAAATTTCACCAATTATAGTCTTCTTCAGGGTTAGGCCATAAACATAACATTATATAGCTGCAATACTTACATTTTCATTTTGTAACC
>JAIFRP010000021.1:3365782-3458946 GCA_032403825.1 Odynerus spinipes | reverse complement strand
GAGAGAGAGAGAGACTTTAAAGGAAGAAATGTTTGTCTTCCGACGCATTAAACTGTTACCGTACATCTCAAGGACTCTATTCAAGTATACAAATGGTTAATGAACTGGCGACGAAAGAAATGCAAATAGATGTCTCGCTTGATCTAATTAAATCGAATTTTTGTTTCTAAATACACATACTGGGATGTTATTTAATTATGGATGTTTTTTAATTAACCATTTGAAGCTTTTTTTCGCCAACTCTTATTTATCCTGTTCTATTTAACGATGGGCGCTTTCTTTCTTTTCTTTTTTTTTTTTTTAAATCTATCGACAAATTAATTCGAGCATCGCTTTTAATGTTTACCAAAGCTGTCCGTCATACGAGCGACAAATCATTCTATTTTCAACCAAGCATCGAGATGTCGCGTATCGAAGAGGCATGTGAAATCGATTATTGTTGAATCGATTAAACGTAAACGAACATCGCCGGCTTTGAACGACGTCTTCGTCGCTCGAAATTCAAAGAAATTAAGGACGACACACACGTGCGAGTTACGTTCAATTTTATCGACTAATTAACCGGGCGTCGAATGTAAAGGCTTAAATAATAACTGTACGAAGAAGAACTTTACTCTTGGAAGCGTGGTCCGTGTCAAGGCGCAGTTAATTCGATGATTAAATGACTCTTGCATTAACGTGCCAGAGAAGAGTAATTATGCACGCTCACAGTAAACAAGGGTAATTCCATAATTGTCTATAAGCCACGCGGTACTCGTTAACTAATTGTGTTCACCAGCCAAGGGCACGTCGATCGGCCGTCGATCGCTCGTCGATCGTTCTTCGTAGAAAAAGGATTGCGCGTGTCGCTTGTGTATTTCTATATTTTTATTCCAATTCCATGTCTAATAAAACTAAGAAATCATTCTTGTTGGCAGGAATTCGGAGAAAGTCGGTGATCGGTGAGGATTCCATAAAAATCGGTCGAGGTCGTCGAGATAATCGCCATAAGAAACATTTCTAAAAGGGAATTAAAAAAGAAAGGAGAAAAATGGCGCACGAAAACGGTATAAACGGAGACACGGATTCCGAGACGGTGGAGCTGAATCCGCTTAGGAGAACAAGGTTCCACGTGAACCGAGTAGACAGCGTCGAAGGTCGCACCAGCCTCTTGGGTGAACAGGAAACGAAAAAGTCCCTGAGACATATGACGAGAGAAGCTTTGCCTAGGCTCGACAATTACAGGAATATTATGAGTATCCAGGCTGCTCATAGACCCTCGCTCGACGAACTCCACAATCCTACCCTTCTTAACAAGGTAACGCGAGTTGAAGTATATCTTTTTCTTAAATGCTTTCCCACCTCCCCCTTCCAACCTTTCTTCATTCGTTATAGGCGTGAAAAAGGCTCCCCCGTCTTTTTTCACATTTTCCCCTACGACTATGGACCAAGAAAAAAGATTTTACGGTACACGCGCGCACGCGCACACACACATGTATACATATGTATATACCACCATGCTAGATTAGCAGCTTTTAAAATTGGCTTTCGATACTTGAACAAACGGCGTTCAGACACGGAAGGTAAATAATTTTATAAAGCCTCTTAGATTATATCGTCGCTTCGGGAATATGCGCGTGGATTTACAAGGCACGTTCTAGCACACCGACAGTCTTACTTTCCATAAGAACAGTCGATATCGTCTCGATGTTAATCCGATCGATACGGTTCTCCGATCTTCTTATTTCTAAATGTTAATCCGATTTGGCATAGTGCAGCGGAACGATGCATGCGCAATCACCTAAGAATACATATATGTAGTACGTATGTACATATGTACGTAGTTCTGGGTAGAACTTGAGCCTTCTCGAAAAAACAATTTCAATTTCTTAATGAATCTAGAGCAGTGCTTTTCCATCGATGCCGACGTGTTAAAAGTCATTAATTCAATTATTTTCGAAAGAAGACCGAAATACAATAGATATACATATTAAAATTATTATAATTTAAGTATGCCACGAAAATTTAACTATAGGTTCAAGTGTGGCGTGAGAAAAAAGCTTGAAAAACACCGCTCTAATGGATCTTATATTTTTTCGATTTCGTTACAATTCGTTTGTTTAGACTAAACGATAAGAATAGAGAAACGGTGTAGTTTGAATACATAACGCGTTATCGTTCATCATGATTTCTTACTCATTCGCCACCCCGTATTTATTTCCTCCTTTGGGAAACTCTGAAGTTTCCTTAGCTGCATAAACAGATCGTCGAATCATACATACATTTATCACTTGATCCGTGCTTTCAAAGAATCCCCGAAGAACCGAACGTGAGCGGCTCGAATTTTTGTAACATTGCAAAAGTTGAGAAATATATAGCGAGCTCACGTTGCATTAACGCTTAACATTCCAAGAATGTGCATAACTTTGAAATCGAAGCTTCGTTATTAGCTATTTTGTTAAAAATCTCTTCTTCGAAGTCATACGACAGAAGAGATTACCAGAACGGTCAGGTACGCGCTAGGCACTAGAGAAATCGTGTAATCGTCTAAGTTAGAAAGTCTATGATGTTTGTTGTCTCGCATATCGATGCATCATTCTATAATAGACTTCTTCGATCGCGGAGGAGGGTACCGCGTACACAGTGTGTCACGCAAGCGTGACACATTTTTTCGTCTATGAGCCTCGGTGTTTCGCAAGCGTTGTTGGGTCAAAACGCAGACCCTCACGTTCTGGCGGTCAATTAAAGCATCATCTGGAAACTGCGACGAACTCTTCGAGATCGACCATGCTCGTTATTAACGCCGACGAGGAGCGGTAGATAAGTTTTATCGCGGAAGTTAATAGATTCTTCTATTTCGAAGAATTATTTCTCAACGATTGTCGCAAATCCAAATCATACGATTTCAAGCAGATTCGTTGTTATCTTGCCAACCTCCTCCTGCCTTAACGCCCATAGCTCTGTCGTCTGCTCAGATGTTTCGCATTGATACGCTCGGACGTGAGGGAACGCGAAGACTCGAAATTGCATAAAATGCAAATGAGCATATGCATGAACGCCGTCGGGTAAGTTATAGCTTAACATTTACGAAAGAGGAAGAAAAACAGAAACGTTTCTCGACGGTAATAACGACGAGCACGGTTGCTTTTTTTTAAGACACCGATTACAGGCAAAGGCGACATTATGTCGTAATAAATTTTTCATGAGTCTCGTGCAGCTCGACAGTTTCTGTGAAAAACGCGGAAGATGATACAAGTTTCCTGCTAAACACGTATACGTGTAGTAGTCTACAGACATTCTTAAGAAATGATTAATCGAAGATAGAATGATATTGGATAATAGTTTATTACACGTAAATACGGTAAAGAAAGAGAGAGCGAGAGAGAGAGAGAGAGAGAGAGAGAGATGGATAGATAAAAGATTCCTTTAAAAGCCGCTTCCTTTCCGGCGTCTTCGACGAATGTCCCTCCTAGTAGCGGCGTTGTTAAATGTTTAAACGAGATCCGTAAGGAAGGCCAGCGTAATATGTGCACAAAGTAATCATCGTAACGGACGATTATTATCAGGCATGAGTCATCGTGGTTTTTAACATTTCTCTATTCTTATTCAAGCGAATCACATTCGAACGAGGTGCGTCCGTCCAGATAAGAATAAAAATAACGTAATAATTGCACTCGATCACGATTGAATGATTCAGAAAATAGAAACACCAGTCGTTGATCCGAATTGTCCGGCATACCTACTATACATCGAGCTCGATATAGAAAATCGCGTGCTTCGAATACATTATGTCGCGAGGGTTAAGCGTTCGTTATTATTTCACTATCGCGGCACATGTCACGAAATGTCTAAGCGCGTAACGCATCCACGTAGCCGTCGCATTGACACGATCAAGATGATCGACGCTTTTCTATGTCAACCTGGACCGCGTCGGGCGTAGAGGGAAAAAAAGATGCATTGAGTGTTATTTGTAGAGGGCAAAGTGTCACTAGATTGGAACTGTGGAGGTGTGCAAGAATAATTTCGCAATTATAGTAGAGTCCAAGGCAAGATATTCGTGGATATAACGGGAAATAATTGGACGAAACGAGCGTCTCTTTCAAGAGTCACTATAGATTCTCTCGTTCTCTCTCTTTCTCTCTCTCTCTATCTCGAGCGGGACGGGTCGTTCGTCGAAAAGTTAACGTGGAAGCTCGCGTACTCGCTCGCTCGTTTCTACCTTTACCATGATCTTCTGTTATGACATCGGAAAACAACAATCGGATTGTTCGATTCTCCTTCGTTTATTGGATATGTCGCTATTTCATCGGGGCTTCTCGCGGCCAAAACTCGAAGCGAGTAATTCGAAATCACCGAGGCCAGTTGATCCCTATCGATCCTATGTAGATCTTCGAATTTCAGTAGTAAAAAAGCATTCCAAAGTTGGGCGTCGTATGACGTATGTACGATGTACGAGGCGTTGTTACGTAAATCGTTAGTCTTCATTGGGCGACTCGCGGACGACCCTTCCTCTAGACGAATCACCTTCAATGCCGATAACCACCTCTAAATCTCAATTTACGCGTAACGTCTGCGTAGAGAGATGCGAATCCGATGTATCTCTCTCTCTCTCTCTCTCTCTCTATCGCTGGATTCGATTTTTGTGTGCATCTCCCGTATTACGACGTTGGTCCACGGTCCCACGATCGTTCGAAGTAAATCAGAGTAATCGCGCGGTAATCGCGTCGATTCTCGACCTTGAGCAACGTTTATCAATTACACGTATCGTAACACAAACGAAGTCGATTACTTTCGCGTAAGTAAAGCGTTAATGTACTTAACGCCTAAAGTTTATGTAACCATTATAGGTGCTATCGTATAATAAAAGTGCGATTATTCTTGTATAAATATAGCAACAGTGTGATAGATTCTATGTACATACCTATTGCTATGATAACGATTCTATCTATGAGAAATTCTATTTTCCAAGAGTTACCTTCCGAGAGTTGTTATATCTAGTTTATGTACACGAACCGATAAAAAAAATAATTTCTTTTATTTTATATTAGAGATCCGGCTCTCATACACTGCCTATAGCGGAAGTAAAGCTACCGGTATCCGGTATTAAATTCGGATGGATTCAGGGAGTTTTAATGAGATGTCTCCTAAACATATGGGGTGTTATGCTATTTCTCCGACTGTCCTGGGTGGTAGCTCAAACTGGCATAGGTGAATATATAAAGTACACGCGTAATGATCCCTATGATACAGACATTATTGCGAGCATAGATACTGACAATTCTTCTAAAGAATGAAACGCGATTTTTCTGCAATTTCAGGACAATCTATACTCTTGATTCTTACGACGACGGTAGTAACGACTATCACATCTTTGTCCATGTCGGCGATTAGTACGAACGGGCTCATAAAAGGAGGTACGTAATGTCGTGTAGTACCTACCTATATACGTATATACCTACATATGTAGTATACGCTAGCGATGGAAATTTATCTAATTTATTATTCATCACAGGTGGAACCTATTATATGATATCCCGTTCACTTGGCCCAGAGTTTGGAGGTTCCATAGGATTAATATTTTCTTTAGCGAATGCCGTTGCCTGTTCGATGTACGTAGTTGGATTCTGCGAGAGTATGGTCGATTGTCTTAAATCTTATGGCGCTTGTATAGTGGACTGCGCTAGCACAGACATCAAAATTATAGGTTCGATAAAAATATCCTGAAAGAATATATCCAAATGTATGCATGAGTATTTATCAAAAATCAGGTCACGATGCTTGGCTTCTCATTAACAGGATGCGTGACCATAGTCTTTCTTCTCTTGATCGTAATGGTGGGTTTGGAGTGGGAAGCAAAGGCTCAAATCGGTCTTCTGATTATACTTCTTGTGGCTATCGCTGATTTCATGATCGGTACCTTTATAGGGCCTAAGAGCGAGCAAGAGAGGGCGAAAGGATTTATTGGATATAACGGTAACGTACTTTAATCCATTTAACTGTCATTGCGCTCGATTCGCGACCGCGCGTATGTTTCTTTCCTGATTTACTTTCATCTTCCTTTTCAGCTGAACTATTCAAGGAGAATTTGTATTCGGACTACAGACACAGCGAAGGTGTGAAGCATGATTTCTTTTCAGTCCTTGCAATCTTCTTCCCAGCAGCAACAGGTATCCTGGCAGGTGCGAATATATCCGGTGACTTGAAGGTGATTTAGTCCTTTCGTCTGCAGAAATCATTTTCTCTCTTCGTTTCCAAGTTTCGTTCAATGTATGATCTGAATCTACTGCAATTACATTCGTTACATACCACTCTCTTTCCAACAGGACCCACAATCGGCGATACCGAAAGGAACTTTACTTGCGATATTATTAACAACACTATCGTATATTCTTATGGCAATTATGGTAGGAGGTAGTGTCATGCGAGACGCTTCCGGTGATATAAATGACTTAAGAACAACTATTAATAATTCTTACGTGCAATCGCTTCTTGACATAAGAAACGACACTTCGGAAGGAAATTTTACCATTATTGGAAATTTGAGCGAAACCGTTTGGAGTGTATATGGTACCAAATTCAATTGCACTTCCGGATGTAATTATGGAAGCCACAATAGCTTTCAGGTTTGTCTGTTTTTTGTAATTAAAATGTCGTTTATAAAAGAAATATCGCTTATGAATATAATAACGGTCATTTACAGGTAATCGAATTAGTATCTGCTTTTGGTCCCTTTATTTATGCTGGATGTTTCGCAGCAACGCTCTCAAGTGCCTTAGCTTCTTTGGTTTCTGCACCGAAAGTATTTCAAGCTCTCTGCCTTGATAATCTCTATCCTGGAATCAGTTGGTTTAGCGGAGACAAGGATAAGGAACCTATTCGCGGATATTTTCTTACTTTTGTTATTGCTGTTGGCTTTATATTAATTGGTAAACATTTATACACTACGCATGCTACATGATTTATCGTCGTGTGTATTGATGATGCATTAACGATTAAATATTTTTATTTCTTGCAGGAGAGTTAAATGCTATCGCACCACTCATATCAAATTTCTTCTTAGCTGCGTATACTCTTATCAATTTCAGCACTTTTCATGCTTCTCTAGCAAAACCAATTGGTTGGCGACCAACATTTAAGGTATACATATTTTTACTTTATATTTCAATAAAAGAATAAAAATTGTATTTTATACGTATTTCATGGATATATTTCAGTATTACAACATGTGGCTTAGTCTTGCCGGTGCAGTTCTATGCGTTTCTGTGATGTTCCTGATCTCATGGTGGACAGCCTTGATTACCTTGTTCGTAGTTCTAGCGCTATATTTGGTAGTCTCGTATAGGAAGCCTGGTAAATTCGATAGATAATTGATGTGTCCTTTGCAAAAAAAACTAGTGTTTTAACTTTTTATCCTCTCTACTTTTGGATGGATTAATTGAAATACTTGTATTGCAGATGTAAATTGGGGATCTACTACACAAGCTCAGTCGTATAATAATGCCTTAACTGCGATTCAGCAGTTGGACAGGGTAGAAGAACATGTTAAAAATTATAGACCCCAATTATTAGTTCTTACTGGACCTCCATCTGCGAGAGTATCGCTAGTCGATTTTGCTCATCATATTACGAAAAATCAAAGTTTATTTATTTGTGGGCACATTATAGAGGTACGAATGATTAAAATCAATTAATTGATATGTGAGCCGTTCATAAGTCAATGAAAATTCTACATTGAATACTATTTTCTTCTATAATTTAATCGAATAAAATTTATTTGATTAAAATTCACACAAATCGGAAAATTTCCCCAAATAAATCTAATCGCGTTGGCTTCTGAACGGCTTATATATTTAACCGCTTACTGCTTGACAAATTTGATCAATACTTACATGTATGTATCCCTTAGACACCGATATCGTATAAAACACGCAATAACATGATAGCGAAATGTACTTCGTGGTTTAGAGCGAATAAAATCAAGGCGTTTTATTCCGTGGTCGACGGTGCAAATTTCCAAGACGGTGCTACTACTCTTTTGCAAGCCGCCGGTCTGGGAAAAATGAGACCTAATATTTTGCTGATGGGTTATAAACAAGACTGGGCATGTTGTCCACGGGAGGACTTGAATATGTACTTTAACGTTATGCAGTAAGTAAACTAATATCATTTCGTATTTGCATATAAACATCACGATGAACATTTTCGTCAAAATTAAACGTTCACAGCAAAGCATTAGATATGCACGTAGCTGTAGCTCTTTTACGAATCAAGGAGGGACTGGACAGCAGTGGAGTCATACCAGAAGTTGAAGAACAAAGAAGATTTGCACCTTCTGTAATACCAGCAAATCAAAGTTTCTCTCAACTTAGTCAAGGTATGTATCTGAATGTATTCACTTGTATTCTATGATCATAATGTAATCATTTATGTTGCTTACAGCCAGTAGTACTTCGGACGTTTCAATTCCTGGAAGTCCTGCTCCAAAACGTTCCAGAGCAGTGAACGAATATCCAAATCCAATTACGAGCGAGCAACGTGAAAATCAACCCAATATATCTCCCCTGACGAAGGAAATATTTAATGCTGTTACAAAATTCCAAAAGAAACAGAAGAAAGGCACGATAGACGTGTGGTGGTTATATGACGACGGTGGTTTAACACTGTTATTACCTTATATAATTAGTACAAGACGTAATTGGTCGAATAGCAGATTAAGAGTGTTCGCCCTAGCAAATAAACACTCTGAACTAGAATACGAGCAAAGAAAGTACGTTTTTAACGACTTATATTATTATTTTTTTGTTATAATAAAAATGATCATGCATAATAGAAAATTGTTTCAGCATGGCAAGTCTTCTATCTAAGTTTCGAATAGATTATTCGGCATTGAAAGTAATATCAGATATATCAAAACCAGCACAAAGCAGTACGAAAAATTTCTTTGACTCGCTGATCACAGACTTCCAACAGTCCGATGCTGCGAAAAATGTAGACGATGGTATAGTTTTGACTTTTCTTTTTAATCTGTTGCCGTACGATAAATGGATATAAATATGACTTTGTAAGAATCTTTTCTCTTGTGCACTTTTAGGTTTAATAAAAGAATCTGAACTTATTGCAATGAAAGAAAAAACGAATAGGCATCTTCGACTGCGAGAGTTATTACTGGAAAATTCTATGGAAGCGAATTTAGTTGTTATGTAAGTATATATAATTTCACTATCTTATATTGACACATATATATTTATGTATATATTCATGTATAGGACATTGCCAATGCCGCGGAAAGGTGCTGTATCTGCGCCTCTCTACATGGCCTGGCTTGAGTCTCTTACGCGTGACATGCCACCATTTTTACTTGTTCGAGGAAATCACACGTCTGTTTTAACTTTCTATTCTTGAATACATAGAAAAAAAAAACAGGTAAGATGCTTAATATGATAGCATTGTATTAAAGGAAAATTTGCTGATCATATGTACGTAAGCATAATGAAATTATCGAAGAGAGAGAATACACCTGATGCTAAAATACTGAACATCTTTTTTTATGTATAAAAATAAATACGTAATATCATTTAAAAATAATAGATATGCATATGAGATATATATTAGGGACATATACTTTACATAAAAATAAAAATTATTTTTTTTAATAATGTGTTTACCTATACGATTATTGTTCCTCTATTGAAGAAAATTGTTCTTTTCTTTATCACAGAAAATAATTTCGATTCTTAAGCATACAGTGGAAATATGTAATATAAATATTTCAAATGATTAAAATTAAAAATTTAGGGCATATATTTTTAAAAACATTAAATAAATAATTTAAAAGATACAATAATTTAAAGAACATTTTTCTTCATACACTAAAAGTTTCCTGTATACAAGTCATTGTTTTTAACAAAGAGACTCAGTAGATAGTGTTAATAAAATTTATAAGAATGTTGGTAATTGTAATAAATGGCTATTTCATTGTATTTATCATTCATTCTTTTTATTATTGAGTGTATCATTTTTTTCCTTAATATATATATGTATATATATTAATGAATCATTATGTTAGAAGGATTATATGTTACAAAGAATTCAGAATTCTACATTTTCAACATTATCCTCAAAAACAAGATTATACATAAATTAGATAGAATTAATCTATCTACTGTTTCGAAAGTATGTATGGAAATGAAACAATTTATAACATAAAAAGCTTTATATTGAAAAATATGATGTATCAAATCTGGTAAAAACAATGTACATCTTACAAGTACAAAAGCATGCATAGAATGCACTGTCTGTCTACAAAAGAAAGATTCAGTTTGAACATTTTTTCTGAGAATAAATATACATAAACTAAAACTAGTTCAGGTGAATAAACAATTGAAAACTTGATTGTTACATACAGGTATATCATTATATGTATATATATATAGGAAATCAATAGATCAAAGTTTCTTATTAGGGGAAAAAAAATAAATGATTTTAAGCTTGCCTCTTTTTTTGTACACAGACAAAACATAAAACAAAATAAAGGATGAGATAATATCATACTTAATGTTATTATACTTATACAAAATATCAAGGATTAATATTTTCACATATTATTGATTATAGCATTTTCATACTGTATGGTGTTATCTTGTAAAATATAAAATAATATATTAATGTACACAGAATGAATTTTATTGTACAGAACCTTAAGCTCAGTGCCTTTATTATGGAGTAAATTAAGTTATATCACTATAATATGAATTTGTAACTCTTAATTATCAGTACTACTGTATATGATGTTGTATAATAAGTGTAATACAGTACAAATTTATCTTTAGATAATGCTGAAAAGAGTTAAATAATTCTTTTGAACACTTCAAACATTTTGCATGAATTTCTCAAGCTAATATTTACTTTTGGATAGACATAGCTGCAATAATATATGTACTGTACCACTCTGTACTTCTTCAAAGTTATGTATATAAATCTAGCTGATAATATAAAGTGCACCTTTTGTTACTAAGTATGTAAAGTTTCTGATTGCATAATTTGTGAACACGTTTTATAGACTAGTTGTAAATGTAATTTATGGGGGGGGGGGTCAGAATATTAAGGCAATAAAATTATTTTTGACTTATGAATATCATAATTAATTGTACCTGAATATAAAACCTACTTTTTGTGAAACGTGAAAGTTTGATTTTGCTCAAATACTGTAATGCAAGAAATATCTTTATCCTAATGCCTTATGCATAAAAAAAAACATTGTGCAATATTTACGACTGCAATACTGTTCTTCATCAATTTAAAATGCAAGATAAAAGATTTTATGGATATGAGGAAAAGCTTAGCAAAAGCAATATAAATAAAAAGTGACACTAGTTATTATAACAAGAATAGAAGTCATGGCCATTGCTACCATATAACCAAATTTTACATAATGTTTGTAAATATTGTAATAAGATCGAAGAGTAGAAAATATGTATCTAAATAGATGATAAGTGCAAAAAATATATAAAATAATTCTATTAGCAATGTAAACTAGCATGTTTACTTTGAACACATCAATATATTAGCTCTCTCTTTATGTTTAAAACTTAAATATATTATTAATCTTTATAATTGTTAAATTTATACATCCAGATATCAAAATGATATAAAAGCTATGGCGATAGATCAACTGTTCTTAATAAAATTAATGTGCCCAGTCGTATAAAAAAAAACTTCTTTGTTTGTTAAAATAGAAGGTATTTAACCGAAATTATATATCTCGTCATAATCTTTTGTTTAAATACTGCGAATATGTCTGGGTCTGCGCACTAATAAACAACAAGAAGATAAACCAGAACTGACTTTTGCTAATTCAGACATAGGTAATGATCTAGTTGGAAATTCTACTTTTTCCATAAAGACCTTACTTGATTCTGGAATTTCATCCTCTGATCGATGAATTAGAGTTCCATTAACATAAAGAACATTCGCAGCAGCATCTTCGGGTACTGTTAAAGTCTGATAACTATATGTTGCTTCTCTCTCAATTCTCTACATAGAAATAAATTGAAAACATTTGTGAAATATATTTATTGAATTAATGAAACTGTTGAGAAATATTGAATTAAAAAAAACTTGATTCATCTACTAAACTTACTTTCAACACTTCTTGGCATTCTTTACCAGCCCCAACACAAATGACATCAGGACCAGCCATAGTAACTAATGATTTCAAGCGTTTAGACTCTGCAACCTTAAAAAATCAAAATGATAACATTATATAAACTTATTCTTTGGGACTAAATAATTATAGTTTATTTATTAGTGTATAAAAAGAAAAAAACTGTACATGTGTATATGGTAGCTACTATTCGTTAATAAATATTTCATGTACAAAGACATAAGCATTTATGCATCAATGAGCAATGATATTACAATTTCTGCAAAAGATACTGAGGTTGATAATAAATGGAATGCGTGCTAAGGTGAGTGAGTAACTTTGCTATGAACTTCATGTGCACGAATATGCTAAGCTAGAACTTGCATTATCAATTCTGATTTTAAAGCATCACTTAAATATTCTGTATTACATTTTTACAGAATATGTATTAAATAAAAATTTTTTATAAAACGTGCGATCATTTCTCTAATTTTGTGAATATTCTTTCTCAATGGAATATGCATACGAGAGTCAAACTAGTGCACCCAAACCTGAAGAGGGGCTGAGGTAAGACTCTCCACTATCACCTCTTCGCCACCATCACCCACCTTAAATGAATAATGAAAAATATGTTGTATGAACATGATTCCTTTTTCTAAAATATTAATATATTCTGTTTCCATGATATGCATTGCATATTTTATAACTAGGTAATGTGCTGTAAATTAAATATAAATTACACCATGAATGTACAGTAACATATGTACAATCTCGCAGGACACTGGCTCTAAGATATCATTCTAGCAATTATTAGAACAAATTTGTTCAGTTCAATATTAATAATGTTATAATATCGATGTTGATGTTAGAACATTACTACAGCTAAAATAGTTCTAATATAAAACAGATATACAAATACCCATATAAAATAAATATATAATTTCTAGCGTAGAAGAATAAGTAAATGTTTGCATTAACAGACCTTAATAGGTACACAAGGATATTCTGGAAATGCTGCTGCGACCGCACGTGCACCTGCTTCATTTGTAAAATGTGATAACCCAACAAAAAATTCACGACCTATAATAAATTGATTTATATATTTTGTGCACAATAATAATAATAATAATAATAATAATAATAATAATAATAATAACAACAACAACAACAACAATATTAATAATAACAATGTAATTTGTGAATTTCTATTACAAAAGTTCATATAAAATATTACCTGTGAACAAAACATCCCCTCCATCTAAACGAGCATTTTTATCTGCAATTTCTATTAGAGGTATTTCTAATTCTTTTTTTAAGACAGCCCTAATTGTGTCGATCTGAAATTAAATAAAATCATTATAAATTAGTATTGTATTATGAAATTTAATATTTATAAATTTTATGTTGATAAAAGAGACACAGATGAGAATGCAAATTTGAATCATGTTGTTAATGTAGTGTATATGCCGTATGATAATACAGTATATACATCGTGTGACAATTAACAGCAACGCACGAATTAAGTAAGAAGTTAATTTGATGACAAGGACGATGTATTACCTCTTTTAGACGAGAGGGTTCCGTTGGTCGAGCGATGAGAGCAATACCATTGCAAACAATGGCGATATCCTCGACGAAAACACAAAGAGGCGAATTTTCGTCCGGTGGCATTTCTACCACATCGATATCGAGTTCCCGTAATAATTGCGCTAAAGCTAAATGTTGCTTTCTAGCCTCATCGAGCGTGACCTCTCCTCTTGTCCGTAAGGAAAGAGGTATTCTACATAAAATAGCGTGAGTATATCTATGTAATGGCATGATTAGGCCAATTTAACGTTTCTCTTACACTGAAATTATCTACACGAACGATTCTTTGATTATTTATCACACGGATAATTACGGCTCGTTCCGATTATTTCAACGAGAACTCTATTAATTTGACATTTCATGCAAAAACAACATAAAACGACTGTAATAGATGTTGCCAACCTCGAAATATAATAAGTTTTTACGTACGCGTTTTGACATAATTATAGTTCATGACTCTGTCGATAGTTAGCGATCTCGTCGAAATGCAGTGGTAAACCTAGTGTTTAGAGAGCCCGAACCTTTCAGAAGAACCATTTTAGAAGACGAATTCGATTTTCTCCGAAACTATCAGAGATATCGAAATTTTTTGTTTCGTGAAGTTGTATAGAATCAAGGAGGGCACATTTTGAGAAAAACAAAATTTTTTCATCGAGGTCGTTTTTTCGAAATATCCAGGTCATCGGTGTTTTTTTAAATGGATTGACGTATTTTTTACGATCATGTTATAACTTATAAAAAAACGAATTCAGCAATAATAATTTTGTTGACCTTGACATGACCTTGAACTGAGAAAAACGCTTTTGAAGTAAAGAAAAAGTCAAAAGTTTTGGTTTCTCGATAGCAGTAATTTATTGAAGATGCTCAAAATGATTTCTGATATTTTGATATTTGACCTTGAATGCAGGTGGTATAGTGCAATGTACTTCCACTTCATTTTTTTAAAAGGCAACATAATTTTTTAATCAGCTACGTTCATAATAACAAAGACTACTAACGTAGGTAATTAAAAAATTATGTTGCGCTTTTTGCGTCCCTCGATACTATACAACTTCACGAAAAAAAATTTCGACATCTCTGATAGTTTCGGAGAAAATCGAATCCGTCTTCTGAAATGGGACACCCTCTCTCTCTCTCTCTCTCTCTCTCTCTCTCTCGCTCTCTCTCGATTTGAGCAAGTTCGAACGTGTAATGATACTATATCGATACCCGGACCGTCATTGTTTGGTTCAGAGACCTTGAGTACCCCCCACTTCTCCCCACTCTCAAAAAGATTCTGTACTCGCCAAACTTTTCAACTTTCTATAGTAATTACGTTATATTATAAACTACATTAATTTCACAATCAAAATTTATATTATAACAAGTTATAAGGTAATTATAATATGATAACTTATAATGTGAAATATTATACGTACGATACTATAATGAAATGTGTTACTTTATGACGAAGTAATAATTTAAACGATTAGATAAATGCTTCTATTAATAATGCTCTATTAAGCAGCCAATGGCTCGATATTAGTTGCAGTGGAACGTATATTATGTCAAACATAATAAGCATTACATAGAAAATAATATTCATTGCTCGAGTCCAACCACGCGGAGGTTGCTGCTTCTGAGGACCCAGTTCAAATGTGCAATAAAAATTTTATTTATTACTTACATTTGTAGTATGTACTTATGCATATCACACCAAGCGGTGTTAACTCGTCGAAGTCTCTCGGAAGACTGACTTGTACCTGTTACCGTAGGTCAAACACACCGATCCAATTAGTTGTTTATATTTACGTTATTTGTGGGTACTACCGTCGAGTTCAAATTCGCACTTCACATTTCACTTGAACTATTCACTTTCATTTAATGCTACTGCAATGCACTGTAAATGCCTTTATTCACTGTCACTGTCACTGTTTACTGTTCACTCACTATTGACTATTCACTATCACAATATTCGATATTCCCTCGTTGTAGTCCCTCGGAAGACTGACTTGTATGTACCTGTTACCGTAGGTCAAACACTAATCCGATTAGTTGTTTATATTTATGTTATTCGCGGGTATTACCGTCAAGTTCAAATTCACACCTACATGCGATTCTATTCAACGGATAGGTCTAGTAGATAGCAGAATTGTGACATGCTCTGCATTACCGACATTGTACAGGAGCCCCATTGGGTCCAATATTTTGTAACATCCCTGCACATTCATATTGCTGTTTTACCGTACACTTGCTGGCAACGAAGAGGGTAGGTATGTACTATCAGAGAGAGAAGCGCCTTTTTGCAAGAAGCGATCCGACATTGTCAAATCTAGGTATGCGTTTAAATGATCGGAAAAATAGGTTTCTATATTTTTTAGTATTAGTAAATTTTGTTATTAGATACATACATAACTCTATTAAGCTATTCTTAAATCTTTTCATCGAATTTGAATTTACCGGTCATATAGCCGCATACCTAGATTTGACAATGTTGGATCGCTTCTTGCAAAAAGGCGCTTCTCCAGAAAGTGCTATATGCAGCGCCTCGGTCACCACGGTGTTTGGTTCGGGGTATTATCTCCCCTGTGCAATATTTTACACGTTGGCAACCGCTGCTATGAGTGACAAGTAATACTGACATTGACGGAGATGACAGGTTTGAGAAAATGAAATGTTCAAAAGAGCCAACCAAAATACTGATAATGTGAGAGATTAGGTGTCAAAAAGCAAAAATACAATGTGACTTCATAGCGCACAATAAGAATGCGCTTGAGCTTTGTGAGAACATTGTTGGTACTTGCGTTATTAGGAAATATAATTATCTGGCATAGAATATGGAGGTTATTCGCTGCACAAAATACATTAGGACTATTAACACCTAGCGCAGTAACGAGTGATCCACCTCAAAAATTCCATCGCCGTTTATCTCGTCTTGTTACTATTATTATACGACAATTTGAAAGTTTTGAAAATGATGTGGTAACTACCGTAGAATCCGTTTTGAACTCTTTCCCTACCATTCCAATTTTAATAGTATGCGATGACTTGCCATATCCCCCTTTGGAATTGCATTTTGGAAATGAAACATTACAAAATGTTAAACTTATTACCTTGCAAAGTGAGTTCAATAAAACGTACGAAGAAAGAAATCCTATGTTTTATATACGCACAAAGTACATCTTATTTTTACCCGATGCTAGTCGTATATCCACGAAGCAAATTATACAGGTAAATATTTGATATTATATTGGAACATTATTATTATATTGGAATGATACTTATACAAGGTATAGATCATTTATATTTTAATACTTTTTTATAGAAAGCTATTGTACAAACGTCAGAATTTAGGATAGTAACCATACCTGTAGGTAAAGTTACTTTATCTTGTCTTACTATGAACTTGAAGATTAAGGAATGGAGCTTACAACTCACCTATTCTTCTGATGTGGAATGTGACTTTGTAGTTGGAAAACATGCAACGATGTTAGAAGCCAAAACGTTAAGAAAACTATCTGATCCATTTCTGTTACCTTTCCCAGATGCACTGTATGTGCAAACCACAGCCATTGGTGCAAAGGTAATTACTTTCATATATATAACTTTAGGGGTTTAATTTCATGTTTAATGCTAATTATTTAGCATAACTTTATAAATATATAGATAATTCTGGATTTATATGCATATTTATATTTGTTTGTTTTTTAATTTTAAGTTATTCATGCAAATTTATAATCACATGCATGATGAACTTCATGTAGCTTTTATACATTTTGTATAGAAGTGTATCTATGCAAAGTTTCATTTATGATGTCTACTTTGTGTTTTTTTGTGTGTGCAAGTGTTTATATTATCACAATGTTACATGTTTATTTGTGTTATTTTATGATTTAAACTGGTAAGTAAATCATTTATTTAATTATCATATCATAGTTATTGATTTGTTTTTATTATATTAGTTTATATTAGAATATGGAGTACATAATATAATAAAGTTAAAAGTTGAAAATTTATCATACATTAATAGATTCACATTCTAAAAGATCATCAGTTCAGTGATGGAAAGCCATTGTATAGGAATCAACAAATCCAATGGAAGATGGAACAATTACATAAAAGTCGCGAGCAATTAATGTTTAAACAGTTAGGAATAAAAAAAGTTATACGGGCTTCCACATTTATTGAATGGTATGGGTGCTCGAGAGAAACTTCTAGATGCTTTGGATCGGTAATAAATGGTATACCATCTTATCTTTATCAGAATCGGTACACACCTCCTTGCTGTCTTGCTGGATTAAGAAAAGTTGCTCATCATGTATTTGATAAGTTGGAGGAAGTTGGTATTCGTTTCTGGTTAGAAGGAACATCATTATTGGGTGCAATGAGAAATGGAGATATTTTACCATGGGATCATGAAGTACAAATAGGAATAAATAGATTTGATTTAGAACGATCCCCATGGTTAACTAAAGCCAAAATTAAACCTATTGAAGATAATCATGGTTTTGTTTGGGAAAAGGCAACAGAAGGAGAATTCTTTAAAGTACAGTATTCAAAAATCAATAATTTACATGTAAACTTACTACCATTTTATCCAAAAAATGGATCTATGATTAAAGATGCACGGTTTATGAAAAATGAAGATTTCCCAGAGCAATTTCTTCATCCAATGTCAAGCATTGAATTTGCCGGTAGACAAGTCCCATGTCCGAATAATATTAGAGATTTCCTAGAGCTTAAATATTTCAAAGGTGTAGTAGAAAATCCAAAGTTACCAGGTAGAATTATTCTTAACTAGATAACATTATTACTACGCTAAATACCATTTATGCCATGTTGTTTCTCTTTTAAAATACTTCATATTAGTAAAAGTTATAACTAATATAATTTTGTAAGATGACCTAGATATCTGATAAATGATATAAAATTCCATTTAGTAATACAGGGAATTGATATGTAGACAATTAATTACCTATTTAACATGTTTGCTGCTAAGGTGTCCTTAAGTAAGTGTCATTTCCAGACCACATAAGAATTGAAAATTAATAATAGCTGTTTACATTGTATTGTTTCTGATAGCAATTAAGATAATATAAGTACATTTTGTGCCAAATAATGACATTCATATTTCAATGATATCCACCATCTTATAATCATATAGACATTTAAAAGAAATCGTTTTAAATGAAAGGTATTTGCTTATGTATGCATATTGTACATGTTATATAAAATATTTATTATATTTACAATTATTTATTTAATTATATAATCATTTATATGTATATATGCATACATTCTCTGCTTCATTTATATATTACATTGTATTCATTAAAATGTATTGCACTTGATTAATTTAATTACACTTCAAATTTGTTTTAAATGTATATACATATGGTATATGAGACATGTATTCTACACGATAACATTATTGTTGAATATTTAAAAAAAATATGTTTTAAATATTGAAGACTTCCTTGACTTGTTATACTTCTCAATATTCATTGAAGAATTTATATTATCTTTTACTGTAGGTTGCTCATAACAAAAAAATAAAATTATAACATTTAATAATGGTTTGTACTTTTGTTATAGTATGTTATTACAATGTCTTTGGTAACCTTCTAGAAATGTATGCTGAGAATAACAAAATTGTCCTGAAAATATTGTGTATATGATGGCAATTTTGTATATGTTTTCAAATATATTAGATAAATTTGTCCAAACTTTAACAATAACTGCAAAGCAGTGTGTCAGTATTTTTCGTCTTTTGGTGGGGTCAGTACAGGTGGTTCACGTACAAAACTTAATAGTTTATCTAATTTCATACATTCCAATTCTGAGTCTGTCAAGTGAAGTTGTTTCTTTGATGGCTTCACTTTCAATCTAAGATTTGGTGATAGTTTTAATGCATTTATAGTACCCCTGTTAATCAAACAATATATTAAAAAATAATTATTAATTAAAACATTCAGGAAGTGTCTTTACTAATTTATAATAAATCTATACTTATGTTCTTAAATATAATTTACTTGTCATCGCCAACTATGATGAAAGGCAGCTTATTATTAAAAGCAAGCCTTGTTAGTTTATTTCTTCTTTTACTGACAATTGCTTGGCTACAGATTGGTCTGTACTTGTTTACATTTAAATCAAACACAGTAACTTTCCCATCATTTGATACACATGCCAGAACAGTTGAGCTATAAGGTGCCCATTGTACATCTCCAATTGGAACACCAAGGTCAAACATAAAAAGTGGATCTCTATATAATTAAATGTTCGTTTTAAAAAGTATAATTTATTTTATACAAACTGTAATACCAATTATCGATATAAAACTTACGGTCTTCCATCTTCCCATATTTTAATCCTCCAGTCTCCTGAACAACTTGCAAATATACTTGAATTATATTTATTGAAAACTATACGATATATTGGCATGTTATGTGCTTCATTATAAGTTTGCACATAAATGCTGCTGTATGCTATATTACATTTATACATAGTACCCTCTTCAGTTCCAACTAAGAATACATGTTGATCAGATGGATAAAAAGCTATACAGGTTCCACAACCTAAATATAATGATTAATCATAAAAAAAATAATTTTAGCAATGAAATATAATAAAACTTCATTACCATCTGTATAAAATACCTTTGAGTGTTATCATTGTACCATCAGGACCTGGTACTGGTGGTCGATCAAGAAATAGTGTCATAATAGTTGTTAAACCAAGATCTTTCTGATTGAGGATCCAATAATTTATTTTACCATCAATACTAACACTATAAAATGCTAAATTTCCTTCTTGAGTATCAGGTGCCCAGCGAACCTTTAATAAACATTATGACTAGTAAATCTAAATGACATTTAAACATTTAATCTTCCTTTAGTAATCATTTCTAAGTAATTTTATGTGACATACTTCCCATACAATACCCCCATGCTTTTGAGTAACATCATTACTTTTGTACTGTGGTCCAGTTGGTGGTAACATAATGTTATATACTGATACCGCACCATCTTTAGTACCTTCATCAAAATTATGTTAATTGAGATAACTTCTTCTTGTTATATTACAGTTTTATGGTATTTATAAATTTCATAAATTAAACTTTAATTATAGTATCAGTTGATGTTCTAGTATCTTACCAATAATTAATAAATGAGGATGTTGAATACTAAAATCTAAACACATTACTGGGGATTCTGTTGGACAAATCCATTCTGGGTATGATGGATTTTTTAAACTAAATAAGCAAACTGATCCATTGTTTATAGGACTATTGAATGACACTGCAAGACAGTAGGACTTTATAATATTATTATAAACTTGTAAAATTTAATTACTTATTACTAACATGCTCCATATGACACCGCAAATAGATCATAATATCTGGCATTAAAGCATATATCAGTGATATCATGTTTTTTAGTTGGTTCATAATTAAACTTCCATAATGGTAACAAAGAGCCTTCACCGCCTTTATATTCATCACTTGGATCATCCCAATATCTATAATCTATAAGTTTGATAACGTAAACCTATTAAGATTTGATAACATAAACCTTCTAAATAATCCTATAAATGTAATATATATAAGCAGACTCACCTTGTGCTATCTCATCAAATATATTTTGATTTACCATTCTTTCCAATGTTTTAGCTGCTTTAAGCATCCTAGCAAGCATCTCAGCATTCTCTGTTTGTTCTTTTTTGCTTATATCCTCTTTTTGTCCCTGTGTAGTTGGCATTCTTCTGTCCTTTTCTCTTTCACGTTGTTGATTCATGAAGTCTTCCTACACATTTAAAAGTTTATAAATGCAATTTGTTTTAAACAATTTTTTAAATATTAGTGTATGTTATTTATATACCTGATATTCATCAAAAATAGTCCATTGAAAGACATGTGTATTAAATGTTGCTGTGGGTGGAGGTATAGTTTGTGTACTCATGTCCTATAAAAAAGACCAATATTGATCCTTCGATAAAATACTTATTATTTAATAAAATAATTACCCTCATAGGATTGTCATATGTTAATGCTGCTCTTTCACAAAAATTGAATTGATTGGGTATTTTTTTAGGTTTTCCTTTTTGAAATTCCTCTTCATCTAGTTCTGCTTCATATTCATATTCTCCTTCGTAATCTGCAATGGTTTCAACTGTTTTATATACAATATTCAGGAAGAACTTAATATAAAAGTTAAATATTTACTTTTAAATTTATGCTGAATTATTCTGAAACACACCTTCATCTTCACCTTTTCCTAATGCATCATCTTGACTAGAGGTACGGATAAACTCATCATCATCATGTTTGTCTGCTACAAGAAGATACTATAATTCAAAAACTATATCCGCATTTTTAATTATGTATATAGTAATCACTTCTTATTTACAATTTTATATAATTATATAATTATTATAATTTACTTAATTAATTACCTTCATTTTATTATTATATAATATCTTACCTACAATACCACCAGCTAATTGCACTTTAGCTTCCTCAGAGTCTTTACGTAATATAGTGCCAGGTACGCTAAGAAGAGTTACTACGTTAGGTGGATCAGGTATTTTTACAAATTCTCTTAATTTCCACGAAAATTCAACCAGTGAATCTGGTATACGTGTATTATGTACTGTAAGCACTCGAGCAATTTCGTCTTGGAGCTCCTGAAATAATGTTGTATAATATTTTCATATTCTGTGTAGGATAACAACATAAATGAATTCAACATACTGCCTCTGTTAATTGTAATTGATCATCTGGCTTTAGTAAAACTTTCCCACGCATCCAATCCATGTCTCCGCCAGCTAAGCTCACACCTGACATTCTGCTTTTCAAATTTACATTCTAAAATTTTAATAAACATATATAAATGATTGGTTATTAATTTATAAAAGTTCTGCAAAGTTACATTTCCAATAACCTACGTCTTTCATTGTTTCTGAAATCTTAGAGGCCTGTCTTTTGGGTATTGCAGGAGGCATGATTGACGTATTGTAGTTATACAGAGCTGTAAGAAAAGTTATCCTTATTTATTAATAAAATATGTTACATAAGCATAATCTAACTAAATTTTAGATCTTGTATTATATCAAAATTATATGTGTGCATTTTACATTAAATTGTTAATGTAATGTAATGCCTGTGCCTGTGCCTTTTAATGATGAAACTTAAGTATTTTGAACTCAAGTATTTTGTTGACTATTTTCCTCAGCTGTACATGCTTTGTTCTTCATGTACAAAAAAAATTTATCTATGGTTGTCAAGGATACATTGGTAATATGGTTACTATTAATATTTATGTCTTGTTTTTAATAGAATTTCAAAAGTTTTTTGTAGGAAGAATGTGCATATGTGTAACATAAATAATTCCTAAAATGGAACAAGTATATATTTATTTAGAATTAAATTTTACAATAATGTATTCAATAATCACTATATTATGTTAGATTTGTTGGATCATGGTTACTGATTTTTATGTTATGAATTAAAATTGCTATTGTTATTTCATTTGATTAATAAAATAATACTCATAGATTTATATGTATTCTTTTTAAGGAATAAAAATGATAAGACTCATGTCAGTATTTGTGGTTATTTGGTTGAAAGAAAATCAATACTGGACTATCCCAAGGTAACATAAGCATTCCAACAAGTTGCAGCCAGATTCTTGTACAGAATGTGGAGAAGCTTTTTATAGTGTATAAATATTATGAATGTATGATATTCATGTATGTACCATGGTAGTATACATAAAACCAATGTAATGTAATAAATATTAAAGCATAATTATTTATTTCATATATTTACAAATATAGGTAATTCATAAGTAGCATTTATTTCATTTGTTATTCGTGTTTTTGTTTTAAATGTCTCAATTTGACATTTATATTAATATACTAATGTTGGGTAAACATTCAAAGTTGAAATTATTTAAGATTTATATGAATTTGTGTTATCTCCCAAATATTTTAAACTATGGTTGTAGAATATCAAATAATCAAACAGGAAACATATAAATAATATTATATTTTGTGTATTTTAGGTGAGTTAAAAGTAAAAGATATTTTTATCAAGCAAAAACTTATTGTCATGGAAGATAGTGGAATTGATAGTGATCCAAAGATAGTTACTCACAACGAAGATGACAAACTTTTTTTGGTAAATTTATAGTTTCATTTAATTTATAAAAATTCTAATTTTTATACAAATTTATTTTAATTTATATAAATTGAAAATATTTTGAATTAATGTGAAATATGGTGGACATTTATAGGGAAGTGATAGTAGTTGCAACAGTAATCAAACCCAAATCTCTCAACGGAGCTCTACCAAACAATGGCAAAAGAAGCTCGGTATGCAATATATTATTTTATTTTATATATACAATGAATTTCACTTCAGTTTACTTCATTCATAATTACTATTTTCATATCTGTCACTGCATTTAAGCAGGATCATTTTAAAGTCATTATAGTACATATCGTACAACTTTTTTACAAATGTATTTTATATAATTGTAATACCAGTTATGTCAATAACCATTGTTATAATCCTCATGTGTCCACAGAAGCACGTATTGAACAAGCAAAACGAATTCAAAACAATTCTGATTATGTAAAGCTTCCAAAACATGAGACGTCCAAGACAAATATATGTAATAGTAATACTAATGGATTAATATCAATACAACGATTGCCTATACCATGTAAAAATAAAGAAAATCTTCCGTTAGTTGAATATTGGCATAGTGGAAGTGAAAGGTAAATCCACTTAGTTATAAATAATGATTATTGTAATTAATTATTTGGATATACAGGATGATGCTTGTTTAATGGGCAAATCAAAGCAGAAATATCGAAAATTATTTAAATAAACTCCGCATAGTTAACGAGATATTAACAATCAAAGACTGGCCAATCAGAGATCGGTGGATTAAGACGTCCCACTTGATCTTAATATTAGGTGAGAGATGAAGCGGTGGGAGGAGCAATCCGCAATAAACATTCCACTACTGGTAATTGTTTGTTATAGCTCACTTCTGTCTTGATTTGTCCATTAAACAAGCATCTCCCCAGTGGGGCACTCAGAACCAGACACCCTGTATAAGTTGAATAATATATCGATAATGTGTCAATTTTAATTGAAACAAAGTGTAAATCTTGCAGTGATGATGAAACAACCCTTTTTTCATTACCGAAAGGAAAGGAGTCTCTAAAAAAACACAAACAAGAACTTACTGATACATTTAGTATTGAAGATTTAAGTGAGGAAAGCGAGGATTCTTTAAATTTAGATCCAACTCAACCATCTCATGCATTTACATGGACTTATACACCTTCTGGATGTTTTGCTTGCCACTGTCAAATATTATAATGTAAAATAAGTCATATTTATTTAAAAGAATATAACATTCTTTGACGATAGTTAATATTGATACTTAAATAACCTATGATATTCAGTGTACGATTAGTATGCATTATATATATTAGAATAATTTAAAAACATAATAATAAAGTTTAAATATTTTTATGCTTCTGGTAAAAGATGGTAATATTAATAGAATATTATCTCTTTTGTATATCTAAATATGGATACAATGAAAAGAACATAAATTCTACATACACAAATCTCGAGAAGTTGCATGTGCATACTTTTTGTGGTCATAGTTATATTAAAAACAACATCGCCCACTGACGAATTGAGTAACCTCCTCCTTTTCGAAGTCGGTTAATAAAGTAAATCATGAAAGAAAATAGCAATAACACATTGTACGCTTTTACTATCAATAGGTGCATAACATTTTTATGTTTGAACGATAAAACTATAATTCTTATTAAAGATTTATTAAATTATAAAAATCAAAAATATTTATTTAACATTTATGATACATGATATTTATAATTACGTTAATTATATTTAATCTAACATTTAGGATGCTCGTCAGTCTTATTTTTTTATACTGTAACGCATTTTTTAATTCCTTCTTTTATTGTGTACTATTTTTATCAATTCAATTTTTCTATTATTTTTGTTGTATAGGTAGAACCAAAGTATTATTAGATAGTACACAATAATACTTCTATTTTCACATGATGAATATAGTGATTATTTACAAAAAAACAAGTCATAAATATACTTATATTATGATTCCTTCCTTACAGTATTACTATCCTATTATTTTATACAAGGTAAATGGTAAGATATTTACAACACAATTTCTCGATTTTTCTAAATTCATACTTCACTACTTGTTGGAAGTTATTTGTTATCACAAAGTTGGGATCTAAATATAATTACAGTACTGAAAAAACTACTTGGTATCAAAATATTTATAATGCAAAAGCCTTTATCTTTATCTTATTTGATTAATTGATAGCAACTTTTCATTTAATGTGCAATTTATTATTCTATTACTTCTATTCTAATGTAACACTGCTACCTAACATTAATATTTCCATGTTGCATAAGAAATCTCTTGTTTTACAAACAAGAACATCAATTTATTAATATTGACAATTCATATTTAAAACAATAAAATATACTTCCTCGTTTCTCTTTGGTTTCAGTAAACCTTGAGAGATAGAAATGATAACTTATTTGTAATGAAATCAACATAATAAAGACATTAAAATAAATATTTGATATTAACATTTTTCGTTTAAATTGAATTCTGAAAACTTTGGTATATGTATTCTGAAAATTTTGTAATATGTATTTGCTTTGTCTTATGTGATAAAAATAAAATAAGAAAAAATATAATTTATTGATCATAATATATCAATGGAATTATAGGTAATTTTAGTGTCTAATAAACAAACCTATGCATTTTTATTTCAAGTATTCACCGTATATCAAACAAAATTTTCGTCATTAATCAATATAAAATGAAATTACTAAAAGGATGGTGCAATACCTAATATCAAAGAAGATGAAAACTTTTGCATAAATATTATTAAAGATATACCAATACTGTTAATAAAAGTCAACATGTACTTATTTAGATCATATGTTATTCTAAATCAAATCACTACTCACAAGATTCTTGCTTAATTGCTATGCTATATACATGTGATGCTTTGTTAATTATGTCAATTAATTAATTGAATTAATTAATTGTTAATTATGTCTTCTGTAATAAAATTTATTTTTCTCTTGTTGAAAAAACTGAAATATACTTCATGTCATACTTGATATCTTTAAGTTTTACCTGTGGATTAATATTTATTAACTGAGCAAGAGTGGTACAATTCACTTTCATTCTGTGACCTCCAACAACCATGTATGTGCTTAATTGTCCCAAATTAACAGGACTTGATGGAATCCCATAAAATGAAAATTGTTTATGTTTAATTGCATCGCGATCATCTTCAGTTTTATAATTATTAGTACAGAAACTAGTACCAGGAGGATACCGTGGTAACGGATGCGTGGATTTCCGTGCAACAGCCTTTACTTTGGATGTAGTATTACGTACACGTATAGTTGGCATAGCTGTAGATTTCCTGGCAACGGCACGAATTTTTACTTTTGTTTTTAATAATTTCTTGTCTTGTTTTGTTTCTCCTTCGAGTTCCTTCTTATTCATGCTACACCCTGTAGCTCTAGTCATTATATTTTCTAACAGTTCTTTATAATTTGTTATACTTTCTATCTTTAGTTTTAACTTTGGATGTTCTTTATCATTATGTGTTTCAACTTGACTTGGATTACTAAATGTTTTATCACAATGTTTGCATTTAAAAAGATTTATGTGCTTGGATGCATGTTTTCTCATGTCATTAACAAAAACTGTTGTGAAAGAACATATTGGACAGACATATTCTTTATGTACCTCTTCTCCATCTTCTTTTTTGAAATGAAATGGTAAATGAGAGTGGAACATATTTTGATGAGCTTTCATAGCATTTTCAGAGTGACACAGCTCACTACACCACTGACAGATCCATCCTTGTTTAAATTTACAATTATTTACATTTTGTAGAGTTATATTACCACTCACATCAACTTTTTTTTCGTCACTGTCTTCTAAAATATTTACATATGAAGTCGATTTGCGTATTTCTTTATATTTAAACGGGAGATCTGCTTTTACTTCTTCTGATTCATCTGAATCCATTGGAGTTTGATGACTTGAACTCCAATGTTTTTGTAAAGCATCTAAAGAACTGCTTTGCACTTTGCAATAGTAACAAGAGTACTTAACTTTTTCCTTTGATCTGTTATCATTTGTATAATATTCTTCTTTTATATCATGATCTTCGCTATCTTTCTTATATTTATGCTCTTTAATATTACCGCTAGTATGTTCAGTATCTTGTATAGATGTAGTCTTAATTTGAAATGGTAAATGAGGATGACTAAGTTCCCAATGTTCTCGAAGTTCTGCTTTTATAGAACTACTATAAGTGCAATGTTGACACTTAAAAACATTTTTTGATGCATGTACTCTCATATGTGCCTTCAAACCGGCATAACTCATAGCAGTAAAACCACACTGATTGCATTTCTCTTGTACTTCGTGCGATATAGAATCAATTTTATCTTTCATGAAAACATCGCTCGCTTTTCTTCTTCTTTTTCTAGAACGCTTTTTAGGACTAACAATACCATATTCCTTCTCCCAGAATTCATCGCTTAGCTCTGGACCTCCAGCAGCAGGGTTATTAATTATTTCTTCAATACAACCAGGATGTTTCGAACGAATATGCTGACGCATCAAGGCTTCAGAATTAGTACTGCGATCGCAATAAGGACATAAAAATCCAAGACGTTTTAAGTGCGTTATTTGGACATGTAATTTTAATCCACGCCATCTAGCAAACTTCATTTTGCAGTGTTTACAAATTAGAGGTTTATCTGTATCATTTGTCAGTACGTCTGTAGACAGTATTATTTAAATTAGTAATGCATTCATTTTTTATTTAAAAAAAAAATTACAACGTATTTACCACATTGATCGTTAAAAGACACAAAATTTACCTTTACATTCATCCATCTGTGAAACTTGTTCATCCTTTTCTTGGCAAGATTCATCATCATCTTTAATAGCAATAACTAGATTCTTGCAACTGTCACTATCATCTTCATTATCATCAATATTGTCACCATTATATATATCTATATCTTTATTTCTATCACTGGCTTTAATAACATCATGGTGTAGCTTTTTATTCGAATCTTTATTAATGATATTGCAATCAGTTTTAGTAAGAGAAGTCTTATTTTTTGTAGGTTCCAATAAAATTGCATCTGTCGTATTAGATTGCAAAATTTTACTATCTTTATTATCTTGTTTCAGTATCAATCCTTTCATTATATCAGTTTGCCTCTTAAGTAAAGTACCAACCTATAAATGAAAAAGTTATCTTTTTTAATTAGTACAATAATTTTACGAATTTATATTTACTGCAAAACTCTGTAGACATACCCATTTTTCAATAGCGTTATCTGGAGAAAGAGGTACATGATCTGGTCGTTCTCCATTGTGATGTTTGTTAAAATGTTTTAACAAAGCATTACGATTTACTGATAAAAATCCACAATCTTTGCAGTGCCATCTAAATAAATGTTAATAAATGTTTATTGTCTTATTATAAAATATATAAAGCATTATAATATATTGCTTACCTTGCATAATTCAATTCTCTATAAAGATGATCCCGCATGTCATGCTTGTACTTTGTCTTATATTGATCACACAATGTACAGAAATACATATTACCCACGGGTTTCCCATAAGGCCCAAATCTGCCTACATCTGAATCGTTAAAATCATTCAATTCTATAGATAAGTTTTCCTTTGATGCTGTGTTTTCAAGTGCTTTATTAGTATTACTAGCGCTTGTACTTTTCGATGTGTTACTTTTATCGCGATCATCAGAATTATTCATTTCAATATATATCTTTTCGCATGATAGTGAGCGTTTTGATTTTTCCTTACAATGCTTATTTTCATCAAGAGAGACTGATTTTCCATGTTTAATTTTTGCTGGTTTTGTAGAGACTAAATCTGTATCACTCTTTCTTTTTACTGCTTTCATAG
Organism: Odynerus spinipes; assembly: GCA_032403825.1. Lineage (NCBI taxonomy): Eukaryota > Metazoa > Arthropoda > Insecta > Hymenoptera > Vespidae > Odynerus > Odynerus spinipes. Next base: position 3,429,195 of record JAIFRP010000021.1, on the reverse strand, counting down.
ATATTTCTGTACCTGCGCTATCTTCTTCATCCTCTAAAAGAATGCCACGAATATGTCTCACCCGTGGCATATCTCTTCTCCAAAGAGGTGTAGTGTCAAATGGCTCATCTTGTCCTCCTTGTTCAGCAGAATCTCCATATCTTTTATTAACACCTTTTATTCTCTGATATACCATGATGTAATCAGCATTAGAATCATTTAGATGTTTGCTGGTGATATGTTGTTCAAAAAGTACTTTTCCACTAGTTTTGAAAGAGCATGCAGTACATTTGAACTGATTCTTCTCATCGTGGCTTATAGATGCGTGAGTGACCATTTCTACTTTGTAAACACATTTATATTCACAAATATTACATTTCCAATGATTACCATCTGGATCTGGAATGTCTTCTTCTACTTCATCCTGAGTTGGTTGTTGAATATTTTCTGTGTTTTCTAATTCTCTGATTACTTTAACAAACGGTCTCTTCTCTGGATGCTTATCCGAAAGGTGCCTTTCTATGATATGCCTAAATAATAGTTCATTACTATCAGAAAGCATATTAAATGAGTCACATAGTTTGTAATTTTTTTAAAACATTTGACAAGTGCAGATGTAACTAATATAATGATGACAGTATTTTATTTAATTGCTGTTTTAAGTTTTCCCTTTTGCACTTGTCATATGTTTAACTCATAAAATCTATTAAATAAAAATCATATAAGTAAGCTGACAATATGCCGGAATTGTGTTACAAACCTATGATAATGATGATGATTACAATGAGAACATTTATAAAGTCTGGTATCATGCATTTTCAAATGAACTCCCATTTTGTCTATTGCTATATTCTGTGCTTCTTGACCCGGAGGTGGTTGTGGACAATGTGGACAACGAAAATATTGTTCATCTGAATGCAGTGCTTTTAAGTGATATCTTAACATAGCTTCGTCAACAGTTAGATAATTACATTCGGCTACACTGCACACATATCTATCAGTAAAATAGAATGATATCAGTGCTATAATGTCTTTAAAGTATTAAACACAAAATCAGTTTGCAACAATATGTAAATATAATATAATGTATACCTCTTATGTTCTGGCACAAATTTTGGTATGAAGCTCTCATCACTGTCTTTTAAAGAATCTTTAGGTTTTCCTCCCATTCGTCCATTTTGATGAGAACTACTTGCAAGATTAACCATTTTATCAAACATTCTTTCTTTTTTATCTAAACAAGGTACTGGATTGACTGGTCCAATTTCTGGTACAGTTTCATCTTTAGCATGAAGTTGTAGATGTCTGATAATATTTGTTCTAACTTTGGTGGTATAAGGGCAGACTGCACATTGTACTTCACGATTATATATTGCTTGACGTGGTAATGATTCTATTTCATCAGGGCCAAAACTTAATTTTTCAACATCAACATTTATTTTCTCAGTATCTTTTTCTGATGTCTTTGCCATTTTTCGTTTTTTACCTCTTCGTTCCCCACTAGGATGCTATATTAAATAATATGAAAATTATTTAATCAAATGATATAATAATCATCAATTAATCAAATGATATAAATGATATAACAAGCTACTCATACTATACCACTATATTATAATCATTTACTTACTATAGGTTGTACAATAAAAAGACCATCAGCTGAAGGATTTTCTGGATCAGCAGGCACTACTTTACTGTATGGAACTTTGTGCTTTGTTTTCATATGACCCATAGCTTGATAGGAAACAGTACACCGTGCTTTACATAGTGAACAACCAAATCGTTTTAATCCATGCAATTTTAAATGCTCAAGCAAAAATCCAATTTTTACAAAACGTTTACCACAATGTGTGCAATTCAAATTTTTATCAATCCCTCCAAGAGTACATTCTTTAACATGTACTCGAAGAATAGCTGATGTCGGAGCACTAAAATTACAATTCTCATAACCACATTTATATAATTGGTGTCCTGAAAAACCTGTATCTTTGATATCCTCTAAAGTCAGTGGTTTTTCCGATTTATCGCCTGTCTTCGATGAATTTATATTAGTATCTTTAGAATTACTTGAGGTGTCTGTACTAAGTGTTATATCTGATAAATGCTTTTCAGCGTTATTCCCAATAGTATTTACATCCAACGTCTTTTTGATACTTTCATCGGACTTTTTATTGATTTTCTCTTCCTTGTTTCCATTATTATCCTTAGATGTTTCAATGTGCTCTAATATTTCTATATCACTATCATCTGTTTTGCTTTCATTTATTATGGATTTTTTACTAATAGATAAGTTGCTGTTGTCACATGAACTTTTCAAAAAATTAGGATTATCCAAAAGGTTAATATTGATGAATTCATCAGAGCAATCCAGTGTACTTGATAATCCTAAGGGATCTACAGCATTTGTGTCTTCATCCATACCAGATAATAATTCTAACTCAGGTTCATGGAGAATATGTTTGGAAATATGATAATTTTCTTCTTGACTACAACTTTTTTCTATATTTTTGGAAACAGGAGGTCTATCTAATCGATTTAAATTAGAAGCACAATTTCGTGATAAAGTAAACAATTCAGATTTTTTATCCTCGCATTGAGAAAGATTTACATCATTGTTAGAATCATGAATTGTTTCCGAAGAGTTGTTTTTACAAGAATTAGAGATCTTTTTTAAAATTGAAGAACTACCTTCACTAATAATAGATTTTGAAAATAAATTAATTACTTTCTTTTCTGATATATCATTTGTGTTTTCATCCAATATAGAAATTTCTTCCAATGATTGAGAAGTAGAAGATGAAAACTCCAGATCTTTTACTTGCTTTCCTGTTTCATTTTTTACTTCCATTACCTCAGTTGGTGTTTTTATGTCTAATGTTCTTATTATAAGTTGATCTATTACATCTTTATTTCTTAATGCCTGAAATTTCCATAGAGATCAGGATTATATTTCTCTCCAATTTAAAAATAAATAAAGCATACATTATCTCTTTAAATAATCTTTAAAACATTAAGATGAAAAAATGCATACCTGTGCTGGTAAAGAACGCTCAAGAATTTGAGGCAATCGGGTACAATGAAATATACTTAAATGAGTTAACATATCACTAAATGAGTCTGCACCATTTAAACAATACAAACATTGGTACTTATATATTCCATGCATCTTGTAATGCTGCAAATGATAAAAAGTTATAAACATGTAACCTTATTTTCAATACATAATTTTATATTGTTAAACACTTACTATTATGAGTTGATCTATTTTCAAACATGTTGTAGTACATAGATGACACTTAAAAATAGATAAAATAGCCGAATGTTTTGTTTTCAAGTGTGTTATGAATGTCTCTGGGATGTAAAAAATTTTTCCACATTCTGAAAATAAAAGTAATAATATTTCTTTCATTTACTCTTATCTATTTACAATGAAAAATTCTTAAAAGAAAGGAAATATAAAAAGATCTTAAATAAGAAAAAGATACAAACCATGTTGACACACAAATGGTTGTACATAATCATAACGATTATATTCTTCCTTCGTTGGGAGTTCTTTTATCAATTTACCCAATAAAATGCCAACATGTTTACCTGGATGTGATATTGCCTAAAGGCAGAAAATAAAAATAATAAGTAAGAATAATAAAACATTCACTTTTATACAAGATTTTATATTTTAAAATACCTGATGTATTTGCACATAAGATGGTGCAATTGCTCTGTAAAAACAGTTACTACATTGATAACGGCAATGTGCATGCTTCTCCTCTATATGCTGTTTCATTTGTGTCCAATCATTTAAAACCATATAACAGTAGGCACACTTTTGATAATCACTTGGAGCACTATCTTTTTTTTTATTAGAAGACATATTGTGCTGAGTGAAATGTTGGTAATACAGACTTATAGAATCTGTTGTGAAAGAACAATCTCGACCCATGCACTTGTATAACTGGCTGAGTTTTGCAGGTTTTAACATAGCAGCGTAAGCATCTGAAGACTTTAATTTAATTGCTGTTGATTGTGATGCAAAATCCTTTGTTTTGATAATAGGTGATGTTCTAACTACTTTAAGGATTTTATAATTTACATTTGAAAGAGACGTAGATCCTGCTCCTGCAATATTATGTGTTGTAGCTGGTGCAATAGTAGTACTTTTACTGACAGAAACTTGGAATGGTAATTTACTATGTTCTATGTGTATTATTTTTGACTTTGGAACAATTGGTACGTAATTGGTAGTATGCGAAGTGCTTGACACTATTGACGATGTAGATGTCAAAGATTGGACTGGTATTAACTGTACAGATTCCTGAGTAGCACTCTTTTTTACAACTGATTGCTTTATAGCAGCAGAATTAATTCTTTTTAAAATAAGTGGTGGAGATGTCTTCTTTAGCAGTGATACTCCTTTACATTTAACTGGCGAAGTTTCAACAGCTTTCCGTATATCACTTATCTATGAATAAATAAATTTTGTTAAAAATTTCTTGATTCAAAATTTCATCTTGTTCAAGATCAATACTTAAACATATTTGAAATATACTTACAATTGTACTTTCACTTTCAACATTATCAGTGCATGGAGCAAGACTGACTACATTCTCAATTTTTAAAAATGAACATTCTTCTTCCGTATCTGTGTGCAATATATCTCCTGGAGTATCAGACTGGCTTCCAGCTATTAAGTGATGTATAAATATTGTAATAAGCAAAATAACATACTTGTTACACATGAACATTTATACTTACTACCACTCAAGGATAATGTATCTTCTTGGTTTTCTGAAAGTTGAGTGGGCATAGAAAGCATATCACCACTTAGACGTCTGAATCTAATGAAATTTTTGGGTTCATTGATAGAATCTCCAATGTGCTTTGTTGTCTCCTGAACCTTTTTATCTTGTTTCCCTAACAGATGTTTAATGCTTGAAATTGGTATAACATTTGGGGGTTTTGGTATAGATGTAGACATAGACATTTTTTCAGTTTGCATTTTTGCAGAATTATCAGATCCACATCCATCACGCGACTTTGTACTTTGAAGTTGAGCTGCAAGTCTCTGAATGGTTGTCATCATTGGATCTTTTGATGATGTAGTAATATTAGAGGTTTCTTTTAAAATTGTAGTAACATCTGTGGTTATTTCAGTATCAGATTGTTCACTACTAGAATCTGAATCATAAACAGTTGCAGATTCTCTAGTGGTTTCATTATCACTTGTTTCAATTTCACTTTCAACGATCCTACTATTACTTACTTTTTCAGGTATTAAAGAATCTTGGACATTAGCTTTTTCAAGAATTAAGTCATTCTGAATTACACTATTATCTTGTTCTTCCACCTTATGGAGTTCATTGGATTTCAATGCATTTTCCTTAGTTACTGCCTTATCATCTGATATACAAGATTCTGTTGTATTTAAATTACTCTGAGATGTTAGAGTCGTAGAAGAATCAATTGAAACACATAGTTCAGAAGAATTGGTATTTGAGACGAGATCTTTACTCTGGTCATCTTCTTTATGTAAATTTGTTTTCATTTTATCTTTAAGAGTGTCGATAATAGATTTTCCTTTTTCAGAAACATCTTTATGCACTTTAATTCCAAAGTTTTTAACAATCTCTTGCATTTTCTTTTTTCGTTCTAATTGAATTTCTACTTCTTTACGCTCTAGCTCAGGTGGACATACGAACACACTTAATTTATCGCTAACGTTATTGGATACCGTTAATTCGGATCCCTTACCAGGTAATAGCTCTTCACCTTTAGATGAAATATTTGGCAAATCTTTATTAGTAACACAATCTACTTCCTTACCTTTAGAAATCTCTTGATCTTTTTCTCTAGGAATAGATTGTACTTTCTTCATTTCAGCATTGGTACAATCGTTGAAAGTGTTCTGTATATCATCCTTCTGTTCATCATTTATTTGATGTTCTAATGGCTGAGAAGAGATGTCACATTCTTCAACTTTCAAAGTTGGCAATAAATTTACTTCCATATCTTCACTTACTGGTGGATTTATAACATCAGTTGCTTTTGTCGACATATTTATCTTTATAATTTCAATATCTGTTAAATTGTGATGCCATGTTTCAACGTGTGTTTGAAGATTTGATCGTTTTAATTGTACATAATTGCATTTTGAGCACAAGTATCCATATATACCATTTTCTTGAGGTATTTGATCTTCGGTTATAGCTTCATTAAAGATACTACTATATTTGCGACAAACTTTGTAATAATGAGTACGCATAGATGTTTTAGTAACAGCTTGATAAGAACAATTATTACATTGAAACCTATATTCACCGGTGTGTGTTGTACAGTGTTCATAGAATGCTTCCATGGCAGCATCTTGTGTTCCTTCAGTAGAAAAATAACAAATTCTACAATTAAATGAATAAGACTTTTCCTCTGAAGTCCTTGTACACGTTTCTTCATAGTTATTCTGTTTAGCTTCTTCTACTGCAGTTTGGGCTTCTGTTAATTGTAATCTAGATATTAAAACTTCTTTTCCAGGATGATTCAATTTATAATGGTGAACTATGTTTTTACCACTGAAGTGACAAAGTAAGCACTTGTATCTTTCTTGACCTGTCCAAGCATATTCAATTAATTGTTTTATATCTAAATTAAGTTGTGTTTCATCCTCAGGTTGATTTTTTTTGGATATCGAAGTAAAATTTTCATTTGTAGATGTTTTATTATCATCCATTGTAGGTACCACTTTTTTGTTTTCTCCTTTGGATGCAATATCATCTACTGATGATGATATCGATACATTAGATACATTTGTAGAATCTATTACATTTAATGCATTACTTTTTTTACTATCTGCAATTTTATCACCGGTATCATTGTGTTCAGAACTTACAGAGGATAAATCAACCTCTTTTGTATGTTCTTTTTCTGAAACACTGTTTTCTGGACTTTCTAATGTTTCTACAACAACTGTAGACTCATCTTGTTGAATATTTATCTTTTCAAGAGTATCTCGAATTTCCGGAATAGAGCGATCAGATTCTGTTTGAATTGAAGTTACAGCTTTCTTCCTTTTCTTTTTTGATAAAATACCCATCTGCCAATTACATTTCTTTTTCTTCTTTTTAACTGAAGCTTTCTTTTGGCCTTGCTCAACGCGTACTGAATCGTTGATATCATCATCAGCATCACTTCCCTTATCTACCTGAGAAGTATCTTTGCTCTTCTTAGGCGATACCAACCCTACTAAAATATCGCTTAACAATTCTTCACCGTTATTCGATTTATCGATATTATTATTAACTTTCTTTCCAGACGCTATACTGCTCGACATAGAAATATCTGAAACGACACTTTCTTCGTCGGTGAAAGACGCGACATCATCGGTCTTGTCAATGGTGGGAAGAGCTGAAAGTTTTCTTTTAGACTTCTTTTTGGAGACATTTCGAACATTTGATTTGTCTTTGGGTGACGTCACCTGTGACGAATTACGACTCGATTGCTTTTCTGTATTAAGTGAAATGTCCACAGCAGCCGCTAATTCTGCTACATCTATACCGAAACTTTCGTCAGAAGAACTATCAAACATCGTTTTTGAAGAATCCACTTTTGAAACTTCCGTTTTTTCGATAAGTATTCGTGGCTCTTTTGCAGTTTCTTTACGCAGTACTCGTTTACTTCTGCGCAAGACTTCGGCGTCTTGATCCTTTTCACTATCTTCTTTCGAAACATCAGGATTTTTAGAACTACTCGAATCCCGATTAGTAGTTCGCAAGGATAACGGTTGATCCTCTTCGCTATCGGAACTAAAATTTAATACCTTTAAACGTTGCCTTGTAACCCGTTGCACTTCTTTTTTACTCTTGGATTTAGATTTACTCGACTTCTCGTTACTTCGAAGCTTGGGCAATTTCTTCGATTTCGAAGTATTCGATGCTTGCTCGTCGTTATCGCTTTCCACATTCTGCGTATCCGAGGATTTTGAGGGCTCGTGCTTTTTAGATGTTGGATTTAGAGTACTCGTAGATGGAATCGTGGGAGTACTTGCTCGATTTTCTTTCAAAACTCTACACATACGATGACCTGTTGCTGTTACCACACCTTCGCTAATAAACATTTCTCTAATATCTTCTTGTAACATCTCCAAAGAATTTCTTCTTTTAGTTTTTGGTTTGGACGTTTTGGAGCAACCACTTTCTTTGTCTTCAGTGATTTCATTGCTTGCCGAAGTATCCTCCATCGTTACATACTCCTCATTTACATCTGGTTTTTCATGACATTCTTGCGTTTTTTCTATGTCATGTTGTTCTTCCTCAATTTCATCTTTATTATCACTGGTTTCAGAATACTTAATTACATCATCCTTAAATTCGGGAAGTTCGGTTTTCTCGGGTATTTTCAAACTAGTAGAACTTTCCGAGTTATTAATATCATCGCTATTATGTGTATCTTTATGCTCTTTAGAATCAGAGGCTACAGTTTTCTCACCTTCCTTTGTAGTAATACTATTCTCAATACATGTACTGTTATCTTTATCAAGCTCCTTTTTGTCTTTCTCCTTGATTGTTAAATCAGTTAAAGTACCTAATCTTTCGGCTAAGCAGTCCTCGTCAGAACTATCGGAAGAAACGATAACACGTCGTTTTTTCTTAAACTGTACCTTTCTCATTTCAACGTCTTCATCCTTATCTGAACTACTACTTTCAGATTCGGATGCGATAATTTTTTTTATCTTTTTCAATTTCTTTGCTTCTAACGCTTCACCCAACTTCTGTATTAATTTAGCTTGCTCAAATAATTTTTTCCCTTCCCCAAATTCTAAAGATTTTCGAATTAAACCTTCAATCCACTCTTGGGTAACGCCATCCTTCAGTTTGAGTCCATCTATTTCTGTGTCGTCTTTCTTCATACTCTCTACATTTTCGAGATGTGAAGTAACAGATACGTTCGTTATCGAATCAGGCTCCTCAAATTTCAATTCACCTTTGTTAACGCTTGACGTTGTTGGCGAAGAAACATCTCTTTCTATATTAGTTGGTTCTATCGCTAATGTGTCCTCCTTCTTTGAAGGCGTCGTTTCCGAAATGGTATCATCTAAATCCCAGTTTTCTTCAAAACGAGGAATATCGCTACTGCTTGTAACTTCCGCAGTCGCGTCGTCTTTTTCGAAAGCACTCTTATCGCTATCGGCTTTTTTCTCCTCGCTTGTATTACTCGAATGTGTCGATGATTCCGTTCGTTTGATCTTAGGTATTTTGAACTTTTGCAGTCCATAGGACTGACTACTTTTACCTTTTGTATCAATGACACCATACAAACTCTCGAGTGGTGACTGCATTTTGTCTTTTAATGTTTTTTCATTCATTAGTTTATTACTACTGCTCTCTGAATCACGCCTCTGCGATTCTGATTTTTTGGATTTTGATTTCTGTTTTGATTTTCGCAACGCCGATATTGGTATCGAAGACGACATCGTACGTTTCCTAGGATCTCTTTCTTGATATGCATTGTCCTTAAATTTATTTGCATTCGAATGCTTATCCTTTGTCAGACGTGGATCTCTAACCGAGCCACTGTTACTTTCTCGATTATGATTTGAGTTATTAGATATACCGTGTTCTGTTCGAAGTCGTGGATCTCTATCGGAAACCGCAATTCGATTATCCCTATTATTAAACCGGTTACAATTATCCCAATCACTATGCATATCTCGAAGTCGTTCAGGTCTAGATCGTCCATCACGATTAAAGCTATTCCTCGCTTCCCCCCTACATCTGTCGTTATAGTACCCTTCCCTACCTCTACCTCGATTACATCGATCTCTATCTCTAGACCAAGGACAGGGCGTGCTAGGTCTTGAATAGGAACTGGGTGTTCCTATCATCCCTTCTACATTCAAATTGTTACCATTCATTTCAGGATCATTTCTATAAGACGCATCATTCGGTCTGTTCATCGGTTGATCCCACGATTGTCTTGCAATCGGATAATCAACAGACCTATCGAAGGGAACATCGTGGAAGCCTCTATACTGAGAGGCTACTGGGAAATTTGTAGGCGATAGTAAAGGCGGCATTATCGATGCATTCATCGGAACAGATTCATCGAGACTAATTTCTTGAGGTCGTGGGTGTGGACTACTCAATAACGGTCTAATACCAGGCATAGAGTTCGCATTGAAATGATTCGGCCTGATTGAAGGATCATTCATTTGGTGTGAATCCATAGAAGTAGAACTGGGAACTCCGGAATTCCATGTATCTTGGTGCATTCCCATCGAATGCTGATACATGGTGTTAGGCATTGGCATACCTTGTATAGAATTACTACCCATTCCGCTATAGTTACTAGGAGGAGTCCATTGAGAATTGCAGAAGTCGTTTGTACTTGAAGAGGGATGCGAAGGTGGCCATAAAGATTGATTGATCGGTTGTCTATTAAAATGTTCTTGCTGACCCGCGTGATCTATTCTCGGTATATCTCCTGTACTAGTAGTTTGTACACGTCTTTGATACAGCATGGCATTTCTGTCATCTGCTATAACGGGACCACCATGCGAGGCGTGCAAACCTCCTACTTCTTCGTCGTGGAGACGAGAATGCGCGTTCAGAATTTTGTCGTTCATATTGTCCCGCAATTGACGTGGATGCCTCTCATAGTTATCCGCATAACGCGATTCTGGCTTAAAAGACGGCGACGATGATTGATGCCTATGATCGATAGACTTTTCCACATTTAATGGAAAATTATGTTGATGAGCTAATGGACTTTTTAATTCATTCGACTTTGGTGTTTCCGATTTTGTATTCGACGTTGTTTGAACCACATTTGGCAGACACTTTCTTGTCGTAAGTTTGACTATATGTTTATCTACCTCTTCCCAACGCCTGTCACTTTCCCGATCAATATCGTCTTGGGAAAGTAAAAGTTGTTTCGACGTATTTAAATCAATGTTACTAGATGTCTTCTTACTGTTATCCTTCTTCGATGGAGTATCTTCTCCCGACTTTTCCAACCCTGACCTTTTCAAATCTGCATTATCCTGCAATTGATTATCTTTCTTATCATTTTTCGCGTCTCCTTCTTCGTTAAGCAATTCGGCTAAATCCTCTATAGAGAGTGGTGGTTCGGTTGAAACGGGTGGCGGTGAAACAAGCAGCGGCATCACCGATTTTGAATTTGGTTTTGATGTAGAAAATCCATCCTTTGCTCTTGGTGAAATATTTTTAGGCTTAGGAAACAAAATATCAGGATCGGGCGATTTAAGCCGAACTTCTGGAACGTTCACGGGCGAGTCTGCTCTAGAATTCGAATTAATTGTATCTAGATGTAAGCCAGTCAATAAATTCTTTTCTAGAACCGACGAGAGTCTTCTGGAACCCCCTAATGAAGGTACTGGAACTGTTGCTATGTGTCGAGACTTTATTGGCATTTGGGCGTCATTAATTTTCTGTGGTAAACTATTACCCACTAGTTTCGCAGCATTCGATACATCCTGACTACTAGAAACGACAGGTTTCCAGCAGCTTCTACCTTTTGTACTTTGTACTTCTGATTCTTCTAACATGTCCCATTCGGAACATGCTAGTTCATCGTTATCTTCGCGAGCAATCGTTTTCAAACTGGGAGATTGCCTACTTATATCACAGGTTCGTTCAGTCGGTATAACGATAGGCTTAATACTGTTTAATAGTTCTGCTTCGTTCGAATTAGCATGCTTATCGCAAATTTCCAATATCGAATCCACGCTACGTTCCGTAGGGATGATTATTGGCGCTGTTTGAGGAATCGTTTCGGGACTAACTGGAGGACTCGGACTTGCTGGAGTTTCTTCCACTGTTTGGTGAATTGTTATTACTTCGATCTGCGACGATTCTTTGCCTTTCTTGTTACGACTTTCACTATCGCATAGTGAACTGAAAAAAAAAATTATGTTCCATTCTTTCGCCGTACAACCAAATTACAAAATATGTTGAAGATTGCAAATGCAAAATGATACACATTATGCATAATTTTATAAACTTTAATTATTACATTCTATAATACTTGGATTTCTTATACATACGCTACGGACTGCGAAGAATCTCCGCTTTTTTTGTTAGGCACATGTAATCCGGGTGCATTTCCCTGAAACTCGTGTCGAATTAGAATAATTAAAATACACAAATAAAACATGCACTACGGAAGCCTGAAATATCTCAAATATACATAGCGATAGAGAAAGACATTCATATAAGCAATATTACTAAAGTTCGGAAGTTAACATATATATTCGATTAATCGATCTATTCTACATATTTGTTTCATAGCATACAATTACAAACTTAAACCATACACCATTGCGATACGAAATTTAAGTTGGTGCAAATAGTACTTTTAAAGCTAATCGTAACTGTGCAATTTGCGACCTACAATGGTGCATTTAATTACTGAAAAATATAAAAGCAGCTAATACAATATTTTAATACAATATATAAGATAATAATAAGCAAAATATAATGCAAATATTCGTCGTATTAATAATTATATTTTCGCTGTCGCTAAGTATTAAATTAAACATTTTAAATAACATTCAACACTTTTTTAAGGATTCTTTATAAAATGTATATGTGCATATATACCGTAAGTGTACGTAAAAAAAAGAAACAAAGAAAAGCGAAAATAATATCATTCGTTTTGTACCAATATGTATAGGATGAAATTAAGAATATAAATAATAAGGTTGTACATCCAAAAACAACGCGATCGCGAAATATACAACATTCCTTTCGTTATAAAGATATATTCACAATATTACAATCAGTTTATATTAATTGTAATAAATCTATATACATATGTGCAAGAAATACATTAGAATACCTACCTTTTCTACTTTGTTATGCAACTTTTGTAGAACATCTTCGCATCTTTGTAATGTCTCGATCTTTAACCTGTTTCATTAATGAATCAACTATCAGTATGTACGTAATGTATCGACGCGTTTAATTATTATAATACGTAGAGCATACATAGAACATATTGTTTATCAGTATACATGCATAAAACGGATAGTGTATCATTCGCTAAAAATGTGCCGCGTTAATTATTTAATACTCAAAATTATATGCGACATACTTCCGTTTACTATTAGACAAAATCCCGTGCAGACTTTGCATTTTCTGCAATTGAATCTCCCTTGATTTGTCCTTGACATTTTGTAATCTCTCAATCATAGCTTCTAAAAATGGAATGTATTTTTGCATCTCTGCAAATTTTTTATCGTATTCATCCATCTTTCCTGTGTTACTTTTTAATTTACCTGTATCAACATACAATATTACATAACAGTAATGTATGAAAAGAAATTGCATAAAATATATTCGTCTTTCTATTCTACAATTAACCTCTTAGAAAATTATTTGTTTTTTCAATAATTTTTTACGCATAGATATTTGACTAAACTAAATTATTAGAACTGAAGAAGATTATTGAAGATTCAATCGTACGAGAATAAGTGCAAGAAAACTCTCATAAGTATTTGTCACGTATGTATATGTAAACAATATTCGACGTAAAATGAATAAGGTGTTGATTATAAACTACGGGATGAGCCATCGTAATTTTTTAAACTGAGAATTTTCTATATTGTATTGTGTTTCAATATGCGCGAATCAAATGTAGCACCACGGTTTAAAGAAAAAGGAAGTAGATAGAGACGTTCGAGTAATGTTCGAACTGCTAGATGGCGGCTTTGTAGCGATCTAGAATATCTTTGTAATTGTGCGATCTCATACCACAAAAGTCGCAATAACTTTTTCACATAACAAATTTGCGCATGTGCGTAATATTTATGCACGTAGAACGCAGTGCAATACATTACAGCTACAAATTTATGTAACTTATTATAATTTATTAAAAAACAATTTAAACTGGATGAAATGATTTATTGCAAGCCCGAACTTATTTGTAGTCTATATGATGTTTAATCTTATTAACAATCGTTATTTTAAGAAATATACGCGGGGAGAGAACACTTCTGGTAGTACAAGCTGCGACTTCCCAAACGTCCGCCATTACTTGTAGGATCATATCACCGCCATTTTTGTTCCATATTACATCTTACTACAAAGGATCATAGAGCTTTTTCGTAAGATTAAAACGATTATTAATATATAAAAAATATAATGGAGGTTTGTAATTATAATTCCGGTATATCAATTTTAATACGTGTCGCGAAACTTAGTGAAAAACCTTGTAGCTAAGTATTCCAACAAACAACCGTATGTTCATCATGAAGCTCTTTTATTTGGGAAATCCAGTTCCGATGTGGTTTACGAAACTCTTCCCTTTTATCTTGAAACTATTTTCACAAAAATAGCTTAAACAACGATACAATATATACATACATACATACATACATACATATATATATATATATATATATATATATATATATAGCCATTACACAAAAGCTACACTTCTAGCTGACGTATTTTACATCCATATATACTTGTCGAAGTAACAAAGATATTACCCACCTCACTTACGCGTGTACGTTCTACTGCACTTGCGAATCATCAACGATCTTCAACCGTTGACTTTTGCACGTAACACTAAAAATTCTTGATTTTTACGTCGAACTATTTAACACTGCATATATTACACAATATTGCGACACTATAAGGGAACATTATATAGGAATGGCGGAATTGCAAGAGCCCGGAATACAAAGCGACTTGGATCGCGTGATTCGGTTTACGGACGACGATTATACACACGCGTTTCACATAGTTCTTCCTTTCCTTGCTTCTCAGTGTTAGTTTCGCGTTTTAGTAAAAATTTCACTTTCCTCGTAAAAAAAATCAATGTCGATAAGTGAAGAATGGCAATCGAGTCAATCTTCTATTCCTTGGTGACAAATAGGATAAAAAGAATTCTCCGATGTTAGTGATATATCAATCATAATGTTCACAAGTCGAGCTTGGAGATAAATGTCTCTTTTAGAGTCTAATTCTTTAACACGAAGCACTTTTTCTTCCAATGATTGGTGAAATACGAAAATGTCGTATTAATCGTTTAATTGCACGGCGCAGCATAGTATACAGTACACAACACTAGCAAGAGACAAGGCGCAGAGTCAGGTACAAATTGCACACAAAGATCGAGAAGTATACGTGCGCCTAGGCACGTAGCACACGCGGACGTAATGATTTGTCCAAAAAATGGCGTTCATGGAGTGGTCATTATGTAGGTAATTTCGTACAAGAAACTCCGAACTCTCGATCGTCGTTATAGATGTACGAGTAATAGTCGTGTAGGATCGAAAGGCTGCCTCAAAGGGCGCACAATGGCTGCCTACCCATGGCGCCACATGGACGATTTTACGACTGAATATTAAATCGTCTGCGACGTAGGACCGCTCACTTTTTACTCACCATCCATTGTACTCAAAGCGTCTGCTTCCGTAAACGTCGAATTCTTTAAGAAAATGGGGGGTTCTTCGAAGATTATGAATTTCCAAACGATACAGTGAATATTTCTATCGTTTTTTAACCGATATTCATGTCCGGCGATTCACGCCGCATGCGATCGTTTTTTCACGTATCGTTGCTCGTCATGTTCTTCCATCTCGATGTATGCAATGCCGATTTTATAGTTTCCTAGGATTCCAAAAACAAAGGACTGGTATAACCGACGAAACAACAACCGTTTCCGCGAACGCGAGCCTCGTTTAATGATCCGTAGATGTTACTTACCGTACACGCTATGAACAAGAATAGTTAATTACGACCATCGATATAATGAAATTATTCGAAGGAAACGATTCTGTCGCTTCGACACCCTATGTGTGTCACCGCGGCCTATGGCGTGGTGTGACATAAGTTTCTCTCGTTACTACTCTTCTTAGCGTCTTTCCTTTTAACGAAAATGGTTGACACGAGTGCGTGTGTGTACGTTCCGTACACGCGCGCGCGCGCGTACGCGTCAGAATCGTCGCCGAACGACCGAGAAAACTTATTTTGTTGTTCGGTAGATTGTTGATGTCGTGACCAAAAATAAAATATAATTGAAATAGCGATACTACTAAAATTTAATCGCCTTTCACACGATTCCTGATGCTGATATTCTTTCTGCGGCATTGAAATGAGCGGATATATATCAAGCCATACGCCGGTTTACTATGACACTAGTTAAATCTACGCTTTTTTCAGCATTCAGCACGAGCCACCGAGTTTTACTCTTCATAGAGCCGCCATTTGCTTTTGCACGAATGTAGCGTCATCTATCACGGTGGCACAATAGCATTTCATCGTTCGGTCTTTGCTGTTACCAAATACATGAACGGTCGTGACCTCTGGTGACGAAGTTTTTATCTTCTACAATTTAAAAAAAATCTTCAAAATAATTATACTTCGGCAATCGAATTCGTGTTTTATTTCATGTTGAGGATACTCTCTCTCTCTCTCTCTCTCTAACATATTCATTTCTATCTACGATCTTAATAAAAAATAAACGAATTCAGTAAAATTATAATTACAGCTCCTTTCATTTATTTCTGACATTTTTATGGATGTAATATAATGTAGTGTCTAATAATTTTATTTACAATCATCAATCTGATGCATGAGCCTAGATAATAAACCTTTCGCTTTTACCTTTCGAAACATGAATTATTTACAAGAATTTCTGATAGGACGATTCGACCACACAAATCTTTAACGATGGAACCCTTAAACTGAATTCCGATTAATTAAATAGAGAGACACAATGCCTGTCGTTAAATTTCGAAAATCTTACGTTAAAGTTTCTTACAATTCTGTAATAAACTTTTTATTGTACTATGGCTATTACTACTTCTATTATTACGTACATACGTAATAAAAGTATGTACGTATATCGGTAAAACACCCGTTATCGCCCGTAAAAACTCTTTTATTAGAGGTTGAATATAAATGCGAATCGCTTCAAAAACATAGGTCTCTCCTAATTATTTTCCTTCGGTAAGTAGTTGGGCTAACGATAGCCTCACACAAGGCAATGATGGAGTAAAACTGTTTTACAAACGGATACTTATACATGTGTTGAATTAATTATAAATCATACTTAAGTAAATTGTAGTAATAGTAATGATAAATTCCTGTAGCTTCTTTTACTTCTGATAATTATGGACGCATTTTAAAACTTTAAAGGACCAAGAGGACATAGATCAGTCGATTAATATATATATATATATATGTCTATATATATATATATAGACATTACACCTTTGGCTTTTACGTTATAGAGAAACTTGCATCGATTAAAACAGAGGAAACGAGATTTCTCTGTTTTTCATTTTTAAGAAAAAACAGAAAGTATCATGATTCATAGAACTGATATCATAAGAGAACAAAAAGCATTAATTTAATCAATGTCGAGTAATATCAATTTTTAAATGATATTTTATATTTTTTTTTTTGTACACAAAGCATTTTATTTGGCCATTTCACTTTCATCAGTGGCTAATGCTGTTTATAGTATAATAAATTGTTTGTCTAATAATATCGTAGGACGCTCAATATTTTTAATACATCTTTTGACATAATGAGTATGAACAATATAATGAATATAAATAGAATATAATCCTCTAATATTTCATTGAAAATACAGCCAATGATACTTACATAATGCGACATTAAAACAAATATAAACTAGGAAAAATGCAACATATAAAGAAAGTGAGAAAGGAATCAAGTATCAGATGTCCATTTTTTGTATCAAGTGAAATTTAATCATTAAAATGTAACTCGGTAATAATAAAATAATCATAAGTCAAACTTATTTGCAGCAGCAGTGGTGATATATAGTATTTTGGTGCACAAAGATATCTCGTTAAACCCGTTTCTCTATGCCTGGTGAAATGTTTTGTTACATGCTTCGTTTCAATCACGTAAAAACTCTTAGATATTTCGTCGTGAATTTGTTGGAAATCTCTCGTATTATCTTTTACCTCCATCTGTGAGAATGATACTGTACACTCATATTTCTATAAAGTATATATTATATATCTATTTTTATAATATATGCATGTAACTTAAGGAGCACAAAGTCCTGACTCTTTCTTTCATATATTTTTCGAGTTAATAAAGTCGCAGTATCTGTAACTATAGGGATAGGACATACACAATGTCTCACTTTACATAGGTATTCGTATTAGAGCATAGTACTGTGATTTATAACTTATTTGATGAACCAGCATATATCTTATTTGCCTAAAGAATCGTTATGCAACGGCATGATATATATGTAATATGTATATATATATAGCAAGTAAGAAACATAGTGAAATCTCTAGTACAAGTAAGTATCGATTCTTTGTGGTAACAATAAACATACATCATGTGTTACTATTTATTATTTTGTACCACATCATAGGATATCCGCTTATAATAATAAATAATCAGAATTTACATATGAATGTATAATAAATCGTTGGCATTCATATTATAATTAGTGATTACACCACCCAATTATAACGAATCTTGCGTGCACATTTAGGCAAATAAACGTTGTTATGCTGCCATTTAATAGTTGCTTATTTTAAAATAACATCTCAATTTTTATGACTGTTACATCAGTAAGAATTTTTACGTTTTGTGTTTCAGTCTTATAAGCAATACATCATTCTTACAGAAAGCTGTTGACATAAACGTGTCTTAAATAGCTTTTTCATGATAGCTATGTAAACCTTACACGATACTTTCTATTCTGTACATTTGTAACTCCTACTTAACATACAATCTGAAATTTTGAAGGATTTAACCTATGAGATACTTTGTATGCTTATAAAAAAAAGTTTCTTTAAAGAAAGAAATACTGCGCTATTGCTGCTTGAAGACTAAAATATATAATCAACTGTATCTGCCTTGTTAAATCTTTTCATGCGAGATTATGTAATAAGAAACTTCACAATTCCAGCACCATATCGCATAAATTATTCACGTTTTTGTAATAAAGTTTTATACTCATGCCTTTAATGTGAAAGCAAATTCAATTTGGAAGATTTGAAAGCAGGAATATACTATTTGAAAACACAATTTCAATGAAATTGTAATATAATGCTTTTGTGTTAAATTAATTATGCACCTTCGTTGAAGCATGTTGAAGTCTTTCCAATTCTTCCAATGACAAAACATTTGTTTGACCAAGCTCTGGTAGCTTACCAGCACGAGCTTGTGCAAGAAGTTCAGGAGTAAACCATCGTGCTAGCTGATTTGATGTTGGTGATAGCTCTCCACTATTACTACTCATAAATCCAAGACCCGGTGAGTTTTGACGGCCGACGTTAATGTTTAATTGCTGTGATCGCATCATTCGCCCATCTATAAATACAATTCATTAATGATAAATATATGTATATAAAAAATTATTAATATAAATATATACAAAAAAGATATTTTATACATAACATAATAGTACCTATTTTAATGTTCTGTTATCATGATATAACAAAAATATATTAAGCTAATATAATTGTGATTACTTAATTTAAATCCAATGGAATTGCTGATTAAACCAATGGATTAAGGAAGGAAATACAGGTATAATGTAGGGGAGGAGGGTTCTAATCATTCCAATTTGTGAGCATCAATCTGGAACTTAATATATGATCATAAAAATATTGATATGATAATATAAGAATCATAATCGAATAAAACAAGTCATTTAATATTTGTAAATAAATTTCCTATTTTTTAAAAGAACATTCTATTTCATTTAATAGCAGTATCCACGCAAATTCTTAAAAGATCACCATTCATATATAACACATTTATAAAATTACATACCTGTACGGTTGGAGTTGTAGTTTTGATTCAACATAAGTTGCATTTGAGGATTAGCAGATCGTGATTGTTGTGGTTGTTGCTGCTGCTGTTGATGCTGAACATTAGCAATATGAGATTGAACTTGCTGAACCTGTTTCATTTGGGGATTTATATGGTTTGATCGTTGATTCATTATAGTATTTTGGGTAACATTATATTGAGGAACATTAGGATGTGATGATACTGTGGGAGTCATAGCATGCTTGGAACGTGTAGGATTGCCATATACATTCGTCATCGTTCTATGCTGCTGTTGTTGAAAGTCTAAATTGCCACTGTATTGATACTGATTGACACTATTACCACCACCACCACCTTTTACTATCGGTCGTCCTGAAAATAACAATATATCATACATATTTGCCTTCTTACATATACACATTTTAGCTATAATGGATAACGATTAATTTTGAAACAATGAATTTTGAGAACTATAAATAAAAAAATTGGACACTTATTAAATAATAAAACATACCAGGATACTGCTTCATATTTGAGCTAGACCATGAAGATTGAACAGATTGTGGTCGCAGTGTATTATGTCGAGATAGTACTCCTTGTGTAAGTAACTGGACTGCAGACTGCATTTGTTGCACTTGGTTTTGGTTCGCCAATTTTGCTAAATCGTTGCTGTTGCCTATACCAAACACACAAATGTATAATTTCACAAATTAACATATAATAAGACTTATATAATAATTCACACATAATAATATATAAAAGTATAGAAATCTGAAAGCATCATATAGGTAGGTATAAAAAATTATATTTCTAAAGAATTGAAAATGTTAGTAGGCACATGATATTAGTTATCCTTTATGTCCATGTAAATGTATATTACACTTACAGATTTCATGCAAATTTATATTTTGTATTTACAACATGCAATTATTTATTCATAATGTATTTATATCCTCCATACATAGACTTATGAATCACTTTTACATAAACATAATGATCCCATGACAAATGTTTACATTTTGTGTTAAGTGCTTTTGGCATATGTGAAATGTTATTTATCATTGTTTCTACTAAATGAATAATATAATAATAATATGAAGGACAAATTACTTCAGTGTTTGTAAAGGAGAAATAAATAAGTGTAGAGAAAAACTTAAAGCATGAGGTATATTTATAAAGCTTTTTATTGTAAAAACTATTTCAACATACTTTTTGAAATGAGATAAATTTGTATGACCTGTGAGATAAACCAAGTTATTTGTGATAGTTTCCATATCACTTTTTACAAAACTCAAAAAAAAATATCTTCTAAATAAACATATGAAATTACATACTCTGTGCATCAAGAAAAAAAGAAAAAGAAAAGTGTGCTTTTTACAGAATATTGGAGACATAATATTACATTGAAACAACATATTTAAAGTTTTATTAAACAAAATATGATGGAAAATTTAATTTGGCAAAAATTAGATTTTAGACGTAAACCTTGGAAATAGTTGCATCCCTGATTGATAGTTTTATACACTCCCTATCTTGTAAAGTGACTGTTTCCATTGCTTTATTAGTTTTATCTAGTATTGCATCTATTTAAAGTGTGCTTGTAAATGATCTATTTATATTTGAGGAACTTATACCACTTGAATCATTAGCATAATCAAAATCAAATTCTTTTAATCTTATATTTTTATCTGAAAACTTGATATTATCAACGATCAATTTATCTTCTTTAACCACACTTAAATTTGAATTATTGTTTGAATCTTTGTTGTTTATTAAAGAATAGAGATATTTAGTTTTTAACGCTGATTCTTCTATTTCAAGATTATTATTATTATTCCTCATTCCTGTAGTATGTGCAATAAGTGAAGCATTATTAGAGTTATTTTCATGCCGTTTAAAGACACAAGTTAACAGTTTGTTTATGTTGTCAGAAAATTGGCATAGCTGTAAAGTAGACATGTATTGATTTTGAAATGTATGGAAGCTATCTTGACTATTGTAATGAAGAGAAGGAATACAGAGAATCGGTTCTACTTGATGATTAAAATGATTCGCACCCTCTGGTTCCTTATCGGCGGTCATTTTGCGTAATACTGATGTTGGCGTAAAAGCAAGTGGTGTTGGACTCATTGTTTGCTTTGCTGGAGAATTAACAGGAGTGGATGGTCTTTGTTGAACTTGTTGCTGTTGTTGTTGATCCTGTCGCTTGCGGAAGTTTTCACGTTGTTCTTCTAATTTCTTCTTAATTAAAGCATTTTGCATTATGGATTGAGTATGCATAACCAGTTCCCGTGGTGAAGGTACTCTGTGTGGTATCACTATCAAAAGTACAGAAAATATCTTCTAAAAAAGTACTTTTTAAAACCTTATTATTTTGCTGAATTTTTTAATATTTTGTTTCTAGTTTGTTTTAAAACTAATATAAGAAATTATTTCATAAATTACAAATAAATTACAAATAAATATATCAGAGTTTATCTTATTAAAAAATGCAATAAATGTAGAATGAGAATGAACTACATTACTTTCTTTACCTGAATGTTTTGCTGTTAATGTATTGGGACTGATTTGTACATTTGATGAAATTATTGGGGGTGAGCAATAAGCTGCATTCCAAAAGTATACAAAGATTTTGTTACACGTATATATGTATAACCATTAATATAAATTTGTGTTTCATAATTATCAATTTTGTACCTCTTGACATTACTTTTATAAAATTTGAATAGAAAAAAATAAGTCTTGTAAAAGAAACAATAGAATAGGTTATATATTGTTATGAGAAATAAAAGTTTTATGACGAAAAATGGGCAACGTGTATGAAACTTACCATTATTCATTGGCGAGGGAATCCTTGGTTGCTGTTGCTGTTGTTGCTGCTGCTGATATAACATTTGATGTAAAATATGATCCTGAGGAGTGGGTGCACTCGGATGTGGACTTATCGCACGTGGTGTAGTACCGCCATACATTTTGAGAATATTTACTAGAACTTCTCGATGTCGATGCTGCATGGCAGGATTCTATTCAGTTTAAGAAAAGAAAAGAAATATTTTCTCTGGATTTAATATTAACAAACAATAAAAACATAAATTACTTATGATACTAATACACCGACAAATGACAAATAAGTCATTTTATATATAAATATACTATATGTAACTAAAAATTATATTCAATTGCCTTTCCAAAACAAACCTGTAATTGTTGTATCAAATGCTGTTTTGTTATTTCTCCTTGTTGCAAACCTTGAATTATAGCTTGTGCTTCTGGTCTTTGCAATAATTCTTGCCCAGATGTAGCAGTATTGTTCATCATCATTTGCATTTCTGATTGTACAGGACTGACACCCATCAATCGTTGACCACTCATTATCATAGATAGCATGTCAGAATGTTGCTGTCGTTGCTTTTGCTGTTGCTAAAAATACATCATAAATCATGCATGTTATTAGAATTTCTAATATGCTTATCACAAGGAGTTGATTATTGATATACAAAATATGACAAACCTGTTGTATATGCAGAACTTTCATTAAGTTTTCATGCTGCATTTGAACTTGATGTGGATGTTGAGTAGGAGCAATAGGACCAACATGATTGAATGTTGAAGCATGAATTTGATCGGCGACCGGTTGCTGTGGTACAACTGGTTGTTGTGGTGTCTTTAATTGTGAATTAAGCAACTGTGAAGAATTTAATTTTATCATGTGACAATTGAATAAAATTTAGAAATCTAACAGTATAAGAAACGAGATAATACCTGCATCAATGTCACAGATTGTGGTTTTTGAGGCATAGGTCCATTCGCTGCTGGCACAGCTTGACCCCCAGTTACTTGAGCAAGCTACATTGTAAAAACACACGAAAATAACTTATAAATATATTTATAGCAATTGTATAAGATGCTATCACTACATTTTAAGAAATAGTTTCATAACTTTACCAATTTTTTAAAAGCAGAAAGATCCTCCTCAGTCTTATTTACACGAGATAGTTCAGAATTAGATGTAG
The DNA here is from genome assembly GCA_032403825.1 of Odynerus spinipes. NCBI lineage: Eukaryota > Metazoa > Arthropoda > Insecta > Hymenoptera > Vespidae > Odynerus > Odynerus spinipes. The sequence continues at coordinate 3,405,410 of JAIFRP010000021.1, read as the reverse complement.
GCGGTGGGACGCCACCACGCATTCGTGCTTCTAATTCTTCCAAGCTATGCACGACTTTTCCACCTACTTCTATAAGCGATATATTATGTTATATATATGCAATACGACATATTGTCGTATTATATTACTAACTCACTTAATACATTTTAACATAACAAAATCTTACCCATATCTTTGATAGAAGAATTTTTCATTAATGGTATAACTGGAGTAGTTAAATCTCCCTGACCATTGTGATTATGTTGTTGCTTATTACCACGTTGTAACATTTCAAGAAGTTTTACACCAGTGGTAGATGTAGAGTTATTTGTAGTTGGATTAGCAGGAGATATAGGAGCAAAGTATGTATTTGACTCCGTAACTGATGGAATTTGAATATTTGGTTCAGTAATGTCATTAAGTAAATTATTTAACAATTCATCTTGTATAGAAGCTCTGCGACTATCTGTTTGTTGTTGAACAGGACTTTCTCTTTTAAACCACTGACTAAATCGAGAACAGGATCCACCATTTGAACCAACTCCATTCTGTATAAAATTACATGTTTGTGAGAACAGAATATTTACATTAATAGTAATGGGAAAAAGTGTTAATTTTTTGCATAATTCATATAAGTACACATACTGTTAATAAACCAGGAACACCAGGAAAGGTATCAGATTTTAAGAAGTCGTCAAGATTGAAATCAGGATGACTAGTTTCCTCATTTTTGTGAGCACTAGAGTTTTCAACCGGCTCAGAACTTGTTTCTGTCATAATGCTCTCATTAGTGTCCTGACTTTCCTTTTGAGAATCAGATGGTGGTTCATTTTGTTCCGATATTGGAGAATGAGGTGCAGGCACAGCATTGATTGATTGATCTAGTGTAGTTGGAGTACTACGTCCTTTAGGACCACTTGTATTTTCATTCGGTTTTTCATCTTTCTCTAAGGAGTTTCTCTTCCCACGTTTTTTTTGAGCAGGTGTTAATTTTTTATTTTTAATATTGGCACTATTACTAACTACTTTTTCTTCTGGAATATCTTCAAAACCTCTCAATTCGATAGTATCATGCTGAGATGTAGGTCCTGAACTGAACCATTCAGGCTCATCTGCTTCACGGTTATCACTACAGCTTTTTCTACGGTCATTGCTAAATCTTCTCTCACGTCCACGTTCCTTATCACGATCATTCTGATGATTACGTTCGGCTCTATCCATACCTCTATCTCGATCGCGGTCTCTATCACGATCTCCAAAATCACGACCAAACGAGCGACGTTCAAATCGATCATTCCTTTCATCTCGGTCACGTAGATTATCCCGGTCACGTTCTCTATCTCGTATATTTTCACGATCTTTTGTTTCCCTACTTTCTCTATTGTCACGATCACGTAATGAGTTACCTGCACTTGTACCTGATCTAAATGAGAAATCCGTACGTTCTGGTTCAAGTTTTTCATTTTCAGATCTGAAGTCCCATATGTCACGTGTCAAAATCCTACCACTACCAATACGTCGAACTGTTTCCCGATGACTGACCTGTAAGATATGAAGAGGTTAACATTTAATTATATGTTTTGTCTTAATGCCTATAAATAATGTTTGCTAAATGTAAGTACTTTACCTCTGTTTTACCGATTGGACTTTCAGAGCGTCTATTTGGTGGTTGGTTCACATTAACAAAACATCCAGAATTAAAACTTCGTCTTTGGGGACTTAAAACAATACCATCTTGCTCTTTCCGTATTCGTTCTCGTGGATCACCATTGCGACGTTTATTATGGTTTTCAGTAATTGGTTCAGAACGTATACCTCTTTCATCCTTAGGTGGCGTGTCACTACGCTTTCTATTTGAATGCCAACGTTCAGGGTCCCATACACCACGTGTACTTTAGCACAAAAATTAAAATGTATTTATAAACAAGTCATTTCCACTTTGTAAAGAAGAAACGTAAAAGGAATATGTATAGTAAGTTATATAGCGCGCGCGCGCGTGTGTGTGTACAGTAAAGTAAATGCATATAACATTATAACTAAATAATTATAACATATAAGTCTGTAAGCATACTTATTGTAAGAGGTATCCAAGAAATCAGGTCTGCGCTTGGATAATGGTAAACTTTTTATCACCATCAATTCCTCCTAGTAACACAAAAATATTTATAATAAAATATAAGTTTGTTATATTGAACAATTTAAATATTAATGACGAATGATATATACCCGAGAATATTGAAATTGAGGTCTTGAACGCCCTACTTCCATAATGGAAGTATCAGTTACCTCCCCGGCCACAGACATCGAAATAATAGCATCATCTCCTACAAAACAATATATTAAATAGGAATCATTAGTTATGAAATGTTATTAATGTTGTAAATATACTTCTTATATTACTATAAGCTTTTATGCCTACATTATAAGACAAATATCTAAGTTTTGTACATTGATATATCAAATTATAAAACCTCTTCCCTAGAAGCCTATCAAAAAACATATTTAATGACTAACGAAACTTATTTCAACCCACCATGATTTTAAAAAGAAATTAAGAAATATATATAAAGTAGTAGCTAATTCTAAGCTTTTATATGAAATTTCATATAAATTATTGCAACGAAGAACATGAGAAAAGACGAACATATGCTAATTTATTTGTACAAAATGAAGGTATAATTATGCTTCTCTCATAAATACATGGAATCCATGCAAGAACTGGAAAAAAACATAATATAATACATGTTAGTTATACTTACGAAAAGTCACTCGTTTTAGAGGATTTACCGATTTATTTTTACGAAACCATCGACAAGCTCTGGTTTGTAATACCAAAGTCGCATCTAAGAACGGAGATCCTGTAGGTCCGACCAGCGGACGTTTACGAGGTCGTCGATACCAGTTTGAACCGACAAGAGTTTGAACATCGTCTAGCCTCATCTTATTTTATTATATTTAAAACTTAAGCACTTGTATAAAATAATCCTGTAGTTGCCCTAAACTTCGAACACTAAGTTATCAAATCCGCTACGAACTGCGATTGTACCTTCTAAGCTTTTTGTTCTATAGTACTCTATAGTACTTCTATAGTCTCTCATATAACCGTTCTAGCAGGTAAACAAAATATTTACTAATAAAGGACGAATAGGTCGTTGAAGCAGATGGAAACGTGTCTTGAATATTCAGTTAAAAATGAATTCTTAGAAAATAACGAAGTTTAGACCACCTCTCTTTCGATAGTTTTGCGCGCCTTTTGCGCGTATTCGCGTTTTTGACTTAACCGCAAAAAAGAACAAAAATAGAAAAAGGAAAACAAAGGAAAACGAACAGCCGATAGTAATATGAAAATTTTAAATGTAACCTCAATAGAAGAGATGTATTACTTCGAATGATACCGTATAAACTAGCCGATCGACACAAGTTTTTATTAGCCAAAGCTTTCGACTTTCGGTTCGTCATCCAATGAAACGTTCGTGTGATGGTGTTGCTGATCTGATTGCAGTAAATTTGAATTAAATACTTATCTGACCTCAACATAGTAATTTTACTGGAATTGTTAAATATACTAATTGAGATTTATGTAAACAATATATATATACAACAAACAAAGAGAGATAACTTATGCTTAACTTCTGTTGAGGAATGAACTAAATGTGAATTTCAAATATGCATATTATTATAATTCTATTGTCCAAACACAAAAGAGATCTTTATCCTGTCTACGTCAAAATCAAATCTAGTATTTAAATCATCATACTTTTTTCCATTTGGTAAGCTTCTTAGAATATTGCAAATTCCACATGTTACTTCTTTTATTAAGATAAAAATTTAAGTAAAAAAAGGATTTCTACATTAAGCTTAGAAGAAAGGCACAACAAAATATATTTCTATTACTTACCTGTTGTCTAATACTATTGCTTAATTACAAAATTAAGAAATTTCAAAAGCAAGAAATTATTAACATAAGAAAATACTAGTTACTTGATAAAACAAAATAAAAGACAAGATCCTTTGGTTATTTTATTTCTTTTTTTCTATATTGAAGTTTACCCATTAGATATTTGTTTTTCCATTACAATGATTGCATAAAAGTAATTTATTTCCTCTTTTCAATATCAAGGAATTATTATAAGAAAAAATAAATAACTCCTATATTACTTACCTTCCTATTATATCTTAATAGAAATTTTGATATTTTAGCTACATTGCTTCATTGTAAATAAGAATTTAAAAGAAATAAAAAGGAATAAAAAAGTTTCTTCTTTGCTGTTTTTTTATTATAATTTGAAAATATAGTTTGAATTCTATTTATTCAAAAATTAAATCAGTTTTCTTGAAAGTTTTTCAAGAAATTAAGATGTTATCGAAAAAGGCCATACATTTCATTTTTCATCTAAACATAGGAAGCGTGGTATCTAAAGGAAATATAATTATAAATTGACATGTAGGCTCAAGCGCAAGGGAACGTAGAACAAGAAATAAAACAACTGTAAAGAGAACGATGCATCTACGACATTGTGATAAAGATACTACGAACAAGTATAAGGGCTTATATATTATAATTACTATCTACTGTAACAAATATCTTACTAAAATTAATAATTTATGTGCAGTCTACATCCTTTACATTACAAATGTAAAACTTGGTAAATACCTGTTGTTTTTTGATTTAGCAGCTGTTTGTCACTTGTCACAGATTCCAAAGACATTCTTCTATCGTCCACAGAAAAGTTCACAGCATACACTACGTGTATTTTATCTTTCTAGTCCTTTATACGATCTATCTACGTTTCACACAGCATATACACGTATATGTAATTGTGTAGAATTTACACTTAGCTATACTCTTAGTACTGTTTAATATCACAGACTGATTTTTCTCTTTATATGCCACAGTTTGTCCTTAAGTGATAAAAGAATTTTTTTTGCTACTTAATAATCAATCGCTGTTTTGTCGAAACACAATCTCTCTCACCATTCACTCCTCGAAAAGGGAAACGAAGTAAAAGTGTTTATATACGAGCGAAAACGGGCTTTCTCGCGACAATGCAGACGATAACTTGGGAAAACCTAATAGCGTAGTATTTGGTACATGCGTTTTTAACGATCATGTCATTGCCTCGGCAAATCAGCTTTGAATTATTATTATTATTTTCTCGATTTAATACACAAAATGTACACATATAACACTAATCCACTGCTATGCAAAAATAGAAAATGGCGCACGATCCCCACTTCCGTCGTTGTTTCTCACTGCCTCCTTGATCAACAAGGGGCACCTTTCTTCCCATGGACTAACGAGTAATAAGATGGAATATAATAAAGTGCGATACTAAGAGGGGTTGATTCGCAATATTTAACTGCGCATGTCAAATCTTCTGAATTGATAAAAAAATGAAAGATTTCTCAACTTTGTCCAATCAAAAAGCAGATTTCTGTAAATATAATCAGAATTAGTTTTATGTAACACAATTGGGTTTTAGGTCCCATAATATATAAAATTATTATTATGAAAATAAATTTAGTAAAAAAAAGTCAACGACGAAATCCGAGCGACCTCTAATGTGAAACGTAATAAGGCTTTTTATTTCCTTTGTACACATATATTCACTTTTTATTAGAGATCTATTTAATTTAAATATTTTTGTTTTTACATGTAAATTTGTTTATTATGGTCCCACGGGCGTATACTTAATGTTAATAGGAAAAGAGTTCATTTCGATATTTTAGTCAACATTGTTTGCAAGGACAAAGAAAGCTAACTTAATTATTCGAGATTCTAGAGGTGGTTAAAAAATGGCGCCATCTCTACAAAATTTGAATTGAAAGTAATACGCATATTACGCAGCTATATGGTTATATTAATAAATATATTGGAAATATATTGAGATCTACGTATTCAAATCACGTTATTAGCATTTTTTATTTTGAAGAATAATTATGGATATTACTTTTATCCGAGAGAAACATTCGAAAAAATAATTAACGGATACCTGTTGGCAATAATTATACGTAAATATGTAATAAATGTACGGATGTATATTTTAAGAAATTCATAATAAATAATTGTCTATGTACTCGTGTGATTTCCGTCTCCGTACTATCAATTTGAAAATCGATTCTATCGAGCACGACGAGTCGTTCAAAAAGACGGCGCTGATGTACCGATTTCAGGATCTGCTATTAACTTGGTCGCGCATGTAAGTTGTGAACACCGGCAAAGGCGGCACGTTGGGCCGTTATTACCGGATCGTTGAAACATAAACGGTAAAATACTTATTAATTCCTGTGAAATATCGTTATTCGGCAGAAATAAGGCGAGCAAGAAAAAAAATAATATAAATGGCACCTCGTAGAAATGCCAAGCAAGCTGATGCTGAACCCGTGGAAAAAGCTGCGGAAGCCGGCGATGTATCTCCTCCAAAACGCACAAAAATGATCAAGCCGTCATCGGTAAAGCTTGAACAATTAAAGGATACAAGATTAACGAGATCTACCAAAACACGTAAAGCCGAACAATCGGAGGTAGTGGAAGCAGAATCCGAACCAGTTAAAAAATCGAGGGCAAGAAATAAGGTAGCTCCTACGAAGACGACAGTACCCGCGCCTCAAGAAGAAACGACGAAATCAAAACGTATTGTAAAGAAGGGAAAAACAACCGAGGAAAATTCGTCGCCGGGTGATCTAAATGCAGTTACTGAGTCGGAGAATTCTGTACCTCAGAAATTACCCGCGAAAAAGACTCGTGGAAAGGCAGTTACGGAAAAGGCGGGAACAACGGACAGCGTTGAGGAAGGTACGCTGTTATGCGGTTCGCTCAAGCTCGTAGAGTTACTCAATCCGATGAATAAAATTAATGCATTTGCATTTATCTCGTTTTATATTATACCTTTTCCTACTATCAAATAAATAATATCTTCAAATTCATGAAATAAAAGGAAAATATTAGTGACAGGATGATGCAAAGTTGAAATAAAATTATTCATTATGCTATTACAATTATATTTGTTCTCATGGATGTTTAAGAATTAGTGACAAACTATTTCTAATTTTGCTTCTTCCCTACTTATTTCAATATTTTATTAATATCTTCATCGTGCTCTTTTTCATTATTATGGTCATGTATAAGTTTAAATTTGTCATTTTGAAAAAGGTTTGATAAAAAAGCATATTTCAAGATAGAGTATCTATTTAAATTTACTTTTTTTCAGCTGAAGTGAAACCAAAAACAAGGGCCAAAAAAACCACTACACCTAAAGACATAGATATTGAAGTACCACCTACAAAAGGAAGGAAAGCTCAAAAAAATGTAGGTGAAACAGTATCTAAAGAAACTAAAACAAAAGCAAAAGCATTAAAGAAGGATACAGAAGAAAGCGAAGCTGCGCCTATGGAAGTGAAGAAAAAAACTACTGCTAAAACTAAAACAGCAGAAAATAATGTCTCTAAGGAAGAACTTACTGCAAATGAAGGAAAAAAGACCAAAGCACCAGCTACTAAGAAAGCACGAAACCAAACAGATAATGCAGAAAATAATGTTGGAGAATCCAATGAATTAAAACCAATTAGAGGGAGACAAAAAAAAGCAAAGGATAGTTCTGCTACAACAAATGCTCCAAAGAAAGGGCGTGGTAAGAAAGAAACAGTAGCTGTGGTTAAAAATCAAGAGGAAAAGGAATCTGAATCAACGGCGATATCATCAGAAGAAGAAAAAGAAACAGAATCAGTTGCGGTGTCATCAGAAAGTAATGAAATTCAAAAATCTACAGATACCAATGATAATGAGTCACAGAATTCTGAGAATGAAGACTCAAAAGATTTAGAAGATTCAGGTTTAAATAAAAATGATAAAAATACAAAGGAAGATTCTACGGTAGACGATGAAGATAATGCCACGACAAATGAATAGTAAGTGGTGCAACTTTTATGATAAATAAGTTTTATCTTCTTCCTAAAAATGTATTTTTATGCGATATGGATTAATAAAACTCTTAATGTTAAGTGTATCATGGAAATGGTACATTTTAAGATTAAATATTTAAAAATAATTTATTAACAAAATTTCAGATGAAAAGGTATGGAGAAAAAGAAAACTATTGTCATAAAAAAAGGAAGAAACAGTACCTTGTATTCTTAAAGGAGTTATATTTTTTAAAAACTGAACGAACAATACTATTGGACTTGATTTATATAATCCTTTCTAGTCCTAATGTTTTGTTTACAATATTATTATTTGTCACATTAATGCAACAACTCTTAAGTTTATTTTTTTAATAGAATTGTGTAAGTTATAACCCTGGATAGACTAAAGATACCTTAATTTTCAGGCTAGTTAACAAATCAATTGACAGATAAATATCAACATTCCCACTGTTTTATAGCATCAATAAAACGTGTATGTTCTCTATCCCGAAGACTCGCCTTATTAAAGTAAACAAAGTTGTTAAAAATTTACAAATCTCGAATGTTCGGGATGTACTGACACTTAAATTCTGCGGATTGATATTAAGTGCATTTGCAATGGAATATATTGATACATTTTCTAGTAATTTTCAATCATGGTTATCATCAATAATAATTTAATCAATCTTAGAACTTTTTATCGTTTAAACGATGAAACAATTTACTTTTACCGATACTTGGATTAGTTAGTAGATTGAATACATTTCTCTCAAGTGAGAATATATCATTTCATGTTCAGTCATAAATAATTTCTAATCGATAAAACTAAATTGAAATAGATTATTAGAATACTTGTCTTTATTATTGATGTAATTAAATAATAAAATTGTATAAATTTAAACTACTTATGGTTTAATGATCCATTTTCAATGTAGATTATAAGTATAGATATTATGATGTCAGATATTTACGGGGATGCGTATATAAATAAAATAATAAAAGTAAGCGTATAAAAAAAAGTACAAAATTTTAAAGATTTTTATATTAATACTATAAATTTGTAAATAAGAGTAGATCCCTATAGGGTATGTTCTTTGATGCTCGATATAAATGATCAATAATTGTGAGTCTTTCAACGCTATCTGGCGACGGAATTTCTAACCTACTTTTATTACGATGCCTCGCTATGTATCTATGTTTATATCTAACTACAATATGTTTTACATGGGTAAATTTAACCTAAAATTGTTGTGAGACCTAAGTAATAGAAATTTATTCTTGTGTATGTTTCTGATCTCTAATTAATAACATGAAGATTATTTCAATCAAAGAAAAACCGAGGTGTTGAAAATGAACGTTACAAAGAAAATAAACGTGAATTTTTCATCTTTGGTGGGTTTAAAAGCAGAACTTTTACGTAAACAAACAGAAGTAAGAGAAGCTAAAGCGCATATCGAGACTACTCAAACTACAAAACTTAAACGTAAAAGCAAGCAAGTAAAAACTGATCGAAAAAGTTCTCCCGAGAAGTTAACTGATGTGGAAGATATAAATGCCCACAAAAAATCTAAATTAGTCTTAGAAGCTAAAGCTAGATTGTATACGAAGTTGAAAAAGTCAAAAAATAATAATGAAAATTTTCTTGTTGATTTTACTAGTAAGTCAGATGAATCTGAAGAAGAAATTGTGAAAGAAGAAGAATATGATGATAAGCTTGTAGATCCAGATGATAAGTGGGTAGAGTATGAGGATTGTTTTGGTCGTACGCGAAAATGTTTAGCTAAAGATCTGATACTTATGCGTGAAAAAGATGAACTATTAAAAAAAGAGATTATGAAAAAGCGTATTGGACAAGATGAATCTGATACTGATAAGACAACAGTTACAAAAGAACCCGAAATCGATGTTATGAGGAGAAAATGGGAGGAGCAAACACAAAAGCTTGCAGAAAAAGCAAATATACATTATCAGGATATTTTATTCGATGAAGCCCGTGCACATGGTGTTGGATATTATGCTTTTTCACAAGATGAAGAAGAAAGAGCTAAACAACAGGAAAATTTAACTAATTTAAGGAAGGATACAGAACAAAAACAGAAACAAATAAAAGAATTAAAAGATTTGAAAGAGAAGATGGAACAAAATAGATTAAAAGCTGCAAGAATAAGACAAAGAATTAGAGCAGGTTTACCTGCAGAACCAGAAGAGGATTTACAAGATAATTCTCAAAATATTACTCCTAACTGTAGTAATGATATACCTGATGTTAATACCACAAATAATACTTCTCTTGCACAGGAAAATGAAAAATCTCAAGATGATTCACCCAAAGACACTACTGTACATAATGCAAAAGTAGAAGAAGACAAAGTAAGGGCATTAGAAGAGCTTATAGAAAATAAAAAAATTTGGCGAGAAATGTCTCAAGAAGAATGGGTATATAAATGTAGGAGAGAAAGAAACGAAGAATTTGCTCCTACTTATAATAACGTTTCAAGCTCTACTGTTAAGATACAACCAAATAGTAATAATACTTCAGACCATATGACAAAACAATTGTCTTCTGACAAAAATGAACAAAATCATTTATCAATAGAGCAATCAGTTAATGTAAACACAAATATTCCTCTAGTTACGTATCCAAGTGAATATTATGGAGTAAATGATGCTTCAATAAAAACCGTAACATACAGCAGTGATATTAAGAACCAGCCTAGACAAAGTATCAATAATCCATTAAGTAAAAACATAAATGAAGAAGAAATAGCAGCTGGTCTTAAATACTTGAGAGAGAAATATGAGCGAAGCCAAAACCATTGATATTATATTCCTATTAGTGCTTAAAATGTTGTAAATATTAAAATTATAAATGTATTTTTTAAAATTATATAATAATTATTAAATGATAGTCTTAATGATACTGTATTTGTTATTACATTTATTCATTAAAAACTAATTTTTTAATTATTTAATAGTAGTTTCCTGATATATCCCATTTATTAACAATTTTGCGTGATCATTATCCACTGTTACATAGATTCATCTAGTGTAAAACAAATATTAAAAATTACAATTATATTTCTTTATATTAATGCAGATCTAATGAATACATACCTATAATATCCATTTCAATATGATTTTTGCAAGTAACACAATTAGGAGAATGTGTAACTTCTACGTATTTTTTTAAACAAGTTAGATGCATCATAGTTTCACAATGGGTACATCTCTTACCCTAAATGAAACAAAGTAATATTCATTTCAGTAAATGTCTAAGAAATTTTATAATATACTGTCTTATACTCTTACAAAGAAGATAATTTCCTTGCATAAACTGCAAGTATGAAGAGAATCCTCATAGGTTGCTTTAAAATAAGGCATTAATTCAGCTATACTACGTACTCCCACATAATATTGACCATTCTGGAACAAATAATTTATAAATCCATATGCACATGTACTTTACTGTAATGCGTGAATAATTAAATGTTTACTTTTAAAAAGAGCCACTTTCTCTTTACAACATCATCCAAAAACTCATTTGCATCAGTTTTTAACATCTTTGTGTCTAAGGATAAACATAAATTAAGACAAGTTATACTAGATACACAACCATCAGATTCGGTTATTATTTTAGAAAATATTTGTCTTAATAATTCCAACTGAGATCTAGAGAACTCTACCTGAAAACTTTAAAACAAAATATAAATAAATAATTACATATTTTTATATAGGGAATAAAGATAAAATATTTAAGGTTTCCTTACATATTTACATCTGGTAGAACTGTATTCGTGAGAGCCCAATATGTCTCTCCTGTTATTTCACAAGTTACAGTTTTTATCAACATGTTTAATGGTTGTAATTGTTTGTTAATTTCATTAACTGTTTCTACCACATGATCATTACCTGAAAAATATGAAATTATGTAATGTAACTATATTAATTATGAGAAAAATAATTGTAACTTTTAAACACAATAACATTATTATGTATTTGATATTTACCAAATAATGTAATTACTAATTCTTTGCTGTCTTCATAATGTAAGACACCATCCTGCATAATAGTTTGAAGAAATATTTTATGAGATTTAGTATACATTTTTATTTGTAAATGAAAACAGCTGACAATTATCAGAGGTAAATAAATATTATTAGTGTCATTTACAACACGTTATATGATTATACTATCCGTGTATATTTCTGAAAAGAGATTTTATAGTTCTCCTAAATACATTACAAAGGGACAAAGTAATATATCTGATTGTCATAAACAGTTGTTCAGTTTGTTAAGGATGGGTTTACTTCAAAAATTACAAATATCCGATCTATGAAAATATATTTGACTGTTGCGCATTCTGTCGTCGCACATAATCTGTGAAAAGGCGGGAGAAGAGAGGACGCTATAACCAAGGAATAGAAGAAGAAAAGGCGGGATAAAAGAATGCGTCATAGAGATTACGTTTTGCCGCGTAGATTTTGCCGCGAACGCGTAAATCACTTTTAATTATAAGTAAGTTACGTGTAAAGAATAATAAACGTCAATAATATAAATTGAACGTTTTCAATTGTTGATGGAATTTGGATACATGCAGAATACTCGTTGGTCAGTATAAGTCAGTATACTAGGTTAAGAGCATAAATTTAAAATCTATTTTATTCTATTTTATTTTGTTCAATCTATATATAAATATTGATTTATTGTTTCAATAAAATGTATAATTCCTGCTTTTCTCTGGAATTATATTTTTTAAGTATGACAAACGCCTATACTTTATTTCTGGATAGAATTTTATTTATGTCATAGTTATGTTATATGACAATTATCTATGGTTCAAAATTAAACTATCATTGAATCTCTAGATTTTGTTTTTATTTACTTTATATTTTTATATTGCTTGTATTATTTTATAATGATAACACTTGGTTCTATATTGTAAAATAAAACAGTAAAAATAATTGTTTATAATTACAAAAACTTTAATAATAAGAACTCATTAATAATAATACAACTACAGTATTATTGTATTTCAGATAATTAAATATGGAAGAATCAGATCAGGAAATGTCTCCTTTAGAATTATCTGGTGATTCTATCAGATCTACAAAAAAAAGACAGCGTGAGTTATCCTCTGAAGAAGAAATATTGCCTGCTAAGAAGCTTCGTAATTCTACAGAGAAAGAATTACCTGCTTCGAATGGAACTGTATCAACCTTAGCAACAGATGACATTGAAAATATTACAAATAATAAAATAATGTCAAATACAAATTTGTCAAATAATCACAAAAACATACCTTCATCTACAAATATACTTGAAAATGATTCATATTCCATAAAATCTGAGGAAAAAGAGAATAAAGAAAGCAGTTCGCAAGATACAAATAATAGTACAAATGAAATTGATAATAATGATTCTCATAACACGTCCAATAAAAGCGTAAGGAATGAGTTAAAATTAATGTTATTTCTTAGATTTTGTATAATATAACTTTGTTATCTCTTGTTACATCCTTTACATACAAAATAAGAACCATTGTGTAATATTTTTATACCATACCTTTCATGTTGGTTATTACATTGCTGATAGTAAAGTAAATAATTTGTCTTATATATTAAATTTTATTTTATTTTTTTCATGTAATAAAGGAGCTTACTGATACCTCTGAAAAGTCTGTTGTAAGTAAAAACACTGAAAGTGTACCAGAGCATACACCAAAAAAAGAAAATGCTAATGTAAATGTTACAACATCAAGTACCAAAGACACTGAGGTAGTAGACGGATTAGAACTTTCTGTAGAATGTGCAAGTGACAAGGAAGAAACCAGTTCTGAAAGTGATAAAGACAATGATACTAGACCAAGAAAAAAAACAATAATTGTAAAAGCAAAGCCAAATGAATCTGAGCTTGATGTCAGTTCATCTGAAAAAGAAGAATCCAGTGAACAAAACTTAACAGATAGTTCACATACACAGAAAAATCTTAAACAAGGCAAACGAAGAACTCAGAAATCATTGATTAACACAAAAAAGACTTCTGTTTTAAAAGATAGTTCAGATAGTAGTGTTCACGAGGAAGAAAACAAACTACAATACAAGAAAAAAACTAAAAGAAGTCCAAATAAGAAAAAGACCAAATCTTTATCTGAAATTAAAAGGGATCATGATACACGAAAAATTAATTCTAGAAAACAAGATAAAAACTCGAATAATGATGATGATATGGATGATGATAGTGATGATGATAAAGATAATGACATTGAAAAGAATGATAATAAAAAAGATGCTGATAGAGTAAACAAGTCGATTGATGAGGATAAAGATGAAAAAAAGCATATTTCATCTGATAGTGAAACATCTAGCAATGGAAATGAAAGTGATAATGATAACACAGATAAATCAAAAGATAGTAAAAAGAGGAAGCGTGGTTCTACTGTCAGTTCTATTAAATAATACTTTTATTTATAATTATTATATATAGATATATCGTGTAATGCAATATGTTAATTAAAGTATGTTCTTTTAGAGACCTGAAGATGATAAAAGGATACAGTCATTAAAAAAGTATATAAGAGCAGCTGGTATAACTGTGAAATCTTATCAGGAAATTTGGAGTGGGTGCAAAAGTAATACTGCAAGAGTACAACAGCTAAAATCTTTGTTGGAAAAACATGGTGTTAGTGGAAGGCCTACTTTGGAGAAATGTAAAAAGGTTAAAGAGCGCAATGAACGTTTGAAAGAAGTATCTGAATTAGATACGAGTAACATCATATCAGAAGGTACATTTTGTTTAAACTTAAGACATTTTTTACTTAATTTACATGCATACATTTTTTATTTGAATGAAATAATCATTTAATATACTAATACAGATTGTATTTGAGTGTATGTAAAGATCTTCAAATAGTTTAGGTGCATTGATTTATCTTTTCTAATATTATATGATAATATATACAGGGCGCGTAACACGTTCTCGAAGAGGTATGGATTCTAATAAAAACTCGATAATTTCTCCAGAAACTCCTTCACGACATCGCGAAGCTCGCAACACGTACAAAAGAATTAAAACTGTTATTGATAGCGACTCAGAGTAAAATATAAATAAAACAGTGATTTATAAGCTATTTAAAATATGTTTTCTATCGGGATATGTAATAATCCAGTTATTATTGTAACGTAAATGTTTGAATTACTTTTTATCTATTTATGAAAATAATTACTATGTTAATAAAATAAAATTTATTTTTTACATTTTTATAACAAGATAAAAGTTATTGTTATACAATGTATTTTAAATGAAAAAAAAATCTTGAATTAGTGTATTTTATACTTTCGACTATTTTATTATTTAACTGTTATAATGAAAAAATACCGTCATAATATCTTTTTTCACTCGTATTAAGAATACATTAGTTTTTACGAAAAACGATAATTAAGAATAGCATATAACATGAAGTTGTATTTATATATTTTCAGAATTGAGAATCTAATTTCTAAATATAACGTTTAATGAGATATAAAATAATTCTCTGAATTATTTCAATATTTTCATGGTTGAGTTTATTGAAGATATTTCTCTTGTTTAGCGAAAATAATAATCAAAATTCAAGTGTACAATGTGGAATTATAAAAATAAAATGCATATCTGTATGCACTTACTATTCATTTCCTATAAATATATAAGCAATGAATCTTATTTGTGTATACAATAATTATGAATGTTGTATTATTATTGAAAACATTTATATAATTATATGGTGGTAAAAAAAGCTGTAGTACTACAATTTAATGTTATTAATATGTTGCCAAGTATAAAAATTATACATTTTATATATATATATATATATATATTGTAATAAATCAGTACATAATAAATTATGTGTAATATTTTTCATCCAGAATTACTTCGATTAGAAAATTTGGAAATGCAGTCTTTGCTACAAAATAGCTTATTCTCTTTAACCGCCATTCTACTATTTAATAAATTTTTTCTACATGTGTAACAACAGAAACAGTTTTCAATTGCATGAAAATTTAAATTCTTTATAGCTACACCTTGCTGGTCAGCTGCAATCACAGCATTGCATGCATTACAAGTTTTTGCATATGTATTTTGATAACAAGGAAGGCACAAAGGATGATCATTTTCAGATATATATTGTTGACCAGCTAATGGAATATCACAATTCCAACAGCAGAAATGTTTTATGTGATAATTATGGCCCTCAGCAACAGTATATTCTCGTACAAAAATCAGCTGTGAAAGAAACACAATATTAGAATGTACATTAAATCGTTCATCACTTTTAAATATACTTACCTCATCACAAGCAAAACATCTGGGAATACCTAGAAGACTTGCTAAATCTCTGCCACAATACAATTGGTTTTTATAATAGAAATATACAAGATCGACGAGTAATTCATTACATACAGAACAAACAAAGCACCCTGGATGCCACAATATATTTTTAGCTTTCTCTACAGTTACAACTACATCACCGATATTAATTTGTTCTTGGCATTTATCACAATTTTGTGGTTTTGAAGATTCAATGGTTAAATCTTTCATAGTTTCATTAACAGTATCCACATCTGGTGAATTTTGTGTAACTTGGTTTACTTCACAATTAAGTTCAGATGGAAATACTTGATAATGTAAATTCTCAGAATAAGAAATAGCTGCTGGTACATTTTTTATGCCACTTAGTATACCCTTTATACAATTTGCATTACTAACATCAGAATGCGATGAAGGTAATTCACATTTTTTAGACACTTCTTTATGATCAATGTCATATCTATCTTGTGAATTTAAAGATGATACTGGCTTGTGTTCAAGTACATTTGTGTTGCTTAGAATATTATGTGCTTGTAACGGATGTGAAATAGTATTAGATGTTTTATGTCTTGGATGAGTAGAACTTTTATCCTGAACAAAAGTGGGTGCAATATTATTGAGACTAGTAGACTGAATTACTTCTGATGCTGTCTTGGATACATGCTTCTCTGCTGTTATAGGTTTTACTGCATGTTGCAAATCGTTCTTTTTTGTATCTATTACATTATTCTTCATAGCAGGTACAATCGGCGAAAGACTTTTTTGAGAGTCCATAATAGTTGCCTTGTCTACGCCTTTAGTATGTGAGAAACTTTGTGCATGATTACCTTGTGAAGTTTCTTGCATACCATACTTGCTATTGAGTTTATCACGTATAAACATTAGTCCTTCTTTATCTAAAGTACTGCTAACAATATCATGTGAATGTATTGCACTAGGTGGAAGCAATGCATTTGCTAACATTGTATCTGCAGCTTCAAGAAGATGCATTTCTGGCTGCATGGCAGAATTTGATATCACTGCATTGGATGGCATTGTCTGCAGATCAACACTGCTTTTGAGAGGTATAACACTTTGCTCCACATGTTTAAGTTTTTGATCATGATTTATTGTAGGCAAAGAACATGAATTTGTTTCTATGTGTTGGCAATTAATAGATTCATGACACCCATGTTGACAAGCAACAGGTAGAATTTCTGAATTTGCTTCATAAGTAGGTATTGAAGAGTTCACTATTGTATGAAACGCGGCAGGTTTTGAACATTCCTTTTCTGTTAAAGTAACATAAAATTATATTATATTTATACATATTTAAGTAATAAAAGTGTTATAAGATTTGAATTACCTAAACTATTTCTTTCGCTATCTATTGCTTCCATATTAAGTTGTAGATCTGGTTTACTTTCATAAGGAATTTTTCCATACTGGATATTTTTGGTAAAACTACTTGGCGTTCGAAGTTGCGGTATAGATACAGATTGATGTGGTTTATGTTGCGAATTAAAACGTTGCATATCCGTAGCATTAATTGGTGTCATTAACGATCGATCAAATGGTCGTGCACCTAACATCTTTAATAACACATAGATATATGAATATATTAGAACTAATATTTATATTTAAAAGGAAATATAACAAAAGTAACATACCTTTGTTACTTTACCCTGTCCTGCATATTTTTTCAAGTTTTCAACATATTTTTCTAGCTCTTTTTTCTCTCCTTCGCTAAGTTCATCGCACGCCTTATGATCAATATCATGCAGTGGCAATTGTTTCTGTAGTAACTGTTTTCTTAATATTGCACCATTTGATCCAGAAATTGGTAATTTTTCTATTGGTAAAGCATTCATATAATCTGTAGCAACTTCTTTCGTTGTGTCTGGTGGTATCCAATCAAATATAGTTTCAGTATCATTTTGCTTTTTAATAGGTATACGTAGTACTGAAATATAATTACAATTTAGTATAGGACATTTTTATACGAGTTGATTTATGATACTTAGGTTTAATAAAAACAAAAAACTGTGTAATAGTATTTACACATAGGTTTTCTTTTTAATTTTCCAGATGGACCAAATAGTAAATCAAACTGGGGAAAATCATTATTGGCAACATCATGATCATCTCTGCTACATTTACAAATTTTGCAAGTTTTTCGCCAAAAATGTAAGTCTAAACCAGGACACGAAGCATTACATATCATGCAAGGTGCTCCTGCTCCAGCTTCATGTGCTAAACGAGGCTAATTAACAAAAAGTATAAAATTGAACAAAAAAGAAATAAAGTACTAACATGTTTAGCTAATATAATTAATAACAAAACTAAACAACAATAATTGCAGCTTATCAAATGTGTAAAATAATAAGATAATAAAGTGGCACAGGTCTAAACTATTTAAATAGTAACTATTAGAGTCGCAAATTAACAACCTGACGTTTTTTTGACAAAACAGATGTTGGTAAACTAATCGATTTATTATATATACAAAATTTAAATACCACCTTTCTTTTTCGGTTTTCCAATTCCAAAAGCCACTGAGGACGATCGTTGGTTTCCTCCATGATTTCTTGTTTAACTAATAAATATGTTTACTTAATTATTAAAATTGATTTGTAGTGAAAGAAGAAATTATAGATAAGATATTTGTTAGTATTATAAGTATTTCAATAAACGGTTTGTTACAACAATGAAGTTCATACTATTAACTCGTATACTTGAGATAAGAATTGACAGGCGAGCAAGTATGACGCATAGATTTCTATGTGTGAGTGTGTATAAAATGGTCATTGCCTTCGCGCAGAGAACTGCGCATCCCCCATGCTTGGCTTACTCATAAATGAAACGCATATAATATTATACATATAGTGTATCAAGTACGTACAAAGAGTACGTTATGTTTATATTGTAATATTTGACGTTTTTATAAATATTTCAAAAGGAAATTTATTTTATCTTGCCTATGTGATATATAATTTGATTATTATACCATTAAAGCAGTGATTTTCAACCGATATGCCGTGAAAATTGTTAAAGTTCATTAATTAAATTATTTTCAAAAGAAGTCCAAAATACAATAAATATACATATCAAAATTATTATAATTTAAATATACCGTGAGATAAAAAAGTTTGAAAAACACTGCGTTAAGGGAAGAATAATATCTTAAATTATTCCAGTGAATGTAGAAGTTACATTCAAATAAATAATAATTATTTATATAACTTCTATAAAATCTATATTCTTTTATAATGCCCTAGTTTAAGCAGCCAATTAGCTCAATATTAATTTCGATGTAATGTAGGTACGATAGTTCTGATATATTACATCGAAAGTAATGTTGATTGCCCGGGTCTCACCACGTGGAGGTTGCTGCTTATGGAGACCCACCCACTAGCTAACGATAGCTTTAATTCTATATCGAAGAAGTTCCGATCTTCTCGTATCAATGTCCAAGAGTAGACTGATCTATTGTCATCTATCAAAGTAAGTTAAACCTACCTCTCCCTTTGTTATTGTTTACATCTCTAGCTGACAGCGACTTTAAATTGAATATTTGCATACAATATCACTTTAAAATTATTTTAAGTTTATATTCAATTACTAGCTGTTTAATATTTAAACAATTACGTTTATAGTTATTTTATTACTTTAAAAACATTTTTTATTGATTTTCATGTATGTATATGTATGTACCGATATAATTAATACACAATTATTAAATATTTACTGCCGCATATTTGTTGGCAATAAAAATTCGAAGCGTGCCGTTTATATCGCAGAAGTTAAATCGTCGAAGTTTTTGTAATAAATCCATCTAGTAACAATTATTATTATTTTTATTATTACATTAACACAAGTATACAGATTTCATATGTCATCGTACTGTTTTAACAAAAATATTTGATTCTTAAATACAAAGTTTCATTTTACAGGTAAAGATTTTTGGTCATATACAGGAGCAAGACTGGAGATCATTAATCTTCTCATGGCTTGGTAAGGCGATCTAAAAGTATTCAAGGAATAATCGAACTTTGTCTACCAAAGTTAAGTCCATTGAAACCATGGATTAGCTCCCAAAACAATGTTTGCACTGGATTGGTTAGTGACGTTTCTTTTACCAAGATCTGAAAAAATATATATCATCACACGATTGTACATCGATAAATAAATTATATGATCATACATTTATTTTATGAAGTTTTACGAAGACGATAATTTTATGAAAAATTATAAATTATGTACCCATAATGGGGCGAGGGATCCGGTTGCGACCATGATGGTTCATAATCTACATGAGCCGCTTTGTAGATCGGCGCGGGTTTCTCGATAAATCTCGAAATATATACAGGTTTTTCTACATATTCCACGTATTTAACAGGTGGTGGTGGTGGTGGTACGTATATGCGATGAACTTCAGGAGCACTGTGGTATCCAAGTTTATAGCTAAAAGAAAGAAATATTGTGAAAAAAAAAGGTAAAGAAGAAGTAGACAGGATTTTGAGCACAGCGAATGATCAAGAGATGATCATAGATGTGTTTACCCTTTAGCAACGCCCAAGCCGAATCCCAAAAGTCCAGCGCCTATAATTTTCTTTTTCAGGAAAAGTGTCCTCTTCGTTCTTGTATGCACTTCATCTCCAGTGTTGAACTCGTTAGCGGTTTCAAGCGTTCCAAGTGTGTCTGCTTGATTATTATACTGATTATCGGCCTCCGTAGCTATGCAGAATGCTATACAGCCGCATACTGCCAAGGCGATGAGGATAGTACGATGCATCTATGACATCGAAGGTGCAAGAAATTATTTAAAATTTAGAATCTCGATAGATCAAAGCTGTGTTTCCTTTAGCAACGAAGAGAGATTACAGAATCGTATATCCTGCACTCACCTTTTTCTTTTTGGTACTGTACACCTCTGGGTAAGAAAAAGTACTGTGACTTACAGAGAGCGAATGCGCGATTTTATAGCCAACCTACTACCTACTGGTTAGCACAGGCAGATACATTGTGAGTCCGAACACGAGCGATCGTTTCGTTGGGCATTTCTTTGGAGTTTTTGACTTTCCGTCTGTATCGATATGATATTTTTATACTCGTTACAATATGTTAATTTTTTTTTTAATCCAAGAAAAATTGCTTCGTTTGATTACGAAACTGTTATATAAATTAAACAATTATATTTACTAATAACTTTATTATTTGTCTCTTTTGCTAAATCGTCGAAAGTGTAAGCGAAAATGCATTGTATTCATTCATCTTCTTCTCATCTTTTTAATATATATATATATATATATATAAAGATAGATAGTATTGTTTAAAAAAGCACTCCTTTCCCGTAGATCCGCGTTCGGGTTTCAAATGTGGGCTATCGTTCCAACCCATTAGTGAAATTTCCGTGTGAGCTTACGAAATCTGAGTGGACATCACACGCTTTCTATGTCGGTCATCGTTTTCGTTTTCACGCAGTGTCCACACACACCGTGCCTTGACGTATTTGCCATCATCGATGTGCCATCACTTTCTTGTCTCGCACCCTCGATTAGTTTGACTTCTTCATCCGCATTGCCCACTTCTACAGCTACATCACAGTAGAAGCGAATATGGTTCAATGAAGGTTCATTAGGATTCCGTTCTTGTAGCTGGATATACACAACGCGCGATCGAACGTGCTTGGCTTTTTTTTTGTAGAACCGAATTCACGGTTAGATAACGTAAATGAAATCGTATGCATCGCGTAAGAAGGAAGTACATATGTACGGTAGGAGAATTTACGAAAGAAATTCTATTCAGTCTAGAGGATATGTATCCTTAAGAAAAAAATGATGTTTGCGAATATATAAAATGATATTAAACGATGAATTCGGGTTCGATGATCTCATTTTCACTTTCGATCATTTATACTTCCCTACTGAGGAAAGAACTTCGATTGCGGGCATCGAAATCACCACGTAACATTGGCGTCACGTAGATTTAACGAAGGCGTTGCTTCTAGTACTGTCGATTACGGCACGAGGTACGTGCTGTAATAGATGATACCAATATCGCCCTAGTCTCGTTCAATAATTGTTTAATATATCTTATTCAAATGTATATTTTGTTTATTGAATACATTTTATTCAAATAATTTATGATATTTGTTTTTGTTAAATACTTCATAATTTATTTATTTTTGTTTTTATATAATATTTAAGACAATAATACCCTTTATCAAGGACGTCGATGTATCTAATAATATATTCTTACTGTTCACTTACGAAAAGAAAACTATTATTAATACAACATTGTACGTCCGCACGTAACGTGAAACACACTGGCGTATGCCGATGATCATATCGTTCCTTCAAAATTCAACGTAGACGATGAATCTTAAAAAAACACACGAGCACAGCATTTTTGACTTGACCGCCTCTCACATTGTAGGTATTCTATAAAATATAAATGTAAATGTAATATTATATAAAAAAAACTAGAATAAACGAAAAAGTAATTATACGTACGTAATATGCAGAATTATCCCCAATAGGAACCATGATAATACGTCACGCTAGGATATCCATACCCGTGTCCACCATATCCGTGACCACCATATCCATACCCGTGTCCACCATACCCGTGACCACCATACCCGTATCCATGTCCACCGTGTCCATATCCATGTCCATACCCGTGTCCTCCGTATCCGTATCCTCCATAACCATGATAACCACCATAGCCACCTCCATAACTAAAAAATTATTTATTGTCAGTTACAGTCGATATTCTCAACCGTTTACCACACGCGTAGCTAATTTCATTAAGGCGTGACGTTCATACTCGGTATACTTACTATTTAGCCTTGTACAAGCCCTTGGCTCCAAGAGCAGCACCACCCACGATAAGGGCTTTCTTACCAACAAGAGCAGCACCGCCAAGTAAAGCTGCTTTTCCCAAAAGTGGAGCTCTCTTGTCGCGTGTTTGGCTTTCTGCGGAATTCACCGACGAGTCCAATAAATCTTGAGTGACATCAGCTGCATAAGCCACGGTCAGAAGCATGACCAATGCCAAAACGTAGTACAGCTTCATCTGGTAATAAAAGAGAACATTTTTCAACATTTTCTTATTTCTCCACTAAACTACAACGATACGTGTGTAAACACAAAACAATTGGGTCGAACACTCTACAACGTTCGAAAATGAAAACTAAAATAGCCTTGTTACGAACCTTCCTGGATTATGTCTTGCTCTTGAGAAAAGACTAACGCACCCTTTCGTATATTGAGTAGTCGGAGAGTTTTTATAGGATGGGATCCGATGATACCCCTTCCATCTAAAGATCTTTGCTACATACATGTGAAAATGTTAATCGCGTCTCCACCAATCGCTTCGTCTCAAAGTACCTACGTATATAAGTATATATCGGTATTCTCAACACAGAAAATACAACTTCATCTTCCATCCACATCCTCCTGTCTGTCTCACCTTATCTTACTTTAAAAGTGACATTGAACTCGACGAATGACTCCGCAAGAATTCTATATTTAAGATTCAGGAAACAGGAGACCTCATAATTTTGCATAATCGTCTTATACGTACGACTTTGGGATTTCTGTTTCTCTAAAATTGTTTGCATTTTATTCTTCGACGATAGATCTTTCAAATACTGAAAAAGGTGCGCGCAAAATTTCTCCTCGTGTGTTCTCCACTTTTCAACGACAATGATACCTCTTCGTAGCTAATAATTAGCACTGAACGAGGCCGTTTTATTCTAAACGATTGTGAGCGCTTCGATGTACGATCTTCTTCGTCCAAATTACATCGGTAAACGGTTAAAGCTCCTTCTCTATTCTTCCTTTATTTCTTTAATCTGTAACTCTGCTCAAATTGATTTACCATTCACTTTCTTTTTACAGATCAGACAAAGGAACTCTAAAAAGAATACTATAGTAAAAAAACAAATGTACGTATGTTTGTATAGCTTTATATATGTATGCGTGTCTATCGAATGATTTCCAATCATAGTATTGAATGGAAATGCTCATTAACCCCTTAATAGTTAAACGTGTTTTAGGATTTGATTAAGAATTATACCGGAATTCCCAGACGATTCCTACGAAGATATGACATAGCACATTTTGCCGGTGATTCCACTAAAATCGCCTAAGGCTGACGTTATAGTATCATTGGCCTTTTTTCGCGTCTATCCTTAAGCACGTGTATGCATATATTAATATGTAACGATAGTAACGACGTAAGAGATTTTTGATCATTATTATACATAGAAGAACTAAATCAAACTTATATATACACACACACACACACACACACATATATATATATATATATACACACGTATGTATATATGTAAACTGCGGACTATGATCGAGCATCGAGCCTTCAATCGTTTGAATTCACGAAAACACAATTTATTTGACGGCAAGTATTTCTATGTCACACGACCGTTATGTTATTTTATAATTTACATGCTAATAACTTTAGTGATCGATTCTACAAAGAAATCATATAAATAAGAGAAGAAATATGCCGCCAAAAAGAGGAAAGAAAGCCCTTAAGTGGGCTATACCGATGACTAAAGAAGAAAAACGTCAAGCAGCGTTAGAACGAGAGCGGGCCCTAAAGAGAGAACGCCTCCTTCGTGAGATCGAATTGGGTGCACTTAACACTCGACGATACCGTAAATCATGGAGAGAAATGATGATGCGTGCAAAAATGCCATTAATTAAAGAGGACATTGAAACTGCTTGGCGTACATTTGACCGTGTTCTCGATAATAAAGATAATAGGTATCCAACCGTGCTGATGATTTCTCGATAAGTATATTAATGAAGCTTTTAACGGACACAGTATCCAAGTTTTGATGAAATCCGTCGACGAGGCGGAAGAACAGATTCAGAGATCGAAGAATAGTCACTGCGATATGATCGATCGTCTGCTTAACGTGTACAATATGAGAACAAGTGCGATTTCAACGACGTACGAATCAAAAATTGGTGAAACATTGAACGAAGCTAATTTTGAAACTACCATGTTCAAGCATAGCAGCAACGAGAGTTTGTCTCAGCTGCAATGCATCATACACGTTATGCAAGAACAATTAGACGTTTTACTTGGCAATACGAAGAGTAAAACTATGAGTAAGACTAATGACATTGATAAACGAGTAAAATATGTAAAGGGATGTCGAGCTTCGTAAATTTGATTGATGAAGCGGCTCCTCGCTACCTCTAGAAATACATAATCTCAACAGCTTCGTCGTCAGACTTCAGACAAATGTTCGGTACCGGTTACCGACTTTATATATTTCTATCGAGTGACGAGCTTATTTGCGCAACCTTTTAGCGATATTGCCTAATTTGACGATTTTTCAAAGGCAAGATCGACGCTTTCGTTAGCGACAAGACCAACGTCAGAAGATTGGCAGCAGCTAGGCGCGAGAGGCAATTGAACGATCTTTCAACGGATCTTCGAAGAACTATTGCTAAATATTACAGAGGTTTGTTTCGACTAATTTTTGTTATCGCTTACATACTGTGAAGCAACAATTGAGCCGCTCACTTGCCAAACCGATTAACTCCATAAAAGAAAACGTAAAGAAAATCGGTAAAAAAGTAGATAACGGTAAATAGTTTATTTATTATCTAATATTATATCGTTACGTTAAAGAATTAGTTATCTAAATTCTTGTAAGCGTTTTAATTGGATTATTGCAATGATTTACCTTAAAGTATGCAATTAACCACATTGCCTTCTGAAGGTTTTACCATTTCATAGTCTTCAGCCTCGTCGTTAACGAAAATTTATTTTAAATGTAACAAGTTAAGCATCAATCAAGTACTTTGGTACTAAAATTTAAAAGAAATTACCAAAAGTAGAATTAACCACTTTGGCCTGTGAGCGGCTCAATTATTAATCTTTACAATAGAAAACTTTAGGTACGAAGAATCGACAAAGGATATACGATGCTGCAAGAGAGAAGGATGAAAAAGAACGGCAAATTATAACTCAACAATACGTCCGTATTGCTGTTTTATTGGAAATGATTTCGAAATTTCGCGAAAAAGTAGCGACTCACAAAGCTAATGTCAGCAAAGACGTAAAAGAAATTATGGATGAGCAATATTTTTTTCATACATCGTATTGGATAATGAAAAATCGTTTCATTTCGGGTAAGCATTCGTTTCTTTAACATTTATTAAATAAAAAGTGTGCATTGAAAAATTCAATATTCTTGATATCGACAATTATAGAACAGAAAGAAGACAGAGTCCAATTAACAGTAACGACCATTGAATTTAAGCTAACAAAGACTTATTTAGAACGGCTTGCCAAAAAAGTAGAAAGTTTACTTGGACTTCTTTTGATTTGTCACAAATACGAAACACTATATGAAAAAGTATGTTCTTACACAGATTATAAAGAAATCGATCTTGAAAAAATCTCTATGTACGAGTGGCAAGGAAGTACGGAGGTAGGATACAGTTTAAATCCATAATAAATTCGATGCAAATAGTTTTTTTTCTGAAATGTATCACAAGTTGCTCTATTATATACAAAATATAGGTTATAAATAATTTTCAAAATTTAACCAATTTCTGGCGTCGAATCGGCCTAGTACGTGTGGCGATAGAAGAGCTAAAACTGAAAAAAGAAAAACTACAAACAGAGGTGAACACATTACGAGAAGTTTTGAAATGTTACCTCTCACGTGAAAATAACACAAATCGTGAAATTTTATAACGTGCTTATGAACACACAATAATAAATTATTACCAATATATACCATGTCAAGCGTAGCGAACTATTTATAACAAAATATTACGACTTGCTAATCAATACTGATAAAAAAAAACGAAACAAAATGTTTGTTTACATACCATACACTATCGCGTTTCTTACATTAAGAGCAATATATCTAATTTTTATTTTATTTATTAAGTCTTTATGTACAAATGAGTATGTAAGAAAATTATAATATTCTAAAGTAATGTACTTAAGAATTATCGTGTTATATACTTAAATAGCTGATTAAATTATAGAGGAAAGTGATATTCAATAAGTACATCACTGATATCAATTAGCAATATAGCAATTACAGTGTGTTGCTAGAAAGTAGTGTCCTAGGACGGCACAGTGACAAGAGGATACTTCGTTCACTTGTCTTTTATTGTTAGGGGAAGTAACCGTTTCCGCCATAAGGAAAAATACTTTTACGATTGCGTTCGAACAGGTGGGGATACGGCAATCAGACCCGCATCCCTTCCGGGACTCTTCTTTTTAACAACATACTGTATATTATTCTCACTGAAATATAGTAGGGCTGGAACGTGCGCCAACACCAAATACATATGTATATGTAGTCAAGTATTAGCCGACAGAGATAAAAAAAGGGGTATTTCTATCTTTCTAAATTAAAATACAGTCGTTGCTGTGATAAAGAATGAAAAGTGGGGTATCTTCATCTTTCTTGTCTACCATTGAAAAAAATATTCCTATCCTTTATTAAATGTTACGCGCACATCAACCTGCACGAATCAACGTATTCTAAATGTGTGCATGTGTGTCTGCATGCGTACCATTTATTCGATTATAACTCGAAATTGGCAAAACGAAATGAAACGAATTTTTATTTATTTAACGCGGCATCCCTAATTACTGTTAACGCACGTTCTAGTTTTACTAAATTTCAGTGATTATGCTTGATCTATAAAAGTGAATTTTTTTTATCAGTAACCGATATTTCATTGTACCTCTTTTTTATAATGTATTTTCTCATAACTCCCATCATTATAAAATGCATTTATAATAATTATATATCACTTGCGTGAGAGGAACCTCTGTTTATAATTCAGTGCACTGATTTATGTCTGTGTGCAATATTTGACAACAATTTGTTACCAGCGAGGAATGTAACAACACCGAGTCCCAGAAGATAACGTAATGTCACAAACATATTTAATTTTAACCAGAAAATACCAAACAGCACAAAGATACCTGCGAATAAAAAGATATACTATATTTACAAAAGTTTTTATAATTATTATAGAATTTTTTTAAAAATATAAATTGTCGAGAACATCGGGCTACAAATATAGTTGGAAACACTATATTTGCGAAACGTTCACTTTTTCTTTTTGCTCAATAGAAAACAGGTCAATAAAAAAATATTATATTGTCTGTCAAGCATTGAGCACAAAAATTAAAAAGATCTGAATATTACAAATGTAATTTCAACTTAATGTAAAATTACAGCAATTGCTATTTCTGGTAATATGAAGTGTAATAAAAAATTATGAACTTACTTCCTAATCCTAGGTGAAATAGAACAGCACTAATAGATAGAGGGAAATTAGAAATATTAACACCAAGTTTTGCCCATAAAATGAACAATAAAAGTGCAGGTGCTAAGCATAAACCAGTAAACAAATTTGATACGAAAGCTGGTGGCCTTTTTTCTGGTTCGCGGAACATATGCTATAAATTAAAAAAAATCTTTAGTATCTTATAAATATTATATACATACATATATATATGCAATTTATGAATAATTTGTAATTCAAAGTATATTATACATCCACATATTGAGATAATTTGTAGATGTAAATAAAATTACTTTGAAGTCACTTGCTCTACCAATGTTTTTGGAGGAGATATAAATATTGAGTTATTTAATCACCAACGAGCATTGGCTTCTACGTAATCTATTAATTAATAATAAGTACCTTTATCTCTGGCTTTGTTGTATATATATTTGATTTTTGTTTATAAGAAGCATTCTTGCCATTTGATTCAGTGGCAACTGCATCAGGGAATTTCAAATTTACTGTAGCAACAGTCCATTGAAAAGAATTACTTAATACAGCATCTCCAATAATTAAATCAATGTTATAATCCCCACTTTGATAGCCAAAATTTACTGCTGCTGATGTTAATGGCTGAAATATAATAAGTAGATAAATAATTATCAGAATTTTCAGAATAATTATATAATCACTAACGTATGTACACAATAGTGATCTTACCATGTCAAATTTATAAACATGAGAATTATCCGGTTCAGCTACAAATATTATTTCATTTCCTTCTTCATAAGAGTTGCTAGTAGAGACAGATGACAAACGAATAAATGCTTGGTGTACACGCATTGGTTTTTTATTAGCTGAATCCCTCAATAAAAATCTTATAACTAGTTTTTGTTGAGAATCTGCTTCTATCTTCTGATTTAATTTTTCAGGAAATGCAACCCTGCAATATATAAAAGCTTGATTGTGATAAACATAAAATAAGATAAACACAAAGAATCAACTTCATTATATATAAATACCTTGATAGTTTTGGTTGTGTAGTTTGATCGGCATCTCCTGTTCCTATTTTTAAGTAATCTACCATTACATCAGTGAGAACTTTAATCTTAACAATATTAGTTACAGATGCTGCTGAGATTGATATTTTATAAAATCCACGATCTGGTTTAGCTTCCATGAAATCCATTGTAAATAATGTCCTATCAATCGATACAAAGTAATTAAAAAATGATACATATCTCAGAACTAATTTTTTGAAATATTAAAGTCAATAATTGCATCAAATATGATCATATAAATAGTATAAGAGAAAATTGTTTGTTGAAATTCTAAACCTTCATCATATTGAAAAAAGGCTTAAGGGGTCATCCAACAGTTTATGTACCCCAAGGTATAGCTGATATCAATATAAAACTATTGAACCAGTAAAGTATTGGGGATGAATCAATTTTAATACCAATGTGCTTACTTGTCTGTTGCTGAAGGCTGCAAAGTTTTTTTACTGATAATAGCAGTATCATTGTCTATTTTTGTAGCAGAATTTGCAATCACTTTGGGTACGGTTGGCAATGGTTTACCAAAGATATTGCAAACTTTAACAGTGACGAGTGGTTGTTTACTTGACACAATAACTCCTTCATCAGGTAATGTGATACAGACTGGTGTTTCAAATTCATTTACTGCTAATGTATTTAATGCTGACAAAAGGCTTAGGACACCTTTAGGAGTTTGTACAGATCTTCTTGACAAAAGATAATTTGTTAGCTTTACAATTTGTTGAGATGTTAGAGGTGGTCTTTTCTTTAATGAACTGCCCAGCTTAAAAATACCATTTACAAGAAAACCTACAAAATCGTATATAATTTTGATAAGTATACCACATATCAATTTTATTATTAAATATTAGTTACATATATTTTTTCATTATTTATCACTTACTTGTTATGGATAAACCACCTTCAAATTGCAAGAATTGTCCATTTACTTCATCAGCTTGTATAATAGCATCTTCGATGCGATCAAAGGCAAATTGACCAGCAGGTCCAAGATCAGAAGCAATGTGGAAGGTATATCCAAGACTAAATACAAAATACTCTGTTTCATACATGGCAACATGTACAACATGAGTATAGCATAACTACGTCATACAATCACCATGACAAGTTTTTAAGATTTTCATTGGTCCATGCATTGTACCAACATTAATATTTAAAATGATTAAGTTACAAGATTCATTGATTAACACTTACTTCCACAGACTATCATCTTTTCTGAGAGCTACTTGTAATGTCTTAGCCAATTTTTCTGATTTTTCAGGAGTAATCTTTTTCGACAAGAGTGTTAAAGAATTTACTGCATAGTATAATTCTGCAAATGTAGCTGTATCCTTCTCAATGGTGTTCATTAAAACCTATATAAAAGATTTCGAATTAATATATTTTATGCATATTGTATATTAAATATTTATAAAATATAATCTTTTTCAGAAAAAAGTTTTCTTCAATGTTCTTACAGTAGAACGAAAGTTATTTAAAAACATCATTAAGTATTTGTATTTATTAATTGCTATATTTGTTAGCTACTAATACTTTACTATCATTCGCATATAATTTTAATTATATTGTGATGATTAAAATACCTTTATAATAGGTGTTGGTAGACTTTGACATGTTTCAAGAATCTTCCATATTGATACAATATAAAAGGCTGCTTCAGGTGCAACATTGCTACCATCTCCAATGGATTTTGATAGATAATTACAAATTTTCTGTAATTCATACTTAGAGTTATTATTCAATATACAAAGGAAATATAATATCACAACTACTAATTACTTATTGTCTATGTTAATATCAGAAAGACTAATCAAATAAATCAATGTGTTTCAAGGTTTGCATCTTTCATCATATAATAACATCTATATATATATATGTTAACTTAAAATAATGATTAATTATGTCGAATTATTAATAATTAAGTAAGTACCTACTTCTTTATTAGGTATAGTTTCTTGTAGAAGTTTATACCCGTGTACAGTATAATATGTCGAAGATAAATCTTTCAGATTTAAACCTGGTTCGATCACACTTTTCAAACGTATTTTATCATTTTCTGATAGATAAGAAGTAACCGATGGTATTGTTTCTGCCCTTGTACAAGTAGCAGATAGGACCGATACCATCAAAAGAAGTAATAGAGCTACAAATTAAAAATAAATGGCATATCAACTTTGTTTACTTATTATCTTTCCAGAAATAATCATCTACGTAAAAATATTAAAGTAAATACATAAAAACTTATTAAGAATACTAGATTTATATTGTACGAAATTGCTGTTCAATTAAGGTGCGTAATTACAATCTACATAATATTGTAAAATTCTTCCAAAATATGTCGCATAATTACTTATGTGTGTATGCCTCAATTAAAATAAAAAACATTAAATAAGATGTGAACTTATACGAACGTATTGTTATTTGGAAATATTTAACTTTTCTCATTAATAATACTCACCCGCCATCATGGCAGTATAAGCGGAATGTTGCACTGGCTCACCGGCCACGCTGGCCAACGATCTCTATTCTTTCAAGTTCCCGAAGAAAATGGCTCTTTCCGGCTCGCAGTAGAGTACACGTGTCTCAGCTACACTCGAGGAGTTTTTCGTATAGAGGGCGTTAATTAAAGCAATATGATTGGTTGCTCGAAAATATTTCATTGGAAGTTAACATAGCCAATCGTATTTTCTCATTGCAATCTAAAACGGAACTACATTCTCAATATCCCGAAAGAACCAATGAATTTCATGGACCAATTAATGTTCAGTCAATAAACTCAAATCATTCTAAATGCAGTTTAACAAATTGAATAGATTGTTTTTTTGATTTCGTTGTTCTTTATATCCGTCTCTTTCGCAGAATAAACAAATAATTCAATTGACATATTTGATTTAAGCTAAATAGAAATTTGATGATCACGTTTTATATACATAATCTTTTTTATCTAAATCAAAAGTAACAAGGTTAAACGCTTTCCAATTTTTCCCTCTTTTTACCTATTTTGTAGGGGTTTAAAATGCATAACTACTTAGTTTTATTGTTACTTTTATTTTGTTTTTTATTAACATAAAAATATAAATATGAAATATACGTAGTTGTGTAACTTGTTACTATTCGATGCCAATATCTTCTGGTAAATTCGTCAAATACGTTCCCCCTTTTCTACGATGTTGATACATCTACAGAGTTCTAAAATTATTTAATTAATATATTAATATATTACAATCAGTTTTCATCACATAGATAATATTATTTACAGAATTATCGCAATTCTTTCATTTAATAACATTTTACAAAATTAAAATATAAATGAAATCAATGATTAAACTTTATGAACGTATAAAATGAATAAAATATTAAGAAATATCACCTTACATGCGTTGCTACTGAATAACGTTGACGTATAAAAGTATTTACAAGAATACATAAAATATATCTCTTTAACTCTGTTAGGTAATACTTACATGAATAGAGGTTATTTTACCCATCTTCGATTAATTTAAGACGCACATCGAAGAGTGTTTGCGTTACTTTAACTTGCTAAATGTTAAAATATTTGATTAAAATATATAAAGTTGAAATACAAAACTTCATGAAATTATAAACTATTCCCAGTTATTATAATGTAAAATCGAAAAACAAGTTACATCGAATTATTAACATATCATGTTGGAAGACTTACAATACTTTCAAGGCCATCTTTTTAGTTACCCTGTTCAAACTTTGTAATCATGAAGTTAATTTGTTCCTTCCATTAATTAATGTTCAAAGAAATAATGGCTGTCATTTTATATGGAAAAATTTTTGTGGCACGATTAAAAATATACTTAACAACTTACACTTTTTTGCAAAGTATAGAAACTTTTCAATCAAACCTTTTTTGTGTCTTCGGCATCTCCTTTCAAGGTCCATTTCCTAGTTTTGTTCCCAGGGATATTGAACTACACAATCGAGTACACAATATTGGATTCAATACATTGCAGACATCACACCTGATTATAATATTCATAGTTTTAAAAACTATAAGCCAGAATGACAGATTTGTAACGTAGTTATGTCTGCTTGTTTTGGTTTATAAGTATCACGTGTCACAGAAAACACAAATCACAAATATTACTTCTTTTACTGATAATTGGAACTATAAGGAAAATTATTCTTTTCTTCATCTCTATAAAAGAAATAATTTGCAAAAGCCACAAGCACTAATAATTTGCAATCTATATATGCTTTTTGGTATTTTTGATTGTCATTCAGCAAAGAACAAATCACAACACCATATTCACTATGAACTTCACTTTTAGAAGAGAAAAGAAAAAATTAAAATCGCGTAAGAAACTTTTTAAAAAATAAAATGCATTCCAACTTAATGTTTTACACACAAGCATGCATTTTCATTGAGATTGTGTAGTATCTTCTTAATATCTATCAGTCGAATGTTCCATTTAGTTCCTTTATAAAGATTAGCCTGTTTTGCAAGTTTATCTACTTGATTAAATTTAGATAAAAACTCTTTTGAAATATATAACACTTTTTCTAACATCATACGAAGATCTGACTTTGGTATATGGATAGCGGTATCAAGAAAAGTAACACATACTTTTATTTTTGTCTGCATAAATGTCATCTATTTTTGTTCGATCACCAGGTGTACTTAACCACTGCACCTTCAATCGTATTTGAATATGATTTAGATGATACATTATTTCTGAAAAGTAATATACTTTTCAGAAATATTTGCGTGCATCTTTCATACTCAAAGACGAAACACAAACACTTTTTTTGTTTACATCACTGTACACATTTTCAAAGCTTTTTTTAACTACCACCAAACACTGTCCTTTAGATAATACGTCCTCACTTAAACATGAACTTTCGTTATCAATTCGGTGATACACAGATGTTACCAACTTTTTACGCAGAGTAAGCATATACTGTCTCTTCCTCACTATCTTCACTCTCAGACACTCTCTAAACTTCGAGAACTCATCAAACTATGCACAAAATATTTACTGCACAATCACTTAAGTGGTATATCACTCAAAAGAATCTACAGATATAAATCATAAAATCAAGTTCATGGAAATGTGAGTTAAATCATAATACTATGAACTGATAGTCCTTATATAACACATTCCATCAAACCAGGCCTTTCACATTCTTCAGTATGAATGCATACTATATGCATTATTGTATATTCATAGGTTCTTTTATCAGCAAAACAGATATATAAAAATTCTGTTTTGAATTTATTAATGCAGCTGTTAAAATGCAGCAACATACGTCCAATATGATCATTATCATTTTTTATCATATGTGACCTTGGTATCAAAATGCTTCTTTTTTGTCATCATCACTGTAATATGAATAGATTTCCAAATAAACACATATGATACTTAATATAACATTAGGCTTAGAAGCTACATTACTTCTGCTGACAATAAGAATAAGATATTTGCTTTCTATTGTCTCAACCAATGACATTACAGTCAATTCCTGTTAATATAAACAACACGTCTAATAAGCCTCTATAAATATGGAAGTCAGTGTTTTTTGAGAGTACTAAAAAAAAAATAATAAAAGTTATATACTATAAATGTGAAAGATCTGTGTACAGTAACGTCATTATCGTTAAACGTATAGATATATGTATATATATATATATATGCGTGTATAATACAGATAAATTCTTAAACCTATGTATGCAGTTATACATTTACCTCTGATTATAAGGATAATGATATTGTTTTATGTTAAGATTCTCATAGTAAAGGTATCTTATTGATGTACGTCCTTTTTGCAATTAGTCTAGAATCATTCAGTGTTTCCTCAATTCTGAGAGACAAACACTGCTAGAAATGTTTTCTGATACAATATAAGTATTATTTTTAATATTTTTTATGTATTTATTTTGATTTTTTCTGTAAGATGCATGATAATATACTGTTATAATGATTAGAAGCACACGTTTTTGTAAAAAATAATGTTATTTAAAATTCATTCAAATTGTCCCAACTCACACTTTTAATATATTTTTGTCATTCAATTAACCAGTAGATTGAATCTTTATCGTTAGACTTGAGTATTTAGACGGATTCAAGTGCATATAATTAGTTTCTCAAATGGATGAAGTATTAACTCTATTCTTTATATTATCTACATCTGTGAAATAAAGTCAATAATTTTTGAATGATATTCACTATATAAGTAAAAGTTATTTTTATCCCAGTATGTATCTTAGACCTTTACTGTAACAATTGGTTACTTTAAAATATTATGTTGACATATTACATTTTAAAATGAGGCTTTCAAATACCTCTGTCAAATCTATGATAATAATACTTATATAGATCAAAAACCATCCATTGTTACTAAAAATTCTGTACATCATTCTATAACTACCTTACAAATTGAATCAGAATCATACTTTCTATAGAAAGTACAGAAATGATGAAATAATTTTGTTATTTATGGATGAAGCAACTGTTTTTGTGTCACTCCAGTCTAAAATTTAGGCACTGCCACCCTTAACAACAACAATTACTAGGTGATCCTCTTTTAAACCTTCTTCGCTTAAACTAGGACACGTGCGTTTCAGGAGCTCTGTAGAAAAAGCACATGGTGGAAATGCATAGAGTACTCCAGTTCCTTCTGTATCTTTATTCAGAAGCGATATAACACCTGCTGCTTCCTTTTGCTTTAAATAAGAAACCAAATTACGAAGTGGTCGTGTTTGAACATTAGCATCATCATTTGTAATAGCCGCACTTGATCCAGCAAGACCAAGAAATATAGCGTGTGAACTGGAGGTCTGTATTCTTTTTGATACGTCATCTAACTTTGGTTGATCCAGACGAAGCCGCTGTGTTATTCGAAGCATGTGTTTGCCTTCTTCATCTTTCATAAGAGCATCTATTATTTCTGTATCTCCATCTGTAAGATGAAATTTAGCTGGGAATAGCGAATTCTTTAATATTAAAGCACCTTGCCAAACTGCAATGGATTTTCGTGCAACTTCAGGTAAAGTACGAGACGTGGAAAGCATTCCTGTACGAGTATTTTCAGAATCTGAATCTGAATCCATTTGTCTTCTACGTGGTGATCTAGATCTGGATCGGTCTACACCTGGTTCCCTCGATAACGATCTCCTTAAACCACGAGGAGTTTCATATTCAAGTTCTGGTGGTGGTCTGCGACTAGACCAATCAGCTTCATCACGAAGATAACCTTCAGGGCAAGTACCACGATAACCACCTCTTCCACCACCTCTTCTGTCATGCCATGGTGCACTTCCCCGTCCCCGAAACCCTCTTGGTCCATATCCAAATTCACTTTCAGGACCATAAGGATCATATGGTGATTCATAATCTACTAAACGTGGCCTGAAATCGGCATTGTCTTCTGGGTATGATCTAGGTTTAAAACCAAAACCAGGTGTTACATCTGCAAAATCAACTCTTAATCTTCTATCAGGACCACCAAGAGGAAAACCACGCATTTCTTTTACGGCTGCCTGGGCTGCATCAATAGAGTCATAAAGGATATATGCATTACTATCCCCTTTTATATAATCGATCTTTTTAATGGCTCCAAATCTATCAAACTCTCTTTCTAATTGAGGTACTGAAGTCCAGGGACCAAGACCACCAACCCATATTCGTGTGGTTGGAGTTGCCTTACCATACCCTATCTTGCATTGAAATTTTCCTATGTACTGTCCAGAAAGTTCAACTTTACATCTATGGGCCATATCTAATGTTTGAAATCGTACAAAAGCATATGCATTTCCTGTTCCTGGTGGTGGTCTTTTAATATCAATATCATCAACAATACCATATTTGCTGAAGATTCTGCGCAATTCTTCCTCAGTTATATTGATTTCTAAATTACCAGCAAAAAGAGTTCTAGTTGCAAGAGGGTCATCTTCTGGAGATACATGATGAAGATAATTTGGAAATTTATCCTTCTTGTTTTCAACTCGTTCAAATCCATGAACAGGATGACGAAGCATCATATGTCTAGGTGGACCATAATGATGAGGAGGACCAGGATGAACGTGTGGTGGTCCATGATGAATGGGTGGCCTGACAAATTCATGGTGAGGTGGTGGTATTGTCTCTCTTCTCATTTCACGATGAGGAGGTAAGCCTACAGGGGGGCCATACACACGCTCATATCGATCTAATGGTCTATGCCTATCTGTCGGACCTGGAGATCTAGCATAATATCGTTCATAATCTGGCGGTGAAACAGATCTTTGCCTACGATATGTATCGGGTCTTTCATAAACTGGTTCTACCAAAGCTACTTTATCATACA
The DNA here is from genome assembly GCA_032403825.1 of Odynerus spinipes. Lineage (NCBI taxonomy): Eukaryota > Metazoa > Arthropoda > Insecta > Hymenoptera > Vespidae > Odynerus > Odynerus spinipes. The sequence goes on along the minus strand of JAIFRP010000021.1, from coordinate 3,367,519 downwards.
TTATAATTCGTGGTTTTGCATGTTTTGCATCTCGTGCATCTTCTGAGCTCCTGAAGCACACATAAGCAACGCGCTCGTCTAATTCATGAGAAATTCTTATGGAAAAGTCACCAAACTTTTTATATTCTCTATATAAAGTATCTTTAATTACTTCATCACTGGCTTTTGGATGAATGGAACTGACACAAAGAACTTTATAACTGTATGGTCGTTCTGGTGGCAAGTCACGAGGTGCACGCAAATAATCATCGCGATGGGAACTGGACTCTACATAACGCGCATGAGACGATGCTCTTGCTGATGGACTAGGACTTCTAGCACCTCTGCTACGCCGCCGTATACGTTCTGGCGTGATCCGTTCATCGCTTGAGTCATCATATCTATAAATTAATAGAAAAATAAAATTAACTATTTAAGAGCAGAACAGATACATACGGTTTGCATTTATACCTAAAAATGGTCGTTATTAATAAAATAAGTAGCATTAGTACCACATGTAAATAAGTATCGTATATAAAATACAAATTTGTAAAAAAAAACATACTCAGTATTAAACTTAACATGTCAATGTATGTATCTACTTGTCACAACTGAATACATGCATAATTGATTAATGAATGATAAATGAGTCATCAATGATAAATTAATTAATGACAGATTACAGGCCTCCAAATTTTCTACACTTATAGAGGTCATGTTTATATTGAAAAATTAAAGAGAAATGTCATTAGCAGTCTATAATTTAAAAAATAGAATCGATAAAGATTTCTTACCGCCCCATGGAAGATCGACTCCGCTTTACACGAGGGGGTGGAGTATCACGACTCGAACTCCTTTTCATGTTGTTGCGGATCTTAACCGTAATTTTATGTCGGTCGTCTCGCGGAATCCCAATCATCAACGTAGTTTAATGTATCGTAATGAAAAGAAGAATAAGAAATGATACAATGCGATCCCGCGAACGAGGGGTCGTTGAAGTATCAGCTTTCAGTGTTTTCTCCAAGCGCGATGTCTACCTTCCTCGAAAGGACACACAAAATGGCGTTTAACACAGTGCCCACTTTATGCAAACTTCCGTTACAATGATTTTGTCTCAATTTTAAGATAATACGTTCATAATCGTTATTACGTTAAAATAATACATATAGAAAAATAATTTATAACAAGTAGATGCAACCGGGCGAGATACGGTGTATGCAAAAGTAAGAAAATCCATATGGTAGTTCCAGGCACAATGTTTCATACAGCACAAAGAACTATCATTGGTTAACGCATAATAGTTTCATTTTACTTATGATGCAAGTTCATGGATATGTTCGTAAATGCGATTACACATTGCTTCGTTAATTCGATTTGAAATTTAAAAAAAGCGCATTTTTCTTCGATCATTATTTGTAAATTCGAAAGGTATTAATTTTTTGTGATGTATATGTACAAATATGTGAAATTATAAACGTATTTATGATATTATTTGTCATTAATAGGTGGCGCTAGTATCGTTGGAATTTTATACCTATTAGGTGTGCTTCTATGTTAAATGAAATATTATTGCCGAAAAATAGTTTTGTTTTCAGTTTGTCGCGGCTTGTTACTTTATGATTATTTATGATTAATCGAAGAATTAACAACTTATGTATTCATTAAAGAAATTAATATTTTATTAACAGCATATTCTTGTATTTTTTCTGAAATTTAGTTGAAAAATTAGTGTGGTTCCTGTTTTTTTTTTTTTTTTTT